>LPNX010883109.1:55207-70991 GCA_001517045.1 Pseudotsuga menziesii | reverse complement strand
TGGAGAAGAAAGTCGGTATGCCGACTTGAACGATAGCCAACTTAGTCGATTAGCTGACTAAGTCAGTCAGCTGACTAACTAGAGATTAGGTCAGCCACCTAAAGTTGTGTCAATTCACCGAACCGACAGTTAGTTATTTTGTAACTATTTTTTAATCATATATATTAGGCTGTTGAGCCAGATGAGAACTCGGTTCAGTTCTCTGTATTGTATGAACCCTCTCATGCTAATATAATCTGTTATTCTATCTACTTGTTCTTGTCTCTTGTCTCTATTATGTATGTTTTAGTATGTATTATTGGTAACCTTATGTGATCTGTGAGATTACAACACATACCTTACACTTCCACCATAGAATTTTGGTGATCTGCCTATCCATTTTCCAGTGTTACATTGATCATGTGCATCTCGTTGGCCACATCCCTAGCTCTTTCTGCTTCCTGTACAGTGTGTATGTTTCTGGTATTTCTCTTCTAGATTGGATAGCATTTTGTGTAGTCTGGTCCTTGGCATTACCAACATTTCATAGGTTCTCATTGTTTAGTATTTGTTGTAATCTCACAGATCACATAATGTTACCAATAATACATACTAAAACATACATACATAACAGAGACAAGAGAAAAGAACAAGTAGATAGAATAACATATTATATTAGCATGAGAGGGTTCATACAATACAGAGAACTGAATCGAGTTCTCATCTGGCTCAACAGCCTAATATATATGATTACAAAATAGTTACAAAATAACTACCTGTCGATTTGGTGAACCGACAAGACTTTAGGTGGCCGACCTAATCTCTAGTTAGTAGGTTGACCGACTTAGTCAGCCAATTGACTAAGTTGGCTATCATTCAAGTCAGTATACTGACTTGCTCCTCCAACAGTATTTCTAACAAAATTGTTAGATAAATCCCTTCCTTTTAATGATGCATTATTCTGAGGTACCTTCTTCTTAAAGTCATTTTTTCTCGTAGTTGTTTTTGGAGAAGTTCTAGGTCCTACTTCCAAAACTCTTGTTTGATTTGAATGCTATNATTATTCTGAGGTACCTTCTTCTTAAAGTCATTTTTTCTCGTAGTTGTTTTTGGAGAAGTTCTAGGTCCTACTTCCAAAACTCTTGTTTGATTTGAATGTTATTCTCCTTTGATCAAATTGACTAGTATTTTTAGTCTTTCAATTTGGTAGACTTTCTCTTTTTTTTCCTTTGCTCATAACATAATTATTCCTTCCTCATAGATTCCTCCAAGGTTTTTGGATTGTCAAACTCAATCCTCTCCTTGAAACTAGTAGGTAAACAGCTTAGGAAAGGTTGAATCTTTTGTTTTTTCATCTATTATGTATGGTATGTACCTTAGTACACTTAAGAATTTGCTGCTCAGTTCCTTCATAGAGATGGAACCAAGTTTTAATTCATAAAATTCTATGGATCTATCCTCATAATATTGTTTGGACAGAAACCTTCTCTTGAAGTACTTCTTAAAAACCCTCCAAGTCAAGTACTTCTCTTTCAAATTCTTGACCCTCTTAATATCTTGCAACCATATGTTGGCTTTCCTAGTCAAGTTGTAAATAGCCATTTTAGACTTTAATTTATCAGAGTAATTATAGATTTGGAAGTATTTCTTCATGCCCGATAGCTAGGATTCTGCTTCCTCTCCTTTCTCTACTTCTCCATTAAACATGGGAGGTTTTATTTTCTTGAACTCTCTAGAGATCTCCTCGTAAGGTTTATATTTATTTTCCCTAGGTTTTCGGTCACTGTCACTACTGTCACTTATATATCTCTGTCTTTCCCTACATGACTTTGGTTTAATCTCTATGGATGATTCACTATCATGATACTTTGATCTCTTCTCCTTATGTTTATAAGAAGTGTTTTCAGAATCAATTTCAATAATACTCTGTTTATCTTTTTCCTATTTATTCATTTTGTCCAAAAGGTATTCATTCAACTCTAAAATTATTTGATTATCTTGTTTCACAGTTTGAAGTTCATCCTTCATTTCTCTGACTGTTTGCATTAATTATAGATTATTCAGATCCACATAAAATTTATCACGGTTATCATGTTGAGGACCATTCTCAATAGACCCCTTAGCATTATCCATTTCTTGCAAAACAAATTTATATTTATGGAATAGAAATGAGTACAAAAATAAATTTAGTAAACTGTTTTTCCTTATAAGCGAGGGAGCCTGTTAGTCCTAGTGTCAAAATCTAGCTCTGTTACCGCTTGTAACAACCTCTTAAATCTCCAAGAATTTTTTTATTTTTTATATTATTTACTTCATATGACACTAGGTTTTACTATACAATACTTAAAGATATACTAATACATACTTCTCACAAGTATCTTTGTAAAAACGAGGGATTTGATAAGTTGTAAGATCTATATGTTTATCAATCAAGTTGTAGAAAGAATGAAGATCTTGTCACCCTATTTTTATTTTCTGTGTTTATTTTTACATTAGAGGAATTTTGAGGTCTAAAATGGGCATTCTAAGGAAAATAATAAAATAATAGTAAAATAATAAAATAATTGTTAAAATAATAAAATAATATTTATTAATTTTGGAGGAAAAAAGAAAAAAAACTACATTTTGTGTTCGTATTTTCCACATATCTCCCTGTTTTTTTACTCAAATTTCGATCAGGAGAGCTCGTTGGATGTGGAATTTGATTCTGCATCAAACGAATACCCACACTGCATACTTTTGATGGACCCCACTACCCCAAAAACAGGAAATACTTGGAAAAAAAAAGTGATGATGATGTCATCATCATGTTTTCTTAGGTATTTCCTATTTTTGGGGCAGTGGGGTCTGTCAAAAGTATGCAGTGTGGGTACTCGTTGGATGCGGAATCAAATTCCACATCCAACGAGCTCTCTGGATTGAAATTTGAGTAAAAGCACAGGGATATATGTCGAAAATGCGAACAAAAAAAGTAGTTTTTTTATGACAAATATGTCAATTCAACCATTATGGTTGACTCATTTTATTGAAATTCTATTGGTTCTTGAATTCCAACTTAGAAGAACTTATTGTTGGTGCATTTTCTTATAAGGCCCATTTTAGACCCCAAATTTCCTCTGATGTTCCTAGACATGAGCTAGTTTTTAAGAAAGAGGTCATGATCTTACTTGGTCAAATGACTAATGCATGGACCTTCAATTCTCATTTTCTAGGTAGGTGTGATTCCTCTTGGAAACACCAGGGACACACTTAAACTAAAGTGTACCCAGTAAGAGTCACAGAAGGACTGATTCCTTTAAACGAAAAACAAATGGAGAGGTTCTATGCTTGTCTACTCCATAATAATTGGGTTTTCGTTCATGAATAATAAAAATATCATACCATAGTATTAGCGCTTCTACCATTTCATTGGGGTATTACACTATTGTATGGAATTAATACTTTACTATACTAAAAATGCAATATTAACATGGAAAGGGAAAAGTGATATTTTAATATTGGTTTTTAAATGGCGATGTGTCCGAAAGAGAAACCCTTGGGACGGGAATTTAAAATTTGAGTGTAAAGGACTAATTGTCACATGTACACCACTATTGAGACTCCACCCGTCGAGCAGAGGATTGAGTACAAAAATGTTAGTCTTGAGTACAAAAATGTTAGTCTTAAAGACTATAATCATTAACCTTTTTTTGCTTAGGTTTCAACAGAGGTGAAATAGTGCCTTCATTTTCGCATTGAGTTCTGCTACTATTTTGACAAACTCCAAATCGCTGTATGTAACCTTAGGTGGAGGAACTATTAGGCTCAGCCTTCATGGTTCTCAGTTAAATCCGCAAGTCTGCGTTACTGTCGGGCTTAGTCTTGGTTTTGTTTACTAGACTTGGTTTCTGAAGACAAACTATCGAGGAGTTAAGGTATGCGACTGTACTCCCTTTTACACGTCGATTTTTTTTTCTACAGTGCTAAGATAAAGATTGCTATGCATCTTATGTATATATATATTATTCTATTATAGGTTTTTCTATGTTGGCTCTTTGCCATATATATTCTGAACAGTTTGCGAACTTATGAAGACTCTACCTTCGGTAATATTATGGCCTTGATCTTACGGCTCTGCAAGTGTATTATTTGGCATTCTGTTGGGTTTTCATGAATTTTAAATTCTTAAAACCTACGACTTTAATATAGTTAAAAAGCCGTAAGGTTGGGTGTTGATACATGTGCTACTATTTTTTTGTGGTGAATATATACTTAGTGATAGTATTCTGGTTAGTATCTAGGTTTACCGCTTCACTGAACCCGAAAAGGTTCGTTCTTTAGATTTACAAGTCTCAAAAAAAGCTTGAGGGTTTTACTTCATAGACTCGTTAATAGTCGATATGAATTTGATATAAGACGAGTCAAGGTCTTCGTTGTAAATAATAATTTCTTAAATATATCTGTTAGTTAAAGTTTGTGTAGAACTTCTTTAATGAAACTTGGTAAAAGGTAATGGGGTTATGAGCCTCTCTCACAAAATTTCATACCATGTTTGAAAGAAACAAACCGAAGGAACTTATGTTTAAATACTTCTTAATCTGTAAAATGTTTCCTTTGTAAGAAAAGTCATGATAATGGTTCTTGGATGAAGTATCGATTTCATTTTACTATATTGATAGGATATTAATGGGGTAATATTTATGAGGTTTTCGATGCTAAAAGTTTATTTCCAGTTATGTGTATAATTGGTTTGTGAAAGGAATTCTTAAACGATAACTAGTGAATCTCACGACTCGACCATCATATTAAAAGAGTGTTTTCTATTTAGACTATCACTAAATTATTTTTGTTGTGTTTAAGCTGAGAGAGATCTCACTTCAATGTTTTGGAAGGGTTTATTTTCCCGTGCCCTCATTGCTATTTGTTTATAGTTATAGACTGTAAGAAGTAAATGGAGTTTACCTTCCAAAAAATTTAGTGAAAGAGGTTTTTAAAAGACAAAAGAAATTATTAACTTGATGTGGATGGTTAATATTTTTATGGTTAGTTTTGTAGTTGCAAACTAAATATATACGATTCTCTGGTTACCCTTATTTGTCCTGAAGAATTTGTAAATGGTTTCTTCGTATCTTCATTTAATTACATTAATTTAGTAATTTTTTCTATTTAACTTTTTTTTCTATTTATAGCCTAAGATAATATAACGACCATGACTCTCTAAAAGACCTAGTTTTATATTTTAAATATGTTGTTATTTTTTTAAAGGTATAATCTTACTCTCAGTAGTTTACTAAGTTTTCTTTTTCTTTTGTTTAGATATTAATTAGGATATTGTCTAGTATCTTCCCATTACGAAAACAACACCAATGAGATCAGAGGCCTCGAAAGCAGTGCTAAGATTTCTTGATAACTTCAACTTAGTGTTACAATTTGTTTTGGGAGAAAAATAGTTAGGGTTTAGAATTCACCCTAAACTGATTTAGATTTTTACCAAAAGAAAATCTTGCCTCTTGGTTTGATCTATTAGTTATAGTTTTCATCTTCAGTTGCAGTTATGTTTCCAAGTATTTGTTTTCAAAACGAACCTCTGTTTATTGTAAAGTTTGAATGAAAACTCTTAAATAGAGGTAAGGTTGGAAAATACAAACTTAAGTTTTCGGCTACGGTTTTTAAACTGTTATTTTTATTTTTTATTGGAAATAGCCAAAGATGGAAGAACTAATGAGTATAATACAGAGTTAGTAGATATAGTATATTTTTACAAATTTAATTACAAAATATTTTTATTTCTATTAAACAAAAAATTAAATAATACTAACTGTTAAGTAGAAATACATAGTTCAGATCCCAATGATTCGTCAACTTTTAGTAAATTATTATGACAATGAAGTTTTGAGCTAGATATTTTTGTTATAAAATGTATGCATTGTCAAAATACTCTGAAATCTAAATAATACATGTATAATCATTTAATCTACTTCTACTTATTCGACATAATTTTACATCCCTCTGTACTGGAGTATATCACCAATACTTTGGTGAGGGAAAAAATACAGAGGATGATTATTTCTTTCATTCTAAATAAATCATCATCTTATCATTACTAAAATTTCAACAAATTCTAATTCATTAAAACAGGATTATGAAATCATACATAAATATGAGAGTTAGAACCTGGAGATTTACAGAGGAGTGGGACCAACACCCAAGGGGATTGCTCCACCCAACCTTTTCTTGAAGAAACCAAATCACTTGCTTAGGGCCCCCGAGCTTGTTCACTACACCACCAGGAAAAAGATTACTGCTACACAACAAAATTATGTAACTCAACACTCCACAAAAGACTCAACTTGGCATTCACTTTAGCTATCCCCTCATCAAATTCTTTGTGATCATGAATTTTCATTTTGTGGCAATCACAAAGTTCATTCTCTCATAAATCAGAATAAGTGGTGATCCTCCTTCTCAATTTGATGGTTTATACAAGATCCTCCTTCTACTGAATAAATAAAATTAATAAATATTTATTTTCTAGTTTTTGGGTATGTTACAAGAAAGATTTGTCATTTTTACCAATACCATACGATATGACATATCTACTAGGCTCCTACAATCTAGTTTTCCACTAGCTCTACTTGGTTCATAGTGGTCTGGTCTAGCAGGGTAGGAACCATACAACTATAGGTGGTTCCATAATGTAAGAGTTATGGCAGCAGGTTAATTTGCATAAAGAAGTTTGCATCATCTATGCAGTGTTACATCCTGAAACGAGAGAAAGGCCATGCACTTACCGCTGCTACGGAACACAGGGAGTAAACTACCTAGACGGTATGAAAGGAATGAAGGAATGCAGGAATGGATGATGATGCATTACATACAATGATTCACTGCTTGAGGTTCATATGGCATACCCACATAGCTACCCCACATAACCCGACAGAGCCGGGCTATTAATAAGTGATAATTATTTTTATTTTATAAAAATCGGAAGGTTTAAGGGTTACATGTAAATTACCATACATTGGAATAATAAAGAATTTGATTGAATGCCTTAGAAAAATTTGTAAATGTTATTCTAATTAATTTAGGTTAACCCTATCGGGCACTTCCTAAGCCAATTCAGGTATTAACTTAAGTTTTACCACTCATGTCTTATATAAAGTAAAATTTGAAGTGTTTCGTGCCAAGCCTAATTCCTTCTCGTATGGTATGTATTGTCCATTAATAGAATTCATTATGCTTATAAAATGGTGCAAATTCTATATGTGCTAAATGAGTACCCCACATGGAAATATGTAAGTTTTGACATTCTTGCATAAAAAATTATTATACAAGCGTGTTTTTGAAATTATGTCTCATGAAACATTTTATGGATAAATTGTTTTTTAATTCATTTGTTAAAACAAATTATGAGCTTTATGGAATATATTAAGCATCCACTAATTATTGATATCTATTATGCATTTGCTACCGCATTCTCTTTGGATTTACACTAGTTGCCCCTCCATACGGCCCGCATTGCCCCATACCCATTCTGGATGCACACTACTGCCTACACATATCACATTTCGATTGAGATCCAACCACGTGCCCGAGGATGGAGGGATGGATAAATAGATGCATACAAATGACTTTTTTATAAATAATTTATATAAGCATTATGCAATAAATTTTTAGGGAACAAATTAATGTGTATTAAGTCAAATGTATCACAGGGTGGTGCTTTCCAGATGGGTACGGAGCTAAGGCTACAACTATCTAAACTTACATTAATTTGTTTTGTTTCTAAAATAAAGTATATACATAAATATATCTATTGAATTATTGAATGAGTTAATTAATAGTCCATGTTGGTCAAGGAATTTGGAAAAACTTGCATAGAAAAGGATGGAGTAACTTAGTTTTGAACATCTAAATTAATAATTTAGGAATTTCATTATAATTTTTTTTCTTGGAGTTTAAGATATTTTTGTATAATGTTTATAGATAAAAATATAACTTATGAGTTGTGAAATTACAAAAGAAGATTTTGCAAGTAAAGACCAAACATGAGTTTAGCCCTTCCTATAATGTTATGTACATTCTCAACTTTAATATATATATATATATATATATAATGTTGTGTATATTCTCAGCTTATATATATATAGGTTCATGTTTGTATATGTAACTATATGATTGAATTTTAATTCCAAATATAAGATTGTTTGTCTCCCCAAGAGTGTGAAGTTCCATGGCTATTTGTAAGATGATTTATCAAAGTCACAAAAATTATGGCTTAATGTGGAGTATATGTCTCTATAAAGCTTTATTCTTAAAGCCTAAATTGTGTGAGACTTGGTTGTTGAATAAAATCTCTGGTGGACCTTTGTCTTGGGTTGTTAATGGTGAGGGACATTTACCTTATTGTTTATTGGTTAAAATCTTAATGTGATCTCTAATTATTATGTATGATCACTATTTTTGTAAATTGTCTTTGGTTGTCATTAAAACTATATTCTAAAACCACTTAATTATTTTCTATTAAATATTGGTTGTTGTTATCAAAACAAGATGTATATACCTTTGATATGGCTAATGGTGTATGTATCAACCCTCATGGAATTCGGGAGCATTAGAAAAACAATGATGCGCCTCACTATTATGCTATCATAACAAAGCCAAGGAAGGGAAATGCATTGTGGCATGAATTTGGTTGAAAAAAATCCTCTATCATATTGAGTACCATGTATTTGTTCTCATATTGAGTAGTATATATTTATTGAAATCTTATTAATACTTGAAGAAGGAGAGTGAATCAGTATGAGTTATGAACAATCTTTACTTTTTATCATTTAGATTTAGAAAATTAAATTATGCATTCATCATAAACAAAAACATCCATGTGTAATATCCAAAATATAAATATTTTTATTTAAATACCCAAATCAAATAAAACCATAAAATGCTCTCTTAATATCCTTATATTAAAAGGATTACATTCATGAAAGCACCAACTTTTAAAGTTCTCCAGCACCATTTGGAAGGAGGCAATAACCCCCGTAGCATGAAGGAAGCATCAAATCTCTAAATTACCATATTATACTTGAAGGAGACACTGACCCCTGATCCTTGACCGGACCGTACCTGGCCCTGGTATGTCTCTAGAAAATATTTCGGTTTTGTTCTACAAATTCACACACACTACATATTATTTGTTGTTCATTCCATTGTGCCCACCTCCTCTGTACTCAGATCTTGCACTTGTTGAACTGTATCACTAACTTCACATGACTACAACAACATTTCACAATTGACTTCATGCTTCAGAGCATTCTACAACCTGCACTCTCGTTAAGTATACCAATATCATTATGCACATCTACCATATCAAGTGACACTAGGCAACTTTTGTTGTGTTGAGCTCTAGCTGCAATGGCAAATTTCTTGGATATTCTAGTCACAAATTGAATGAAGAAGTTATTCAAGAAAGAGGTTGACTCGGAAAAGAATGATGAAAGGAGGAAGAAAATGAAATAATATTGAATGTGGAGGATAACACTCCCGAGCTTTCAGCGCATTCCGACGCGTTGGCGGCAACCTTTGAGCTCGCCCGATTGCGGCCGTTCAGTTCCTATACCCGAGCACGAGCTAAGAAGTCGCCAAGGTATCTGATTGAATTTCAATCTAAAATTGTATATAATCTTCACAACTCGTTCAGTACTGGACACACTAAAAACGTTTCACTTCTCTAATTTATTGGGCAATCAGTAGAAATTGGAGCATGGCGCTGGATATTATACATGCCAGCCATCATCACGAGCTAAACTATTCGCTATTGACAGATCAATTCCAATGCGGTTGTTGCAATGAATATGGTGTTGGTTACAGATACCGATGCGAACCCTGTAATTTCAACCTCCATGCTTCGTGTGGTATAACTGCAAATGTGCTTGCTCCCGATCCCAACCGCGTCACTCATCCCCGACACCAACTTGACCAACTTGACCTCAGGCACGCTCCAATAGAACGTTATTGCGACGTTTGTGGAAAGAGAGTCGATGGATGTTTTAGTTATCGCTGTCGCCAGTGTTCAATAGACTTGCATATATCATGTGTATATATGCCTTACACTATACGGCATCCTTTATATCCAGAGCATGAGCTACGACTGCTGCCAACAACGGATCTAGGACCTGGATGTAATAGTTGCAATCGAGAGATTGATCCTCCTCCCAGCTTTATGTATCGATGCGTTGATGGTGACTTCAATTTACACGTTTCCTGCGCTAAATTACCTGTAGATTGGCTTGAACCATTTATTATGCAAGCAATCAGGGATGCCTATGTTCGTCCTTAAGTGATTTTTCCATCAAATATTGTCTAGAAATCGAAATGGCCGTCATCAATCTTCTTTAAAGTTGTCCAAACTGGTTATAGAGTTGTTAAACCGTCAAATTTGACAAGCTTTTTCGTTTTCAAATTCTTACCCTGCAAGCAATGTCTTCAACTGCTCTTCAAGCTCCCGCCAACAAAACAAATATTGTAGCCGAATCCCAGCGAAACGTGAAACTGAGTTGAAAGGAAGCTATCAGATTAATTTCGGAAGCTATGGAGACTTTTAAGTTGCAATTCCAGACATCTCGGTGAAATCATGGCGTTCCACACTAATAAATTCTGAATGTGCCTTATGTTTTTTGTGTCTTCAAAACAGATGTGAGATTAACCAGTATATTGAATATTTATTACTCCATTGAATCTTTAACTTTGAATTGGAATTTGGAAGCGGAGATTTTAATTTATAGTTTTTTTAAATTCTTTTAGATGATTACATTTTAGTTATTTTAGGTTAAAACTGTCATACAGCATTTGTATCGCCCTTTTCTTTTAAAAACTTAAATCAGATTGATCGCTTCCGTGTTTCAAGCTTGCCCTCGTTCTTTTAAATGAAATCACCTAAAATTGTATTTTTTCACACCAAAAAAACAATACTGGGTGTTTCTTGGAATCAAAGTTGTTGGTAGCATTTATATTAAAAGCATTACTAACTCTGAAAAAAAAAATTCACCCATTATCTTAATAAGCTTTGTCTATATACTCAGATATCGAGTATTCAATACCAAAATCTAATAAGTCCAATTAAAATGTTAATGTCAACAAAAAAAAATTGCCCAAAAAAGACTGGCTATACATGCAATTTGTAAAAACATCTACGAGGGATATTTAATAAATTTTTATATGAGCATGTTATTATGAACTTTGAGTTTGGTATGTTTGGTTCAACATATATATAGTTTGGATATATAATTCAAGTTAATATATTTATATGAAATAAGAAGTTAATGAAATTATTTATAAAATAATATATATATATATAACTGAAGGAATTTGATTTTTTTTTTCTCTATGTATATCATTTTACGGTTTAATGTGATTTTTTAACTACTTAATTTATGGTTGATGAATGTGTATAGACAACAAATTAAGTATCACAAAATTATATCTTATCCATGTCGAATAATACTTTTTCCATGAGTTTATGAATCACAATTCATGATGTGTTCCGTATCCATGCATCAACTACCACTTATAGATTCGTTAATTACCAATTATATATATTCTCTAAACAACACAATTGTCTCATCCTCACCCATAGATGAAAAATCATAAATAATAATCCACCAAAATTTTAAATAGTAACCCCTATCTACATAATTATTTTTTACTTTTAATAATACTACACAAATTTATATTCAAAATTTCTATCACCCTATCACATAAACTCACAACTTTAATACGATAATTTGTTTTTATCCAAATTAAATACTTATTCCTATTTCTTTATTTAAAATATTATTATATCTTTACTCCAAAAACAATTTAAACATATATTTATTTTAGAAAAAGTTCAAAAGTAACACTTTATTGAATTTATTAACAAAACAATAAATTGTACATACAAAATTTATATGAAAATCAAATTATAACTCTTTTAACAAAATCTATAATCAATTATCAAAACAAACAAATGATTGTAATTCTTTGTGTTTGATCTTGTAAAATTAATCTAGATTCCATTCTCCTCTTCAAATAAAAGACTTCCAACAACACTTTCCCCTCGTTCTATTCACCATGGTTGAAGAAATCAAGGGTTGTCTTTATCGACTTTGCTGAAATTTATTAAAGAATTTTTAATGTTTTTTTAGTATTTTTTTTTTACTTTAATTTATTTTGTAAAAATTTGTTAAGAATTAGAAAAATACACAACTTTTTCATGGCTTCCTAGAAGTTGTTTTAGTCACCTTGGTGGTCTCACAACATTTTTAAGTGAATATTTTTTATTGTGGAGAATTTTAGCAATTACTTAGGTGGATTTTATTAAGATTAGGAAAATTCTCTATTGGTTGGGTTAACTTCCTCTGACATCTTACCTTTTTGTTGGGTGGATTGATGGTATCCATGCTCGATTAGATTAAGAAGACCACTACTCATTCTAATACTATTATAATTTAATGGGCTTATCTTTAAAGGTGAATCAATATAATACATTGGATCCGTTTGCATTGTTAGATATTAACTTGGATTTTAACTAAAATTAATTGATAGTACTAATAATAATGCTAAGTGAGAAGGTTTTAATTTTGCAAATTGAAGCAAATATTTGACCATATTTGCAAATTTACTTTAATATTTCTTTTGGTCTTGTTGTAAATAAAATACAACAAGATCAAAGAAATTAAATTGAGAATTTTATTTGTATATTTTGTTAGACAATGTTGAAAGTATACAAAGTGAGGGTGTTGAACAAGTAATGTTTCTTCTTCATATTTATTAATTATTTAATACATTTTGGACACCTACACGAAGTTAAGTTCTCTATATGAGATCTTAACTTTCCTTCACAATTGAAGGACGAGTTCTATCTAATACTATTACTCATAACCAAAAACACATGTACCTTCCCAAGTTTGTTAGAATTTAAAACACATAATGGGAAAACACACACACAAACTGAAGAAGGTTTTTACAATAAAAACCCAAAACAAAAAAAAATTAACATCAATAATTCGATTACCCTTGTCCAATCCAACACATGGACAATCCCTCCAACATTGGCCACTCTCACGCATTTTATAATTGAATTAATTAAGATTTTGTGTAGACTTCATCACATGCAATACAATGGATTAACTAAAATCATATGTCTATAAACCACCAACTATAAACCCATTTGACTAAGTGAACGTTATCTCACTCACTCTATAACTGAGTCAAGTGAGTCAATATTAACCTAACATTCCCCCCTTAAACTTGACTTGGACTAAACACCAACCCCTCTTAATGTTTTAATAGACAATTCAGAATGACAACATGCCCTCCTTTTTCAATACATATCTAAACCTATGTCTAGAGACTTTTCATAGGTGACCCACCAAGTAAGGGATGTCGTTGTCATGCCTAAGCAATTCTTTTGGCCATATACCCATTTACATTGTTATCAAATCCAACTCTATAAAACTGCTTCAAATACTATTGAAACGATCACTTTTTTCAGTTGCATCTTTTGTTTGTTGCTTTTAATACTCATCCTTTATTCTTTCTATATATGAGCCACACATCAAGTATATATTAATGAATGAGATAGTAAATACGTTACATCATTGAATTTATTAATCTTATATTTACGTGGACACATTCATTCTCATATTTTCCATCCAAATATCCAATATTTTCATGATACTCCCCCATTAACTTAGACTAAACTCCATATTATCAAACGCACTTTATTTTTAATTAAACCATTATGCATTCTCATCCACCTTTGAGCCCAATTTTCATGATTGTTGTGACCATTCTCCATTATGATCAATGGAGGACTCAACTCATTCATGTTAGGCCACACCAACGGTCTTGATCAACAATTTCACATTGATTCCACTAATGTTAGTCACATGTTTCTTTAAGCATTTCCGATATCTCACACTTCTCCCCAACAGGGATGGAATTTGACGGGTAAATTCCCGTCATGGGTCAATTTACCTATCAAATACAGCTAAGATTTTACCGAGACTGTCAAAATCTGATTTAGAATACATGAAATGCTTCAAATTTTGATTGTTAACCGTGCAATTTTGATGGGTGTCCGCCGTTTGAAATTCCAACCCTGGTCCACAACAACAACAAAAATAATAATTATTTATGTTGATTTTTTTTCATGTTAAAATAACTCATGCTCTAGTGATTGAATCGTTTCATAGGGTGTGTTGGTAGCTAACAATGTCATTCAAATCCAGCTTCAACTTAGACGATTCATTGATTTTGGGAGAAACGACTTCACTCCTTGAATCTGACACAACGAGGGGCACGTTTCCTTCCTAATCCAAGGTGTACCACTTGCACTTATATACCCAAATATCCATTGGGTTACCATTTATAAAAGAATTGTTGGATTGGCTGCATGAGACATAGGCATTGAAATTAACTTATTTTATGTGCCAGAAGAGCCCTAAATTTGTTATCTCCATGAAGCAAAATCACCATTGAAAGGGGTGTATTTATCAATTTTGTGTTTTTTTTCATTTTCTTTTCCAGATATATAAGTTGACCAAAGATCATTATGATTATATTACATCTCTCAACCTCCTACCATGCCTTGAAGTCATTGTTCATTGTCATCTTTAATTTTTGAGATCTAGATCCACATTCATATCTAATTGATTCACTAGATCCATACTTGATATTAGTGAATGTTTTTCTATGTTTCTTCTTAGCTTCAACTTCCTATAACTTGGCCTATTATGGCCTCTTCTCTTAATATGTAAGATTCAATTGTAGCTTGATATGCAACACCTTATCCTTCTCTCAATTTCTTGTTATGCCTCCTCTCTTCCTCTTGTATACAGAACTTCCATCACTTCTTTAATGCCATTTTAAAAACACACTAGATTTGGAACACCTATAAATCCATCTCAAATATACTATCAAGGAAGCTCCCAAACCACTCTTGCTAGAGAGTGTAGGCCAAGCAATATCTGATTCCCACATATTCAAATTTAAAACATATAATGAGAAAGGGCACAAACAAAATGAATAATGCTTTTACCTTGGAAACCCAAAACTAGGAAAACCAACAACAATAGATCTATTACCCTTATGGGTTAACAAAAACCATTTTTCCATAAACCACCAACTGTAAACCCAATTGACCTAGTCAAATTTATATCACTCACTTGATAACTAGGCCAACCAAATAAAGATTAACCTAACATAATTGCCTTTCAAACTTAGAACTATAGAAATAATAGATGATTGGTTTCCATCATAAAGACATAGTATTTGTTAAGTCTAAGTTTTTTTGGCCTAACTAGTGTTTATTTGTGTCCATGCCTACTGAGTATGACATAAAAACTAAATAAGAACAATTATCATTATTTTTATTATAGCTAGTTGTTATGTGGAAGATACACTCAGAATTGAGGGATTGCATCTAGAATAAAGACAAATAGCTTTGTGTAAGACTGATGGGATGGTATAAGATAATTCTTGATTCTCATGACATGTTAGTTGCAATGGAAATATAAAAAAACAACAATGTGGTGATTATAGTGAATTATTATAGATGCGTACACAACCTATTATAATATGTAAAAAGATTAAACTTATGAAATCAAATAAGATTCAAGAATATATAAGTTTTATTTATGTAAAATTGGTATAATTCAAAGAAATTGATGTTCTTGTAACATTAATTTGTTACTTTTCTTCTAAAGTATTATGCACATATTCACATAAATACAAATATTGTTAAAATAATTTATATAGTTGCATATAATAATTTTTTCTTGTG
>LPNX010883109.1:0-21169 GCA_001517045.1 Pseudotsuga menziesii | reverse complement strand
CCATTGAAAACCCAGGAAGGGAAAAATTTTGGGGTTGCCCTTCCATTGTCAATGTACACAGTTCTGCTTCATTTCATTTTCGACGGGCACTCCATGAAATCGAATATTTTTTTTAGGGCAAATTCGGTCATGGCCTTCTATGATAGGTAAACAGGCCTTTGATGGGCACTGAAGCCTTCAAATTTGAAGCCTGCTCGCGAGCCTGGTTTCATATGTTAATAAACCTTTAAATATCTAAAACATTGACTTAAGCGCCCTAGGTCAACTAAAAATACATAGCTTGACATTGCCGTCTCTATAGCAACATAGCTCCGTGGATACAGCGACGTTGAAGGATCAGGAAGGCGTCGATATAGCGACGGCGGAGATTATCAACGTCGATACAGCGACGAGTAAGCATCGATACAGCGACGGCAAGTTCATTTTGCTTCCGATTTCACACCAAAAAGTATGAAACGTGGAAAACCTCCGTGGAAAAATCCGCGCTTTTGTATTAGTGATCATAGCCACAAAAATACAAGGTGGATCTATGTCTCAAAACAATGTCCTATGAAGTGTAACAAGTTCTTCCATAGCTTGGGAAATAGAAAAATGACGATGCTACTGTCAGCCCAAGTTCTTCAATCCAAACCACCTGAAAGGTAGGAATCCTAACCATGCGAATAAAGGAGAAGTACATAACCCCATGAAAATTAGTGAAGTACATAATCAAAATACCTAACATACATAGCATGGTGTAATCATAATAAATGCATAGTAATCAACATTAGGAAGTCATAATTATCCATAGTAATAATCACATCAGAAAGTAACGAATCAAGACGTAAGAACAACTTACGCTGAAACAAATGGTATGAATAGAGTACGACACATTCCGCAAGTGCAACAATGCCCAACATAGGTAGTTTGACTAGCCTGCTAATTTTCTTTTTTCAATTTTTGGGGACATTACACATACACAGATCAAGATTGACATTTGCATCATTGAACTCTCCCTAGGAGGGTGAATCTTTCTGCGGAGGAAAATTCCATTTTTATGGAGTTTCAATTTCAACCTAAAAACTATCGAGGTAAGAAACTAGGGACCCATGTTTTAAGAAATTATATCCACTTATTGAGTTCAGCCCTAGCATTATTCATCTCACGCTAGGATGGCACATATTTCTGTAGAGGAAAAATTCATTTAGAGAAATTTCATTTTCGACCTAGTTCCTATTGGATTAGGAAAATAGGGTTTCAAGTTTTTTCTTGTTCTCTTTGAAGTTCTAAGTGAAAATAGGGTTGGATCAACTAGCCTCGAGGAGGTGCATCTTTCTAATGGATCAGATTATCCATTGAAATTTTTTTATTTGAGTTGATATATACTAACACAATTACTTTACTTGTGTATCCATATCCATAGGTAACAAGTTAGGTGACACTAATAAGTTTAAGTTATCAATTACTTATTCTCTCCTTATTGTAGTTAAACGAGTTATGTCTCACAATTATCTCTCACAAACCGGAAGTTATCCATGGATCAACTACCAGTTATCCATGCATAAACTATTCTATTTTTTATATTTTTTTTCAATATTTGTTTATTTTGAATTTGTAATAACTACCATAGATTCAATATGGATAGTACACTTGTCTCATCATTGTCAACATATGAAAAATTATAGGTGTTTGTCCACCCCAAAATCTCAAATAAAAACACATATCCGTGTAACTAAGAGTTTACCTCTCATTATCCATTCACCATTTGTATGGGTAATCCATTTGGACTTAAGAAGAGGTTCTTTTCTTTTCCATTATTTGCTAAAGTGGTCATATTCATGGCACTAACCACATTTAGAAATCATAACTAATGGTTAGAAAAGGGTTTTTTTGTTAAAGCTACAACATCACAAGTCATTCTCCAAGACAATGTTGTGGACTAGGAATGTGCCTCATGTGTTGAGGTAATAGGGGAACAAATATGGACTCTATAAACTTGGAGTAAAATTCTTGGGTTGGACCCAAGAAATGCTAAGCCTTATGAGTAGTAAAAGTTAATCCTCATGTGTTTAGGTGAATACCTTGATATGTGAAAGTGGTGATGTTGTACAAACTTGGTGGATAAGGCTATGAGCTTGTTTGTCAAGTCAGATCCTCATGTGTTGAGGTGTGCCTCATGTGCATATGCAATGATTTTCTATTTGAAGCATGCTTATGTGTGGTGTCCTACTAACCATGATCTAGCTATTAAGTATCCTCTAGAGACTGGTCATGTCTACAGCGAATTAATTTAACATAAGGTCAATTGGCACATATAGTAGAATCATATGAACACATCAATGGACAAATAACTTAGTATAATTGTTATGATAGAAAATTAATATGATAAATTAAATTGGAAAATATGCACAATGTAGATGAAATAGAGAGATAAGATATAGGATGCATAGAGAAATAGATAGTTCAAATTACTCATGGTAATTAACTTTAGTTAAATAGATAATTTGAATTGCATATGTTATTGACTTCAGTTAATGTGGAGAGAACTAAGTTTGTTAACTTCAACGATATTAAAAATGCAAGCTTTCAAGTTAAATAAAGAGAAATCAATGTATTCACTTCAATAATCTAATCAAGTAATACTTCAGTTAAAGGAGTTAACTAAAGTGTTAATAAATAATATCTAGTAAGCTAAAGTCTTTTTCATATCGACACTTTGAGTTAAACTAAAAGATGACACTTAAGTTACACCATTTAAGTTAGCTATCTAACTGAATGATTTAGCCTCTAGTTAATGTTCGAGTTCATTAACTGCACCTTGGTTGAGTCATTAACTCCAGGGATAATTTTAGGGGCAAAATTTATCCCATGGGCTATTCTTAGGGGGTTTTCTATAAAAAAATATTCACCATTTTGCAATTTTTTAAGCCCTGTCTCACCCAATTTTGATGGGGTAAACATTTTTCACCCTAAAAATTGTCAATTATATAAACGATATAAAATCCTTGGAAATTAAAATATTTTTTGAAAAATATTGCCAAACATTTTGTAGTTAGTGTTTTAAGAATTGGTAAGATTCGCCAACATTTATACACTTTTAAATAAGTATGGTTCCTTAAAATCATCCTTGATTAACTCATTCTAGAAATCCATTTTAATACTGTCCAAGGAAAAAGGGAAAATCAGTGTGTCGGGTTTTCATGCTAGTGCAAAAAGAGATAATTGGCTTATATGTTTGGCATAGTAATGAGAACCTCCTTTAATCTCTATTCTATATTACTCTATGATAAAACCTTGGGTGTTGATTCTCTCTTATATTGCTCCTCATATGCCGAAAGAAATTTTCTATTGTAAAAGACATTCTTTATTATCTATCAGTATTATAGTTTGGATATTTGTTAAGGTTTTCTCCCTCATTGTTTTAAGGTTTTCTGTAGTGTACATGATGTGTTATGTGTATGAATGTTCTATTGATTTCAAGTACTTAGTATTTAAACATATAAAGTTTAAAATATCAAAGCTAAAACAAAACTTAACATGGTATTAAATATCTGGGAGTGAAGGAGGTAAGTTTGGAAATCAAGATTAAGCCTACATAGATCCTAGAAAGTTGAGCACAATTCTTGAATATCAATGGCTTCAATCTCTGTGAGACCAGAATATCAACTTGAAGGAACCTCAAATTTCAACACTTGGAAGGCAAGGATTTTGAACATCCTGGAAAAGCATGACTTAGATGGGTATGTGTCCAATGTAGTGGAATATCCCATAAATAATGTAGAGTGAACTACATTCAAGGAGAACCAATCAAAATCTAAGTGAACCATCTATGATTCAGTGAAAGACAACTTGATTCCAGTGATTATCCCATTGAATATCACAAAGGAATGATTTGATACTTTAAAAAAACTTTGTGAGAAGAAGGCTCTAATTTATAAGAGGGAATTGAACAACAAGCTTCATAATTTGATGATGGAGAAAGAGAATAAAGTGGCCTCCTTCTTCATAAATATCTATTATGTAAGAGATCAACTCACAAGCATTGGAGTAGTGGTTGATGAGGATAATATTATTTAGACTATTGTCAATGGTCTTCCACCATCATGGGAGACATTCATAGCTGTCATAAATGGTTGAGATGAAAAACCAAACTTTGAGTGATTACAACATGATTTCCTCCAAGATCAAGGGAGAATACAAAGCAAGTATACTTCTTCCAAAAAATGGAAACCATTCTCTTGTTACAAGTATGAAGAGAAAAAATAAATATTTCTCTCGGAAGGAGTTTCATCATTAAAAGGAGAATGAACAAAACGAGCACTTTGATAAGTCGAAGATCAAGTGCTACAACTGTAATAAGAAGGACCACTATGCAAGAGAGTGTTGAGCAAATAAAAGAGGAAATTTCAAAGTTATACTTCATGCTTCTACTACTATAGAATATGGACCTCCAATAAATAACTCTTCAAATGATTAGGAGACAAGGAATGCTAAAGCTAATGACCATCAAAAGGAGTATTTCCTTTAGTTCACAAATAATTGCTTAATATTTAGATGGGAAACTTGTGATTGGTGATGTATGAAGATCTATATTGCAGTGATCATATATATGAAGAAAGAAGATAAAGATCTAAAGACTCCATCAATATATTCAAGGAGGAAAAGATCAAGAGGGAGTTCACACAAAATACTAAAGATAAGTATTTTTATTTAAATTGCTCTTATAAATCAGGTCAAAATGTATCTGAATATATTCTTTATTACAGTGGTATGCATATTTGTATTCCTAGAATTAGGAAGTATGTTATAGTGTAACATGATAAGCATATGTTATAGTCTTGTTTTATTGATGAACTGTAAACTCATGTAGTACATCCTATAATTGAGTACGTAGCCTATAGTGTTTCATAACATTCCATGATATATGGATGGATGTTGTACTGAAACATTGGTTAAAATGTTTGCATGAATGTGTGAACTATTGGCGTTGCATTGAAATATTCATATGATTGAATTTTATGATCATGCAATTTTTCTAACCATTTGACTGAATTCGGATTGTAGGGAAATGTTATGACTGACAAAGAAGAATGAAAAAAATGAAGTTAGTATAGTTACAAATTCTGTATTCGAGGGAGAGAAGAAGAAAGAAGCTTCTAGGAGAAGAATATAATATAATCCCTTATGATATTCTAGGAGAGAAGACTTTAGAAGAAATTTTTACTAGTGAAGAACATCTAAATATTTTTTTTCCATTCATGTATCGAAAGAGAGGAGGATAATAATGGAGGATCCATATTATAGTTCTCCCTATTCAGATGTATAGAAGGAGAAGCTAGAATAATTCCTTAGTTTCAATATCTATTGAAGAACCAATAGAACTAGTTAAACTAACACTTAGTCAACCTACTGCTAAGAGGAGATTTTCGTGGTACCAAAACATTCTACAAGAGGTAGAACAAAATGGAGCACCAACTGGAAAATCCAGAGAGAAAAAGAGACCTAAAATATATCCAGGTCATGTTACACTAATGAGTCATATCAGTGATTTAGAAAATTCCACCTAGGATGAAGCTGCTAAGTAGCAAGTATGACAAACAATTGTCCTTATAATCTCTTATGAAGAATGATGTTTGGGAACTTGTTCTTAAACCTTAGAGGAAGTGCATAATAACTTCACCAAGTCAATGTGAATACTTCCTTCCTCAATGTTGATATTGAGAAAGAGGTATACTTTCAAAAACTTGAGGGGTTTGTAGTGCATGGGAAAGATTCCCATGTATGCAAACTGAAGGAATCCTTTAATGGGGTTAAGCAAACAGTATGGACTTGGTATTTGAGTTTGAAAACTATCTTCAGAGATTGAAATTCTCTAAGCTAGAAGTTATTCCAAAATTGTACTTCAATATTGTGAAGAAACAACCTCTGATATTGGTTCTCCATTTCGATGATTTGTTTCTTTGTGGAGAGAAACATCGAATAATTTGGTGTAAGAGGGAGATCACTTCTTAGTTAAAAGACTTGATTATTTTGCACCAATTTATTGGTCTTGAAGTTTGGAAAAGGAAGGATGTGTTATTTGTGGAGCTTGATCTTCCATATTCAAATATTTTATTGTTCAAATTTGTCTATACCCTAGTTTTACTATACATTCATCCAAGGTGGGGGGTGCAGGGGCTAATAGGGATTCGAGGGAGAATCCCTAGAAATAAATTTTTGGAATGTTTGTTGGCCAACATTTCTCCGACACTTGATATTGGGTGAACCAAAGTATTTTCCAATGGTAATCCCCCTATAAAAGCAATGCTTTGTAATACAGTTGTGTATTGTATTGTAGCATTGTAAACAATCTCTATGATTGTGTGGGAAAGACTGTGAGAGTGCGAAGAGGAAGCGTAGTGGGGTTGTTGCAGGTTGTATCCCTTCATTTTGATGGATGGTATAATAATAAAGGACTGGAATTTTTTGTGTGGACATAGCCCATCTTGGGTGAACCATGTTATATCTGTGTCTCTCTTGTAATGTGTTTAAGATTTGCATCTTGTTTAATTATTTAATTGTATAATTGTTATTTTTCTACGATCCTATTTTTATAACAATTGGTATCAAATCCAAAATGTCTATTTGGATGGTAAAATCAGAGGAAAGAAGGGTTCATAGCTCCAGTGGGAGAAATGGCAGAAGAAGGAAAGTTTAGGGTTGATAAATTTAATGGCCAAAACTACCAGTTATGGAAGATGCAAATGGAGGACTATATCTACCAAAAGGATCTATACCTGTTGTTGGGAGGAAATAAAAACAAAGGGAGACTATGAAGGATGAAGAATGGGATGTTGTTGATAGAAAGGAAATGGGAACAATACGACTATTCCTCACTTCGTCACTGGATTTCAATATCTTAAAAGAAAAGACAACAGAGGGTGTGATGAGTACATTGGCTAAGATCTATGAAAAAACCTTGGCTTCCAACAAGGTATTTTTAATGAAGCATTTATTTAATATGAATATGTTAGAAGTTGTATATGTTGCTGACCATTTAAATGAATTTAATACGCTTACTAGTCAGATAAGTTCTATAAAATTGAACTTTGATAATGAGGCTAGGGATCTTCTAATCTTGTGCTCATTACCAGAAAGTTGGAATAGCTTGGTCGTGGATCTAAGTAAATATGTCCCTAGTTAAAACACTCTTAAATTTGTTGATGTTGTTGGTGTTATTATTAGAAAGGAAATGCAAAGAAAAGGCATAGGTGAGACAATAGGTAATGCATTGACCATCGAGAGCATGGGGGGAGGCGGGGGGGGGAGAGGAAGGAACCCAGATAATCGTACAAAGTATATAAAGGGAAGATGCAAGTTGATTTTTGGAAATATAGAGTGTTGGAACTGTGGTGAAAAAGTACATATGAAGGAATACTACAGAATACCAAAGAAGAAAGGGGACGGGCAACAGGAGACTACTCAAGAAGCAAATGTAGCAAGTGATGTTTTACGGTATGATTTGATTCTTGCATTAGATAATAATAGCTATTAATAGGTAGGATATTCGAGGGATTCATGTCATGCTACACCCCATAGGAAATTATTTCATGATTATGTTCCACGTGATTTTGGACATGTTTTATTGGGGGATTATGAACCATATAAAATTGTTAGAATGGGTAAGGTACATATTAAATTAAATAATCGAAATGAATGGATTCTAAAATATGTAAGGCATATTCCTGCTATGAAAAGAAGTATGATCTCAATGAGGCAGTTGGGAGACAAGGGTTGTTGGTCTAAATTTGGAAAAACATGGTGGAAGATCACTAAAGGAGCACTAGTAAAATCAAAAGAAGATAGTATAGGTACATTTTATTTGTTAGAATAATCAACCCATAGTTACCCATATTTGATATTAATTAAATCATTTTTGTCTTATTCCTAGATTCCTAGATTCCCTCTCTATGCTAGTTGACTTCTACATGTTCCTAGAAGTCAATAATTGCTAAAATTGGTCATGGAGTGCTTTTGAATCATCCTAGAAACATATTTAGCATGTATAATCTTTATTCCTGGTTCCTTAAAGTGCGTATCTATTTTTTCTGAAAGCTTCCTTGCTTTACAACACTTTTAAGGCATAAAGGAAAAGCTAGTTTAGGGGAACTTGCCTTGTTTTTTGACCACATCCTCCTCCTTTATTTTCTCCATACAAAATCATGAATGAGTTTTATTTCCACCACTTATTATATTTTCCACTTGATTTATCTAATTCATGAGGATCTTCATGGATTTGGAAAGTCCTTTTTGCACCTATGGGGGATTTGGCATGATTTAGTAAGCCTGCTTTTTGACCAATTTGAATAGAAAACTAGTGCTTTATAATATCACATGTAATTATATATTTTATAAGCCTATTGATTCATATGGTTGAATTACATACACTTATTTAATACAGGATTAAGTTATGTTCCAATTTCAGTCTCCTTTTGTGTGAATTTTGCATGTTTGATTAGCAATTTTGTGAGTGTAATTGATCTATCTCTTGGGTTCAATTTACACATGGCATTAGATCCTTTGTATATTGATTTATGTCCTTCCAAATTTTTATTGCAGGTTTGACATCACTGACTGGGAGCACATTCTGCTGACTGAAGGGCACATGAGTTGAGATATGGACCAATCTTAAAGGATCATCCTAATTCCATTCAATTTCTTCGAATGGAAAGATGAGATAAAGAAATTGTTGAGAGTGAAAGGTCTCTATAGGGTTACCATGGCTACTGAGGCAAAGCCCAATGCAACTATAGAGAAAATCAAATGGCACAACGGGAGGGATGAGGCCTATGGTCTTTTGTGTCTAAGTATTTCAAGAGACCTTCTCTTTCATCTTGATTCATTGACATCTCCTAATGAGGTGTGGGAGAAGCTTGAAGATATTTTTGGAAAGACAAATGAGATGAGAGAACATCAAATTGAGAATGAATTGATATCCTTGAGTCCTAGTAGCTTCGAATCATTGCAACTCTATTTTACCAAGTTTAAGGCCCTTGTTTTGCAGCTAAAACAATGTGGGATTGAAAAGAAGGAGGATCAACTAGTTTTGACCATTCTCTCAAAGCTTGGTCTTGACTATTCAGTGTTTGTTTCGACTTTCTATGCCACTAAAATTACATCTTGAAACTGGAAGATGCCTAAGCATGTTGAGTTCATGGAATCCCTCACTCAGGAGCAAGATAAATTTGTGATGATGGGCACCATAAAACCTTCCAAAGACAAAGCTTTGGTTGCTATAGATTCAAAGGTGTATTCAAAAAGCAAGAAAAAAGCTAAAAATCCACCTGAGCAAAAGAGAGACATGGAAAAGTCTCAAGAGTTGTCCTCAGGCTCCAAGAAGAACCCCCAGAAGAAGAAGAACAAAGGAGAAATGAGAAAGTGCACATACTGTAGTAAGGGCTATCATCCTGAGAACTCTTGTATGAAAAAGAAAATTGACATGTTGAACCAAATCCTAGATAAGAGAAACATCTCCCTTCCTGGTTTCTCAAAGAAGAGGGAAGGAGGATCAAATTTAGAAGACAAGGAGAGAGTACATGCCTTGATTGCTGGCACCTCAAGATCACCTATATTCATCATTGATTTTGGAGCTTCCAGACATATGGTTTTGACAAGGGAGATACTTTCCTCTCTTGACATGTCAAAAGTTCCACCAATAGTTTTGGGAGATAACTCTCTGACTTATAGTGTGGGAAAGGGTAGGATTGATATCGACCATGGTAATTTCAATAATGTGTTGTCTGTTCTAGGTCTTGCCTCTAATATCTTGTCATTATATCAGATGAATCACACTGGGTCTCCAAAGAAATTCATCTTCTCCCCCAATGAAGTTGAGATCACTGAGATTTCGAATGGTAAAGTCATAGAAAAAGGTATTGTTGATCACACTTTGAAGGTATACAAGTTTTCCCATTTTCTACCCTACTCAAACCCCTCTACTCTTCTTACTCATGCTAATGAAACAAGAAATCTTTGGCATGAAATATTTGGCCATATTAACTACAAGTATATTTCTGATTTGAGTGACAAAGACATGGTCATAGGGTTACCAAAGTTCAAATTTTCTAAGGGAGTTTGTCAAGGTTGCATCCTAGGAAAACACCCAGAGCACAAGTATGAGAGAGATAGTCATGAGAGAACCTCTGCACCTCTTGAGTTGATCCATAGTGACATTGCTGGTCCATTACCTCATATGTCCATCATTCAATCCAAATACACACTCGCCTTCATAGATGACTTTTCCAAGTATTGTTGGGTTTACTTCCTAAAGCACAAGTATGAAGTTTTTGACCTCTTCAAATTCTTTAGAGCCTTGGTTGAAAACTAGTTTGGGAGGAAACTCAATATCCTCAGATCTGAAAATGGTGGTGAGTATGTCAATTCTGAGTCCATCGAGTATTGTATGGGCTCAAGTAAGCCCCTAGGGCTTGGTATGCCAAGATTGATGGCTCTCTGTTGTCACTGAGTTTTGTTCGATGAAAGTCTTATCCTAATGTATATTTGAAGTTGATTCTTGTTTCTTTAATGATTATTTTTCTCTATGTATATTACCTACTGATTACAGGAATTTTAAAGAAAGAGATTGCCTCCTTGAAGGATGCAATGAACCATGCCTTTTCTATGACAGATTTAGGATTGTTGAGCCAATTCTTGGGTCTCGAAATTGCTCAATCCCAACATGAAATCAAGGTTCATCAGTCAAAATATGCTTCAAATTTTCTTAGCAAGTTCAGCATGAAATATTGCAAGCCAAGTAAGACGCCATTCCTTTCAAGAGTTAAGCTTGAAGAAGAAGGTTCTTCTCCTATGGAAAATAATACACTGTATAGGAAGTTGATTGGGTGTTTTCTTTATCTTACACATACTCAACCTGAATTATATTATGCAGTTAGTGTGGCTTATATATAGATGGATCAGCCTCATGAGATCCATTGGAGAGTAGCCAAGAGGATCCTAAACTTTGTTCAGGGAACAAGGACTCATGGGATTTTCTACAAAGCAAAATCTGACTTAGAGGTAGTTGGATTTATTAACAGTGATTGGGCAGGTGACAACATAGATCAAAAGTATACCTCAGGATATGTGTTCATTCTTGAAGAAGGACCAATCAACTGGTCAAGTAAGAAGCAGAGTGCCATAGAACTCTCATCTATAGAGGCAGAATACAAAGGAGTTGTAAATGTAGCTACTCAATGTTTATGGTTGCAAGGGATACTTAGAGAATGTGGTTTTGAATTAGAGTTTTCAACAGTCATCTATTGTGACAGTCAAATCACCATTCGAATCTCCACTGATCCAGTTCAAAGACAAAGAACCAAGCACATTGAGATCCATATGCAATATATCAGGGATCTTGTACTTGATGGTACCATTGGTCTACTCTACTGCACATCTTCAAAACAAGTAGCAGATATCTTCACCAAAGTATTCTATGAGAAGACCTTCAATAATATCAAATCACTATTGGGGATTGCTGATCATGTGGTGAATAATGATTGATAACAATATTTCCAAAATTTTATTTCCTATCCATGTTTAAGGGAGGATTTTTCCACTAGGTTTTTGCCTCTTTCCTTAGTTGTATGGACATGCAGTATGTAAAAGGGTGACTAAGCCTTGTTTCTAGGCCCTATAATTTTCTGATATTTACTCATAAATTCAGTCTTAAGGGGGGAGGTGTTAGAATAATCAACCCATAGTTACCCATATTTGACATTAATTAAATCATTTTTGTCTTATTCCTAGATTCCTAGATTCCCTCTCCATGCTAGTTGACTTCTACATGTTCCTAGAAATCAATACTTTCTAAAATGGGTCATAGAGCGCTTTGGAATCATCCTGGAAACATATTTAGCATGTCTACTTTATTCCTGGTTCCTTAAAGTGCATATCTGATTTTCTGAAAGCTACCTTGCTTTACAGCAGTTTTAAGTCATAAAGGAAAAGCTGGCCTAGGGGAACTTGCCTTGTTTTTTGACCACACCACCCTCCTTTATTTTCTCCATAAAAAAGAATGAATGAGTTTCATTTCCACCAATTATTATCTTTCCCACTTGCTTTAGCTAATTCGTGAGGATCTTCATGGATTTGGAAAGTCCTTTTTGCACCTCTGGGGGATTTGACTTGATTTAGTAAACTTGCTTTTTGACCAATTCGAATATAAACCTAGTGCTTTTGAATATCTCATGTAATTATATATTTGATAAGACTATTAATTCATATTGTTGGATTATGTACACTTATTCAATACAGGATTAAGTTATGCTCCAATTTCAGTCTCCTTTTGTGTGAATTTTGCATGTTTGATTAGCAATTTTGTGAGTGTAATTGATCTATCTGTTGGGTTCAATTTCCATAGTATTTATGTTCTCATAATACTTATTATTCTATCTATTTATCTTCCACAAAAATAGTTGTAGCGTTATGGTATCATAATCTTGGCCACGTGAGTGAGAAGGCGATGTAGATTCTCTGCTCAAGCAAATTGTTGCCAGATATGAAGCAGGTAAGTTTGGAGTTATGTGAGAACTATTTTTATGGAAAACAAAAGAGATTTATATTTCTCAAGGTTGGGAAATAGAAGAAGAGTGAAAAGTTAGAGCTTAAGCACACAGATTATGGAAACTAGCTCAGGTACAATCTCTTAGTGGACCTCGTTATTATGTTACTTTTATTGATGATGCAAATAGAAAAACTTGGTTTTATTGCAATA
The DNA here is from genome assembly GCA_001517045.1 of Pseudotsuga menziesii. Lineage (NCBI taxonomy): Eukaryota > Viridiplantae > Streptophyta > Pinopsida > Pinales > Pinaceae > Pseudotsuga > Pseudotsuga menziesii. Next base: position 8,439 of record LPNX010883109.1, on the reverse strand, counting down.
TACAAAAAATTGATGTGTTTTATACTTTTAAGAAGTGGAAATATTTGGTTGAGAATGAGAGAGGAAAAAGGTTGAAATGTTTGATGTTTGATAATGGACATAAATACTGCAGTAAGGAGTTTGATAGTTACTGTTCATACAATGGGATTCATAGAGAGAAGAGAGTTCCTTGAAATCCACAATAAAATGTTGTGTCAGAAAGGATGAACAAAATGATCTTGGATCCTACAAGGTGTATGTTAATGCATGCAGGGTTTCCCTTATAATTTTGGGTCGATGTTGTAGATATTGTTGTTTATAAATAATAAACAAAGGACCTTCAATCACTTTGGATGGTGGAATTCTAGAGGAGGCATGGACAGTTAAAAAGGTAAACTATTCATTATAGAGAACTTTTGGTTGTGAAGCATTTGTCCATATTTATAAATAAAATAGAACAATTCTTGAGGCTAAATCCAAGAAATGTATCTTTATTGGATACGGGGTTGATGATTTTGGTTATTGCTTATGGGATTATGAGTCACACAATCATTAGGAGTAGAGGTTTATTATTCAATGAAAAGGTTATATACAAAGATCAGTTGCAGGGAAACAAAGAGGAAAAGGAAAAAACAGAGTACGCAATGCTTGATGAAATGAAAGAAAATGAAGTTCCAAAGGAACCATAAAATCAATAGCAGCAACAGATACCTCAAACTCCTGCAAATGTAAGAAGTTCTACCAGATTAAGTAGACTCCATGATTCTCTCCTTCACTATATTATTTATTGATGACTGGTTATGGTGAACTATAATGTTATGAAGAGGCAATGCAGATAGTAACTAAAAATAACTGGGAGCAAGGCATGGATGAGGATATGGACTCACTGGTAAGAAACCAAACTTGGTATTTGGTTGAGTTTCCTGCTAGAAAAAGAGAATTATAGAATAAATAGGTTTACACGTTGAAGGAAGAAGATGGATGAAAGAAGTGGTACTATTACGGAGAAAACTTCCTATGGATTGGGGTACCACAACAGATAGATTAACCACAAAAATCAATCCTTTCCTATATGCAAGAGAAACCAAACATCTAACACTAAAGTATCTCGATACATACGTTCTTCCAGACAGTTGATGTAGATCCCCCTTGAGCTTTTCCACTCTCGCTTGTATTGATAATTTGCTCTCTCAACATTCAGCGAACAAGAAAAGCATGCTATGTAGTTGTGTTAGACCTACTATAGCATATATAATCAATAACATATAAGCATTTAAAAGCATCCATGGATTCAATACTCATTTAAATACACATTATTGGACAGGAAAATATATTTCTATTAATATAAATCAAAGATTACAATAGTGACAACCTTTGTTGGCACGTCTGCGAATCGGAGAAACTGAGTCCTCCACCTGGGCCTCCACCACTTCAATCCTCCATATCTCGATAGCAAGCTCACAAGCAAAGGCATGCTTGGGAAGAACACAAAGTTCTCCAAGGGACAAAGGGATGGAGACTCAAGTATAATCTCTGGCAACAATGGACTATAGTTTTCTTGCTCTTCAATTCCTCCTCCTTCAATGTATCCAAAGGGTTCGTTATATACTAATTCAATGGGGTAATGGAAGGTCAAATCTAAGCGATCTCAAGGCATATGGAAGGCCAAGATAAAAGTGACTCGGATCCACATCAAGGAAAAATCCAAAACTATTTTTCCTTTTGCACACATCCCGATGTACACGGGTTTGAGGGTCAAATCCACCTATATACGCGGGAATAGGTTTAAAAGTCACGTATAGAAAATAATGCATGTTTTTAGGGATGATATTGTAAACATCAAAGGTACAAAAATGGTCCATGGTGTCTAAAGAGTCTGCAGAGGGACATGGAAGGCCATAAGGTGTGATCCACCATGTGTGGTAAAATCAGCTGTAACAGATGCCCCCTAATGTGTGAGGTTAGAGGGGTCATACAACGACAGAAATACATTATAAGTCCATCCGAGAAGTGGAGTGATGAATAACCACATGGAATAACTATGCATACAATAGTACAATGCAATAAGCAAACTATGCACATAACTACAAGTAGATATAGCAGTCTCGGATACATAAGAGTACAATGGCCATGAATAGGCATGATACAAAATATGACATGTCTGGTCATTGCCACATACAATATAGATAGATTAGAATATCCATGATGAAGATATACAAAGGATCATGATCTCCATAAAATATGAAGATATACAATGGATCAAGATCTCCATAATGGCTGGAAACATCTAACATATACTGGAATCAAGTCACGAGAGCTGAAATATCATGAACACTTCCACGATCAAGAAGGTAGAATATATGAAATGCCACTGATATGGAAGGTATTCTACACAATATGCTACGAGTACATGTCCTACTATGTGAATAGAGGTGTAAAGGTTGAACATAGTAGTCCATCGTCTGATTACCAGTCATTGATGTATACTGTTAACAGATGTGAGATCACCCACCGATAATGAAAATGGGAACCAAGGTACTAGAGTGCAAACTAACAAGTGTGAATAAATCTATTGAGTTCGAACACTTGAAAGGATCCATTGATCAGGGGACATTGATGTATTCCCAAAACTATCGATGGCGATAGAACCTACCACTGATGACTACAAGTCTAAAGGCACTAAAAAACGACTCTATATTCCTATCCCAGAATAAATGATTTGAATTTGATGGGATGAAATCTGCTAGAAGGAGGGAATTAATGCATCCCTCATCATCCAACACAAGGTACTCAGCATGGCTATATAATGTGGAAGGACTCGATCATAAAGTGCACGAACCAGTATCAACACCGGGAATGGCCAACATGCGAAGTCAAGAGAACTGAGGAATGGCCGAATCAGGTTTCAACTTCCTTCGAACAAGAGCATAAAGGAAAATGGTGACTGAATATAGGTAGCATAGACTCAATATACAAAACAGGGACATCTCTGCGACATAGGAGGAATCAACAGTGGCTCCATAGGAACTGGAAGCTTAACCAATCGGTGGAGATAAACTCAGAGAAACAAGTACAACTCCTAAAGTCAAACTATTAACCCAACCAACGGATGTGATATACAGTGATCTGTTTGAAGGAGACATGACTCGACTATTGCCAAAGATAACATATTTTCTTGTCTTCGTTTTTTGTTTTTTTGTTTTTTTGGACTTTTTCAAATATTTTGAAAATCTTGAAAAAGAATAAAAGTGTTTTATAGTTATAGACTAGGAGGAGATGAGTGTCAATTGGAAAACAAACTAGTTCCAAGTAGCGGAACATCCCTATTCTCAATGCAAGGACACATGTGTAGGATAACGACACTCGGGGGAAATTCCCCTCCTAATAAAAATGGGGAATCAAGCTACAAAGGATATATAAAATGGCTCTGTGTGGCTAGACATGAGACAAGATTGGGATATATAGCTGATAATCAAAGTCAAGGAAGTCGGCATAAGGCTCAATAAGACATGCAAAACTCATGAGAATGCAATTACAACTTGACATAAGGGAGTCCCAGGGAAATGGCCAGCATAAAGGTCAAGAGGAGTACGAAGCTCTTGCTCAAAGTCATGGCGGTACTATACAAAGGACTCCCAGAACTAAGAGAGGACTCACAACATGGGTACCAAATGCAAAGGGGAGATAACTAGGACACCCATGTATAGGAAAGCTCTACCATTCACATAGTACCACTTCTAACAACAACATGAAGGTTCTATGATATAATGGAATGGGTTCATACCTAAGGTTAAGATGGAACGATCATAAGGAAGTGCATAAGTGCAAGCGCATGTGATATCCTAACCTATATGCTAGTTCAGACATAATACCTATGATAGTAACAAACAGGTCGAAACCTCAGAGAGAGTGTACAAAAATTGGACCCTACATGACAACCATATTAGTCAAAAACAACCCAAAATAGTCAATAAATAATCCAAACTATAGGATATAGGGAAGAATGATCATGACAACTGCACCCAAAGGAAACAATGAAGTGAATGATGGGACATAAAAAGGAAAGTAAGGTGTAAACCCAATGTTCATGCATCCACTACCACCCCTATGAGGGTGACCACCGGTGTAAATACCGAAAGAATGGAGTCAACATCCTCCACAAATGGTTTAGAGGGTGGAATGTGACCACTCCCAAATCTATGAGCATGGTAAGGGGATGTGATGCCCCCAAGTCTGACACTAGGGTCCGTACTAGGACCAAGGATGGGTGATAAGATACTAGTCATGCCGAAAATAAAATGACCCAAACTCAAGAGAGCATAAATATACTCAAGTAACCGCGATCCCAAAGGCCAACTAGTGCATAAAGAGCACACTCCTAAGAAAATATACAGCCAAAATACAAGAAAACCAAAGGGAGGATATGCTAACTCCTGAATGCAGCAGGTATGTCTCACCTAAGAGAGGCTCAAAACTCCCATACACTACAAGCAGAGGTATGTAACCAATTATAGTGGCCCTCAGCTTCAACACATAAAGCGACTGTGCTGTCCAACCTCTACCTGGACAGGACACTGACAGAATAAGCTCTGCAAGTACCCCCTGTGACACTGTGATAACCTAGGTAAGTCAACTAAGGTCACCCCAATATAACCAATGCTTAGACAGATAATTGTAAGCAGGATTGACCGTATGGGCAGGGTAGCAAAGTCCAAAACTCTCTAAAGAGCCCCTAGATACGAATAAAATCCTGGAAATATCTCTGGTGCTACTCAGTTACAACCAGGGGTCATCCCAATCATAACTATTCACACTGCCTCATGCTTAACTCCCTTGTAAGAGGAGGATTCTGAGAAACACTAATTATACCAAGGAATTCCACACTCTCACCTACATAGACACATACATGTTTCATTTAGTGGTCTTGGAGAATTTACTCATAATGAACTATTCCAAAACCCTAAAACCTAGTCTTGTTGGTGCACCCTATAAAAGAAAAGAGTGTAATTCATTTTATTATGCGTTGATTTTAATTGGTTATAATTACTCAAAGGGAAATGGTCATGCAACTAATGACATTATGACTCAGCAGTGAAATAAATATGCACACCATAACAAACGATGCTAAGTGCAATCTTTGTCAAATGAAAAACAGGGTATGCCACTACATGAGATGCATAAATATATATACCTTTTCGAATTCCAATGCAATCCTTCCTATATGAAATCCTAAATAAAAATCTCATCCAAGCAATCCAATGCAAGTACCTCCTGAAATCCATATGCAAAAAATGCAACTACCTTGTATTTTTCAATATAAAAGAATGAAAAATGCAATAAAAGTCATCTAAAACTCTCAATCTCTGTAGCAAGTATAAAACACAAGCCCAACAAGACACAGAGACAAAAAAGAGTAATGCACTAATGGAAAAACAAAGAGGATAAATGACCAAAACACACTTTCAAAGAAAAATCAATGAAAAAGTGGTCTCTGGTCACAAAAGAAGCATCCATCAAACAACATCATACCCAAGGAAGAGCCAACCACACTCACAACCCACCCAACAACTTCTCACAACATCAAACTCACCAAAAGGGAGGATGTACGTGACTGTTTAAACAATAGCTGCATATATATGTGACTTTTGGCCAAAAAGATACATGTATATGCGTATTTTGACCAAAACCCTGCGTGTATACGCAACTTTTGGCCAAAAATCCACGTATGTATGCAACTTTTAGCCGAAAACTTGGGTATACAGAGAATACAGTGGTAAAAACCAGGCCAAGGGTCAAACCAATAAAGGGGAGTGTCAATGGATGAACATACTATAAAATGCAACATAGAAACAAGGAGAAACAAAGATCAAGTCAAGAATATCAAGCACATTGTGCCCCCAAACCCCAAAGAAAAACAAGGAACATCCCCAGTATGGTTGCCAATTCTGTTACGAAGAAAACTTCCTATGGCTTGGGGTACCACAACAGGCAGATTAATCGTAGAAATCAATCCTTTCCTATATGCAAGAGAAACCAAACATCTAACACTAAAGAATATTGATACATACCTTATTCCACACGGTTGATGTAGATCCCCATTGAGCTTTTCAACTCTCGTTTGTATTGATAATTTACTCTCTCAACATTCAGCAAACAAGACAAGCATGCTATATATAGTTGTGTTAGACCTACTCTAGCATATATAATCAATAACGTATAAGCATTTAAAAGCATCCATGGATTCAATACTCATTTAAATACACATTATTGGATAGTAAAAGATATTTCTATTAATATAAATCCAGATATTACAATAGTGACAACCTCTGTCGGCATGTCTGCGAATCGGAGAAACTGAATCCTCCACCTGGGCCTCCACCACTTCAATCCTCCATCTCTCGATAGCAAGATCATAAGCAAAGGAAAGCTTGGGAAGAACACAAAGTGCTCCAAGGGACAAAGGGATGCAGAATCAAGTATAAGCTCCAGTAACAATGGACTATAGTTTTCTTGCTCTTCAATTCCTCCCCCTTCAATGTATCCAAAGGGTTCCTTATATAGTACTTCAATGGGGTAATGGAAGGTCAAATATGAGTGATATCAAGGCATATGGAAGGCCAAAAGAAAAGTGACTCAGATCCACATCAAGGAAAACTCCATAACTATTTGGCCTTTTGCACACATCCCGATGTACGCAGGTTTGAGGGTCAAAACCACGTATATATGCTAGAATAGGTTTAAATGTCGTGTATAGCAAATAATGCATGTTTTTAGGGATGATATTGGAAAGGTCAAAGGTACAAAAATGGTCCATGGGGTCTAAAGAGTCTATAGAGGGATAGGGAAGGACATAAAGGTGTGATCCACCATGTGTGGTAAAATTAGCTGTAACAGGTACAAGGATAAGATTTTTGTAAAGGGGTTTGCACAAAAGAAAGGTATAGACTTTGATGAAATATTTTCTCTTGTTTTGAAAATGACTTCAATTAGGACTATTTTAAGTCTAGTGGCGGTAGATATTTTTGTTTTGAACAATTAGATGTAAAAACAAAATTTCTCAACGGGGATTTGGAAAAAGAGATTTATATGAAACAGACATAGGGGTACAAGGTCAAAGGGAAGGATAATTTGGTGCATATGTTGAATTAGAGCTTGTATGTCCTTAAGCAAGCTCCAAGGAAATGGTATTTAAATTTTGATAATCTTATGACAAAGTAGGGTTATAGTAGATGCCATTCTGACCATTGTGTTTATTCCAAGAGGATAGATAATGAATATATATTACCTTGTTATTGTATGTGGATGACGTGCTTATTTCATGGTTTAACATGCAGGATATAAATGTGCTCAAAATAAAACTATCTAAATCATTTGCAATGAAGGATTTAGGTGTTGCAAAGAAATACCTGGTATAAGAATAACAAGAGACATGAAAAATCACAAATTGACATTGTCTCAAGGGGAGTACATAGAAAAGGTGTTGGAGAGGTTGAGAATGTGGAATGTAAAACTAGTTATTACAGGGCCACCCATTTCGAACTAAGTAAGGAGATGTTTCCCAAGACATAAGAGGATATAGAATACATGTCCAAGGTTCGTTATTCATCAGTAGGTGGAAGCTTGATGTATGTCATGCTATGCATAAGACTAGATATTGCACATGCAGTGGGAGTTGTGAGCAGGTATATAAACCATTCAGGTAAAGAGAATTGGAAAGAAATATAGTGGATTCTCAAGTATTTGAGAGGTACCACTTCTTATGCATTATGTTTTGGAGATTCAGACACTATTCTACAAGAATATGTTAATGTAGATATGGCTGGTTATAAAGAAATTAGCAAGACCACCATAGTGTATGCCTTTATTGTGGGTGGAACAACAGTAAGTTGGATTTCAAAACTCCAGAAGGTTTTGCACTTTTAACAACGGAAGAAGATTATGCTGTTGTTACATAGCCTAGAAAAGATATGATTTGGTTGCATAGGTTCATGGAGGAATTAGGTAAGAAGCATGAGAATAGAATGTTGTATAGCGACAACCAGAGTGTCATTCATCTTGCAAATAACTCAACCTTTCATTTAAAGACTAAACATATACATATCAAGTACCATTTCATAAGATATGTTCTGGAAGATGAACTATTAAAGTTGGAAAAGATGCATACTAGACATAATCCTGCATACATGTTGACAAGCGTAGTGACTAGAGAGAAACTAAGTTCTTTCTTGGTTTCAGTGCAGAGCATAGTCCAACAAGTGCAGCAGTGGTGGAGCTTTTGTGATTAGTCTCCAAGTGGGAGATTGTTGGTTGTGGAGCATAATCTTTAAGATTTAGAGATGTTATTGTTCAATTGTCTAGATCGACATAACTTCTCACTCCATCAAACTTGGATAATCAAGTTCAATAATACATTTAAAAGCATCATCTTCTAGATACGATCTATTAAAACAATAATGTTGG
>LPNX010883063.1:81518-120714 GCA_001517045.1 Pseudotsuga menziesii | reverse complement strand
AGGTGACAGCACTTGGCTCGAGCTTGCCCCCAAGGTCGCACCCAGTGGCTTGAAGATTTCTGCCACGTTACCCGAGGTGCGAATTAGGCGGCAACACACAGGACACGTGTCCTAAAATCGAGACACGTTGCAAAAGGGTGTCGGGCACGCGTTGACCACGTGTCCCAGGGATACGACACGTTTTGACCACGTGCCGGACACGTACCGTAGCGTGTCTTCACGTGGACACCGTGGGTACGGACACGTGGGCCAGTATGGACGTGTCAGGTAACTTAGTCGTCAGCTTATCGGGTCATTGATGTATCTGGTCAACACTAGGCCAGATTTGTGTTTTGCAGTGAACACTCTTAACTAGTTCATGGTTGAGCCTAGGAGTGTGCATTGGGTCGCCGCAAAACATGTGTTGCACTATCTTTCAGGGATAGTGGATTTTGGTTTGGACTACAGGAGGTCAGAGGGGATCAGATTGGTTGGCTATACAGATTCAGATTGGGCAGGCAGTGTGGCAGACCGGAAGAGCACTTTCGAATGTTGTTTCAGTTTGAGCTCGGCAGTAGTGTCATGGTTCAGTCGGAAGCAGAAGTTCGTTGCATTGAGTACTGTAGAGGCTGAGTACATGGCAACCAGTTTGGCCAGCTGAGAGGCCTTGTGGCTTCGCAAGTTGCCGGTGAATTTATTTGGTCAGGAGCTTAAGCCTATGGTGATTTACTGTGACAATCAGAGTTGCATCTAGCTCTCTGAGAATCCAGTCTTTCATGACCGGTCAAAGCACATAGAGATCAGATATCATTTCATTCGAGACTATGTTCAAAGAGGAGTAGTCACGCTTCAGTATATTTCCATTGATGAGCAGGTAGCAGACATACTGACAAAGTCTTTGGGGAAAGGCAAGTTTGTCTTCTTCGGAGACAAGTTGGGAGTGGTGCAGAACACCTTCCTTGGTAAGAGGGATTGTTAGTTTTGTACCTAGGGAAGTGTTCCCCTAGTGACTTTTGCCTTAGTCACTTAGAGAGGGGACATTAAGTGACCCTTGCATTAAATGACTTAAGTAAAAGCATTTAATTTGACTTTAGAGCATTAAAGTCACTTTTTGATAAATTTAAGTGGGTGAGTGAAATTAATATTTTAGAAATAAAATATGAGCAAATTAATATTTTAGAAATAAAATATGAGCATTTAATTTCAGCCCTTGATCTAATCTAATTGCCACCGTTAGATTAGACTCACCCTAGGGTTTTCTAAAAAAGGCATGGGAAAGCATTTTGGCTCACTTTTGGAGATTGAAGTGAGAAGAGAGAGCTGAGAGAGAGAAGAGAGAAAGTTTCATTTTTCTTGAGTAGGAGGAAAATTTTTGTAGCACGCAAATCAAGGGAAAGGACAGCAGCAAAGAGGGCACGGAAATCGAGGGAAAGGACATCAGCAAAGAGGGCACGAAAATCGAGGAGAAGAAAGCAACATTTATTGCTGGTATGTACAGTCCGTACGATACGGTTTTCGAGGCAGCATGCACGATTTTCGAGAAATTTTTTCTTTGCACAGATTTCGAGGTCCATACCCACCGTACAGTTTGTCCATATAGTGGCACGGAAATCGAGGCAGAAAACAGAAAAAAATTGGAGTTTGATTTTTGCTGCTCGGCACGCAAGTTGAGACAGAAATTTATCTTCCGGGTTGAGATAAATTGGTTTGATATTTTCTGTGTGTTGTTGTAAATGGTAAATTTCTCCTGAAAAATAAAAATACTCTCTTTGACTGGTTTTCCCCTAGTGGGTTTTTCCAGGGCCATTGGCCAAAAATCCTAGTGTTCTCTGTGATTAAATGGTGTGCTGATTTTTATTTCCTGTCACTGAAAAGATTGTTTACAGCAGTGTTTTAAGTCTGAAATTTTTTGTTTATTTCCAGCACTTTATTTTTCTGAGAATGTCATAAATAGTGATATAAATTTTACTTAAAACCGGTGGCTGAAAACTAGTGAAAAATCTATAAACCCATGCTACCTTTATATAATTTTGAGTTGGGCCAAATCTCTAATCTCAATGGTCAAGATTAAATCTACTCTTGACTTGAAATCAATGGCCCACAGTTAATTTAAACCACTAATGCTTTGACTTAGGCATTTTATTAAATTAAACTCAGTTTATAAAAAACATTTCATTTAATCAATAAATTAATTAAGTGAAACCTCAAAAAGCTATGAAATATTTAATGATGATTTCCATGGGTTAGACACACCCCAAAGAAATACCTGTCCGAGCTACAGTAATAAACATATAGGTCCTTACCCATGGAGTTGCATTTTAAAAAGACAGTTTTCAGGAATCATTTTACAAATGTTTTGATAAGAACGTTTGCCTGCTTGATTTAAGTTTTCAACTAGGTTAAGATCACGCCAAGTATGCCATTGTTGCTGATCATGGTTCCACAAATCCCTCCAATAGAAAAACCCTTCTCTAGCCAATCATTTACCAGCAAACATAGTTGGGAGACCAAGCTGACCTCTTGGAAAATGATTTTACTGCTTGGTGCATCTGCCACAGTAAAAAATCTGTGCCTAAATGGATAAATCTTATAAAACACTTGGCTAGAAGAGTTTCTGACTTTTGAGGCTTCTTCTGGACACTACAAATGGATCTCTGCTAAAGGATCAGCTCAGAAAACCCACTGTTGTCTCCTTCCCTGCTGCTATTGGAAACACAATACAAAATCTGAATGATAAAAAAATTTAGTTCTTTTTTTGCAGACATGTTTGGCCCAGTAGAGCTTCCCCAGCTTTTGCCTCTGGGGTTGACCTTTTGCCCTCTGAAAACAAGCCTTTAAAAATATTTTTGCTATATTTTTGGCATTTTTTGTGAGGGATGCCCCCTGTTAAAGGAGTAGTTCCTTGATTTTTGAGGCTTCTGCTGAGGTATGCCGCCCCAGACAGGTCACGTGATTCCTTCACCAGCTGGAGATGTTTCTGTACCAAACTGAGGATACATTCCCACAAGCCAAGCGAGGCACCTCTCAGCAATAGAGTCTCTGCCACCAATTACTTGCTGAAGATGTTTTTTTTAGTTTATGGCTGTAAATGTTTTCATGACTCGTGTAATTGTAAATATAATTTTAAAATGCAAATAAACTAGAAAATAAGACAGCCTTTTTGGTTTCCATGGATAACTGGATGGAAGGCTTACTTGAGCATGGTTGAAGGCATGTCACTCGAGTTCGTCATCTGCTAGAGGCCTGGCATCTGTCTTACAGGTTGGTCCTGTTTATTGGACTCTATGTCACAGGTTTCAATGATTTCGAACCTTCAGGTTCGAAATTCAGCGAATCTCAAAAAATACTTAAAATTCGTTGAAGTTCGGTCATGAAATTTACCAGGTTAAGAGTGAAATGTGGTTCGAAGGACAAACCCAATTGTGGCTGTAAATTTCCTTAAAACTCAATCTTGAGCTACACAGTATATCTTCCAAATGGAAAATATCAATCATTCAAAAATGAATGATCATGGACTGTCCTAGTAGGGCTTACATTCAATTTCCATGCCTTTCTAGGCTCATTGCCTCATTTCCTTCAAGAAGAAATGAGCAGTTACAGTTCTGCCAATTAATTACATAAAAGTTCATATCAAAATCATGAGTCTTTATTACTTCTGCTCATATAAGGATCTCATAAAACTTACTATCCTTCCTGGACTTCTTCGATCACAGACTGTCCTGGCACTAAGAGTAGTGCATGTTTTGACAAATAGTCTTCCTTTGTGTTCAATTCCCTGTACATGTGTTATGGAGAGGACTGAGAAGAAGTTCAAAAGCTTTCTTATAGCTTTTAGAAGCTGCTGTAAGTGTGGTGCTCTTATCTGACTTCTATTGTCGACCCAGTCCACAACCATTTTAGAATCCCCATAAATACGAAGACTAGTAATGTTTCTTTTTACAGCCAGTTCCATTACAGAATGCAGGGCTGCAAGTTCTGCTTTGCTGTTCGAGCAATGACCTGGGGCATATTTAATCTGTACCTTGTGTTTTTGTGAAAGGTATAGAACTCCTCCAGATCCTCCTAGGGGTGGATCTCCTTGGCTTGCTCCATCGAAGTAGGCCCAAGGAGTTTCCTTGTTGATGACCAGAGGTACCGGGTTCCTATTTGTGTGAATTTTTTCCTTGGATTTGTGTTCCTTGGTCCACTGCATAACAAGGGCCATTGTTGCTTCATGAGGTATTAGATGGTTATGGAAGATTGCTGTATTGCGAGCCCACCAAATTCCATAGATGAAGGAGGAAGGGAATGCATTAAAGAGACATACCAAGCTATCTGACCACCATGAGAGGCATTTTTGGTCCAATGAAGTACCTGCATGAGGTTCTTGTGTTCTTAGCTCTTTAATTGCTGTCTTCCATACTATCTCTGCATAAGGACAGAAAACAAACAAGTGAGAGCCAGATTCCTCTTCTGTATGACATAAAACACACCAGCTCGGACCTTGCCACCCTCATTTTTTGAGATTTTCCCAGGTTAGAAGTTTGTTGCTCAAGGCTAGCCATAAGGTGATCTTGGCCTTTAGAGAGCCTTCATTCTTCCATACGGGTTTCCACCACAATTTTCTTTTTCCTTGGTAGGATTCTAAGGCACAGTTTCTATAACCAAGCTTTGCCAAGAACTCCCCTGTTGCTGTGTTTTTAGACCAGACCAACTTATCTTCCACCCCTTCTTCGTGATGAATATAACAAGAATGTAACAAAGAGATAAACACCATCCATTCATCTTTGAGGCTTCCATCCAAACGTAGGTCTTCCTCACTTTTCCATTATGTGCTTCCTTCGGATAGTGAAGTCTGCGAGCATGCCTCTCTAAGCCTGGTGATTCTAAGGCTCTTGAGTTTATTTAATGTTGCATAGGAAAGCTTAAAACCTTCTCCAACTCCTATCCAGGGGTCCTCCCCTATCCGAACTTCCTTCCCATTCCCAATGGGCCAGGCAAGCCATTCTCCAATTTGAGGGAAGGCAAGTACGAAGGCTTTCCATCCAATGTATCCGTTCTTGTAAGATTTATCTGGCTTCCTTATCCATTCTATAATGGATGAATTAGGGCAGTATTTAGAAACCAAAACTTTCCCCCAAAAAGAACTAGGGTTTTGGATTAGCCTCCAAAGGGCTTTTGCTGCCAAGGATTGACAAAAAAGAAAGGGATATTTAATACCCCATCCTTCAAGCTCCTTAAGGTTGGAAACCGTTTTCCATTTGACCAGCGAGATGCCCTCCAACTGTTTGCTTGCAATCCATAAAAAGGAGAAGAATTTCTTTTGAATCTTATGAAGAATACCTTTTGGAATATAGGCTATTGAAGCCCAATACACAGGTATGCTTTGTAAAACCGCTTTGAGTAACACCAATCTTCCTCCCCTTGACAAAACCTTATTTGCCCAACATCCTATTCGTCCTTCGATCTTTTTATATAACCAAAGCCAATCCTTGCAAGAATATGCATTTGGTTTAAGAAGGAACCCGAGATATTTAAAACCTTCTGAAAGTGGCTTTAAAATACAAGGGACCTTTGTTACTAACCTATTTTTCATCGATTCAGGAATAGAATTTTCTGAGAGAACGAACTTTTCCACATTTATGTGCATTCCTGTGGCCTTCTTGTATAGATCCAGGATCTGCTTTCTCTCCTTGAAATTCTCCAAAGTACCTTCCCCCATCATAACCGCATCATCCACGAACAAGATATGGGAAAGCTCTTCAGAAATCGCGACCTTAATTCCTTTGTAGAATCCTGAACTCTTAGCATTGTTAATTAATTTGCTAAGAGCATCTTCTTTAAGAAGGAAAAGAAAGTGGGAAAGCGGGCACCCTTGTCTTAATCCTCTTGAAGGTCTGAAAAAGTTAGAGGGTGAACCGTTGATAAGTACTGCAAAGGAGGCCGACTGAATACAACCCATTATCCAGTTGACTATTTCTACTGTAAGTCCAATCTGTATCAAAAGCAGTCTCAGGAAGGTCCAACTAACCCTGTCATATGCTTTTGAAAGGTCTAATTTGAGAATGAAAGCTTTGCTTTTGTTCTTGTTGATGGAGTTGATAGCCTCTTGAGTCAGGGAAACCGCATCATGGATCTGTCGGTTGAAGAGGATCTTGCGCTGTTCCTTTGAGATTATTTTACTAAGGATTGGTTTCAGACGCTACGCTATTATTTTTGCAATAATTTTGTAAACAACATTACAACAAGAAATTGGTCTGAATCCCTCAAAGGAGGAAGAATTTTGATTTTTTGGAATTAGGGCTAAAAAAGTGGAGTTCAGTGCTCCCAACACCTTCCATGCTCTCTGAGATTCTCTTACAACCTTTAGCAAATCCGATTTTAATAGCTCAAAAAAACCTTAATAAAATTCAATGGTGAATCCATTCGAGCCAGGGCTCTTAACTTTTTGGAAGGAGTAAACTATTTTTTCCAGTTCTTTTGTTACTTCTTCTGTCAAGTTACTGTTCATTTATTCACTTATCAGTTTTGGAAACAATCTTAAAGCTACAAAGTATATATATATATTTTATTACTGTTAACCACAAATGGGTTTCTTCACAATTAATATAGTGGAAAATAAATACTGAGAAAACATATAATATTAATCACACAAATAAAGACACCAATATTTTTGGGTATGGAAACCCCCAGGAAAAACCCAAGATGGGAAAACCGGTGCAGCAGATTGAGAAGATGTTTTATTAGCAAGATTTTGAACAATACAATCTAGAAAATCGATTTTAGCCAACCTGGCAAAATCGTACAACCGAAACTTCGTTGAGAAACCTCAACAGGATCGTACGACCCTTGCGCTAGCCCTGTTGCATCATGTACGACCTTGCATCAACATGTACGCCCCCTGCGTCAACATGTACGCCCCCTGCGTTAGCATACAACCTCCTCTGTGTCGGCGTACGGCCCCTGTGTCAGCTTGTATGGGGCTTCCTGCGTCAACCTCTGCGTCACCTGTTCGGTTGCCCTATGTCTCTGTCACGGCCTCTGCGATCTGCCTGTGTCTTGTTGAGCTTCAAAAAGAGGATCTTCAATCTCACTCTCTGAAATTCTTCTGCAAACTTCTCTCTCTTTCACTCTCTGGCTGAAAAGCTATGAGCAAGAAATCTCCCTCTAGCAATGTGTGTGCCAAAGCAACTATGTGTGTGTTGTATCTTCTCCACCAAATCAATCTCCTTTTAACTCAATAGCCAAGCGAAAACCCTAACTCTCACTATGGATCAATGGATGAGATCCTCTGGTGAGATCAATGGCGAAGATTAGATTAGCCATCACTTAAGTTATATTTCACTTGAACTTTATAAAAGTGCCTCCATTAAGTCAAATTAAAATTAGATTATATAATGCACTTTTCCCAAGTCTAAACTTAGGATAAAGGCAATGATCAATTTGGCTTTCCTGTTTTATGTCTTCTATCAAGCAAGGACACATGCAAATGATGGAAGACCTTCCTTGTTGCCACTTTCTAACAATGGCCCCTTCATAGCTATTGCAAAATGACAACCATTCTGCGACAAGCGAAACAGGAGAATCGGGAATCGCTAGCTATTCGATTGCTGAAATTTTCCTTCCGCCTGTCTTTGGTTTTATTATTAAATAAAACCCTGGGAAGGTCAAACAGAGGAGTCGTGAAGGTAATTGGAAAATCGAAACATAGGCGTCGTTGTCATGAAGTCTTTTATTCACAGCCATAAGCTTTGTTTGATTTATCTTCTATTTTAATTATAGTAATTGAATATAGGGTAAGGCCGTAGGAGTTTGTAATTGTGTTTGATTTCTTTTTAATTTTAATTATTATATGTAGGCTAGGTAAAAGCATAAGTTATAAAAAATACCTAAATTATATCGTATATATAATATATTAAATATATATTATAATGATTGTTATATTATATTATTATGTTATTAAATATTTATATTTGGAAAAATGTATATTTGGCGAAATTAATGCCGAACCTCATTTCGAATCTCATAAAAAAATTCGAATTCGAATTCGAACCCGAACCATATGACATGGATTGGACTGGATTTTGCAGATTAGTTCCTTATTATATGTCGATTCCAAGAATATTAGTTCTGTCCTTTCTAAGAATATTACAGAAAATCGTACATGTTATTGCACTTTTTGTATGTCATAGCCAATTATTTTCAATTCCAAAGTTTCATGTGTTGGGAATTATTTTGTAATTAGGAAGCAATTTCTGAAAGCATTTTTATCGCTTCACAGTTTTATTATGCAATACTGCTTTTTACAAAGGAGAGACATCAGTCATGATTTCTCCACTCCACTGGGGCAATATGGATGCCATGTGGAAATTTATGCCAATTTTGTAAAATTTTATAAACAATGGACCGGCATCATTTTGCTTCTTCATAGGCAGACGCCATCAATTTAAGTCATGTTCAGCTTCATGGTAGGTTTGGTGCTTTTTTTTATATCAGAAACCTTGTTTTTTCCACTGAAGATTTTATTCATGTTCTATTTGAGTAGTTTTGCTTTGATAAGAAACTACTTTATTCTTTCAAAATATCTGCATGATACGATAAACCATACCGTTTCAATTCTAGTTTCTAAATTATTTGAGTAATTCATGTTTATTTTGCATGGCTTGAAACTTAGCACAAAAGTGTTTACCTTAGTGCACCGTTTCTTGGTGCAGAATCTTGTGTATGTTGTCTTGGGAGATTCTTGTACTGGGTTTTGTATGTACTTCTCTTCTCAAGATCTCTGTTCCTGGGTAATAAATGCCAGATAATTAGGAACTAGTGATGGGCTTATTGTAGTTATCAATGGTGTGTACAGGTTTAGCTGGCCTTCGAATAGGATATGGAGCTTTTCCATTGAGCATTATTGAATACCTCTGGAGAGCAAAGCAACCATACAATGTTTCTGTCGCAGCAGAAGTTGCTGCTTGTGCAGCACTTAAAAATCCGACTTATTTACTGGTAATGAATTAGTTTCTTCTGTTCTCATAGGCTTTAATAAGTATAACCAAGACAGTTTCTACCACCATTGCAAACATTTGTTAGTTGCATCCTTTGTAAGAAACAAAAATATGCCAATGGCTTTGCTTGCTTTTTTGTAAAATGCTCCTTGTATTGCAAGATCCTAAATTCAGGTGATTATCTATTGTATTTTCTTGTCATTATTCTTTGGTTTTGATTTGGCAAATTACATTTCGGTTTTGTTTCAGAAAGTGAAAGAAGCACTGGTAAACGAAAAGGAGAGACTATATTCCCTGCTGCAAGAAGTGCCATTTTTGGAGCCCTATCCTAGCTACTCAAATTTCATTCTTTGTGCAGTCACTCATGGAAAGGATGCCAAAAAACTAAAGGTATGGCTTCTTTATAACGTTTAGTGGCTTCTCGAGAGTGTTTATCTATAAAAGCTATGTGATATGTATGATTACATATTTATCCTTCCCTAGAAAATACTTAATACAATTTCCTTTGCTAGGCTATCCGTTACCTTTAAGAGATGGACGACTAGTTTGTTTATTCCTATATTGGTGGTGTATTTTGTTCCTGCAACTATCCAAATACAAAAGGAACTTCACTTTTGCATTGATGCATTAAATATTGTACTGGACGTTGGGCCCTAACTACCTACCTTTGTCAAAATTGCTACCCAATTATGATAATGGATGCCTTGTTTATAATGCTTGAGATGTCACTTTTGTAGGGTAAAATGTATTTATTTATTGTCTGCTTTTTATTGAAATACTTAAATGGCTTATTGACTCGTTTACAGGAGGATCTTTCTCAATCTGGAGTCATGATACGCCATTACAATAACAAAGAATTGAAGGGTTATATTCGGATTTCTGTGGGGAAGCCAGAACATACGGATGCTTTAATGAAAGCTCTAAGATTTATATCTTGACCAGCATCCACTCTGTTTGACAGAGCAGGTTTTGGATCAATCATTCAAAATGTTTGATTGAAAGGATATCTCCTCAAATTATCTTGATGTTTTAAAAAAAAAAATTTCTGTGAGAATTCTCATATGTTCAAGAGCATGCTTTATATATTTCTAAAACACTGTACATTATGTTGTGTTGGTTTTTATAGTACACATGCATGAGACACGACACAAGACATAGGGAACAATCTTGTTTCAATTTGATGATATTCAACTGTACAAGATATATATTTATGATACACGGTTGCTTCAAAAACAGATTGCCAAAGGTAACGATAGATCTTCAGCATTGCCAAAGTATTTTCCCCTATCCTAAAATAACGCTTGGCTTTTCTTTGCATAAGCACACTTCAAATGATAAACCCCACACATGTTTTTCTCAAAATATGTTGCCTATAAAAAATGGGCATGGATCACCTAACAAAAATTGCAAATGCAATAGAAGAAATTTCATACTAGCAATAGATTGAGAACCATTCAAATTAATATATATTCCAAGAGACGCGAGAATCATGTACATAGCCTCAAAGAGAGTCTCTGTTTGTTCGATATTCCTCAACATTTAATTATTAAATATGACTTAATTAATATTAAATCTTGGCAACTTAACTTTATAAACTTCCAAGTAACAAACTTACAAAGTATGACCATTATTACATGTCTACTTTATCACCTTCCATTTGGTCATGTTAGACACAACGGCTTGTTTGAAAACATAACCAATTTATTTGGGCCAAGTAAAATGCAGAAACTATTTGCAGCTTGCTTTTAAGTAGTGCAACTGATAAACAACAAAGTAAGAGTCACGGCTTCCCATTCAACTGTCTTCTCTATGCACCACATTCCGCTCATTAATGTTGCCACAACATGAGATAAAGATGAATGCAAAACCTGTATCCAACATGGTTGATACCAAGTCATCAACCATGTGATCATCCATTGACTTATTTATCAGATTGGAGTCAATGATGACTGAAACTTTCAGCTGATCAATAGTCAATGTAAGATCTGGTCTGTCCAATAAACAAACATCTTCTACACCTTGGTAGCACAACAATTTGATGCCGAAAAATGAAATGAGCAAAGGTTTATTTATTAACAAATATCCAGCATAAGAAGGATAGAGAACAAAAATCCATATATGATAGTGATAAATAATTAAATAAGAATATGGATAGATGATAAATTGTTTACAATGCTATGTGATGTTTTACTTATACATATTAATTGATCACCATGGTTGATAGGTCATGTCCCTTCATTAGGTCGTGCCTTTTAATCAAGATGTGTCACTTATCTAATTGTTGTATATTATTGACATTTTATATATATTTATGTTTAGTACATTGCTCTCCCCTTTAGAAATTCTTTGTCCTCAAAGTGTATTTATGGCAATGCTTTATGTTTTTGTTTTGGCTTGTAATGCCTTCTATTGATTCTCTATTCTTGAAGCTATGATGGTTGTCAATAAAAGGCGATATTAATTACGAAGCGTTGAGTAGAATTGTCTTATTGTGAATGGATCAAATCACCCTAATTCAAATTTATGCAAAACTATGTGGTGACTTGTATGATTTGGAAAATGATAGCATACCACACTTTAGCTTCTCTTCAATATAATAGGGTCTTCATTTAGCTTTCCATATTGATTTTGTCTTGGGTTATTGTTGATGAGCTTTATCATTAGGATGGCGATAGGGAATCCTTGTATCTTGTGTCTTAGCTTTTGAAACCTTTGTCTTTTGATGAAACGCAATCATAAATTAGAGTAGGGGAATCAAGATCTTGAGAAGAAGTTATAAAAATAAGATTAACAGGTACCTTGGATGAATAGGATTCCAGTGGAGTCCTTTAGATTCCAACCTATATGTTCAAAGCATTGGTAATGATACCATTCTATTGGTCATTTATGACGTCATTATTAGAGCGAGTGAGGCAAGTGTGATTGAATAGATAAATTTCAATATAAGTGAGACTTTTGACATGATTGATCTAGGGGCACTTGACTTTGGTATTTTGTACAACATAACCAAAGATCGTTGGTTGTGGATATACAAATTCATACTAGGTAGGTTGTGGATGGTAGGAAATCAACCTTGGATATGTATTAAGCCTCGGCACATGTGCCATTAAATGGACTAGCTAGAAGCAACATGTAGTAGCCTTTTCATTGACATAAGCATAATATCAAGGAATAGTGAAAGGTGTGCGTGAGGTAGTTTGGCTCAGGAGGATGCTTTTATAATTGAAGATGCAACAAATAGAGTTGACATCCCTACTCTTTGACAATTAAGGGGTGCTCAATCTAGGCAAGAATCCACGAGTGTACCAAGCTTGTTGAGATCCATTGCCACCCCTGTAGACAACTTGTAGAGATGGACTTGTTGAGTTGTAGTACTGTCCCACAGAGTCTTTGGGTCCTTGAAAACATGTAAAATTCTAGGATAAGCTTGATGTAGTTAGTAGATTGACTATCATGGGAGGGTGTTAAAGTAAATCTCAATTTATAATGGTCAATTAAATAGTAGACATAGACATTAATAAAATCACTTCAAAATTTACGTTATTTTGTTCTTTGATGTTTTATTTCTCTTTATTTTGTTTTTTGGGCTATCCCATAGTCATAAAGTGGATTGGATCGACCTAATTGCAACCCTTTATAAGAAATCTTTCACTTTCTCATTTATGCTTTCTCATTTATGCAATACAATATGAATAATTCTTTGGAGTTAAACTTGATTTTTGTGTTCTATTTTCGTGATATTCCCTTGGTGGCAACTTGCATTATGCTTGATTGCCAGATTGACCTTGCTTGCAACTCACATTCTGCTTGATTGTCAGATTGACTGGGCAACCTAGGAGTGGCAAATTGATTATTTCGGTTCTTTTTACAACGACATGCTTATTTTATCCAGTAACTTTCAACATTACCTATATTATTGTTGGCAGATTTAAATCAGCCAACCTTTCATTTCTCCAAGCGAGATCTAAACCTATGGAAAAATGGAGCTTAATAACCTTTCACAAAATGTCTTCATTTCTCACATCAACAAGGATAGGGATGTGATTGATCTATAATTTGTGTGCTGCCATTTAATGGAAAATGCCCATTTTCCAACTTAACGCTATTGTAAGTGGGATTTGATTATGTCTGTTGAAATGGATTTGTTTGCTAGAATTGAATGCCCTAATATACATTAGTGATGAATGTGCATCTCTAACACACCGAGTAAATGTGTTTCATGGTTCTAGACATAGAAATAGAGACTGTGACTCTTAGTATCAGGGTGGTCTTTAGCTATCGATATAATTTCATAGTCTTGCTCATAGTCATTCGAGATCCATTATTGGCAAGTGGCAATCAGCGTTGGGAAGATGACACCAACAATATAGTCAATGTGGTTGGTTTTTGACATAAAATGTGACTCGTCGGCTTTTGTTTGACCATTTGCTTTTGAGTGTAGATGTTGCCCTACAATATGATAGACGAGGTGGTTTTGAGTCAAAATCTTACCTAATGTGTGTTAGATTTTTAATATAGCAGTATAATTTCAATCATTATTTGTAACAAAAATAAATAAGGATCACCAAATGATAACCATGCACATAAACACAAAGACATATTTTATCTTAGGAAACCCTTCTACATAAGGGAAGAAAACCCAACAACCTTTCTTGTGTAGAGATATAGATAAAGATACAAAGCACATCCAAATACAAGAGTAATCACATAGAAGAATAACCCCAAAGATAACAACCCTAGAAAATAGTCTTCTTGATGTTGTGTCCTTCCTTCTTGTGGAGCGAACTTGTTTGCTTGAGAAATGAGTGAGGCGTCATATATTTATACTCTTCTTCATGTTTGCTTGTACACTTTTATTGGGGCCGAATTATACACTAGTTGGGGTCGACTTGCCTTTTGTGCATTATAATAATTGCTTATTGAACTTCTTCTTTAGGTCTACTTATGGAGGATACCTCCTGACGCTACAACATCAACAATCCCTCTTACTATTGAGGTATCCTAATGCTAGAGCACATATATATATCGTTTAATCATCATGACTTGTCTTGAACATCTCTTTATCATAAGAAAGATCTTCTCACGTCCATGTGGCTATAACCAACATGGCATTCTCTATGGGCTACAACCCAAAGAGATCACTAGGGCTACAACTAGAAGTGAGTCATCACCACATCATAGCCTACAACTTCATGATGTTCACAACGGCTACAACCACATGTGGGCTCACAAGGGATACAACCTCATGTGAGACTTTCATCATGTCCACATGGGCTACAACCTCAAGGGACGGCGGGATACAACCCATAAGTTTCCCAACCACATGGGCTATACCCCAAGGGCTGCTGGGCACCAACCTAGTGACAAGCCATCCCAACTGCATGGGCTACACCCGAAGGGTAGTTGGGCACCAACTGACTAAGTTATCCCAATCGCATTGGCTACACCCCAAGGGTTGTTGGTCACTAACCCAGTAAGTTATCCCAACCTCATGGGCTACACCCTAAGGGTTGCTAGGCACCAACCCTGATACAAGTTATCCTAACCACATGAGCTACACCTCAAGGGTCGCAGGGCACCAACCTAGTGACGAGTCATTCCCAACCATAAGGGATGTTGGGCACCAACCTAGATACTGCAACACAACTCGGTCCATTGAGAAGTGTCCATGTACAACATATCAGTCCATCAATATATCCATCACATATCAGTCCATTGATTTGTGTTCTCCCAGTATAGGGAGAATATCTCAGTCCATCGAGAAGTATAATAGATCAACTCAACTCAATCCATTGAGGGAGTATAATAGATCAACTCAACTTAGTCCATCGAGGAGAATAACACAAAACAATTAGCTCCCTCACTCTCCCTCTCAAAGGAGAGTCACACCATTCTCCCTGTCTTAGGGAGAATGTCTCATTGATGCTACACCATCAATTTTCCTTCTCAGCGAGGGAGACATTCTCCACCACTTTGAGCCTGTCATGGAGGTACACAAACTTCACCCTAGGAAGATGCTATGCGAGAATGTCAACAATCTGATCATTTGTAGGAATACACTGGAGCTAGACTGCCCCCTTCTACACCAAAGCTTCACACAACTTTAGTTATCACGATGAATTAGGGTCTGCTCTATCATCTGACCAAACAGATCAACAAGGAGCTCTGAAGCCACACTGCTCCGCTAACAACCACACATACTGCAATGAAATCAACCTCTACTTTATTCAGTGTCACAAAAGTCTCTGAAGAAAATAACTGACATTAATATGAAAACTTCTCATTCACACATTCTGTCAAACACTCGAACATCTAGGGTTTTTGAATAAAAAAATTACTCATAAATATAAAATTAAAAACCACCACTTCAAGATCTTCTGGAAAATTGAAGTATCAATCAAACACATGAAACACAAATTTTTGGTAAAAAGACCAGAAAAAACCCCAACTCCGGGGAAAACCCTAAGAAGAAGAAGAATTTATTAAGAGAAGTTTTTTCTTAAAAATTTCACAAAAGTCTTTAAAGAAAATAACTGACATTAATATGAAAACTTCTCATTCACACATTCTGTCAAACACTCGAACATCTAGGGTTTTTGAATTAAAAAATTACTCATAAATATAAAATTAAAAACCACCACCTCAAGATCTTCTGGAAAATTGAAGTATCAATCAAACACATGAAACACAAATTTTTGGTAAAAAGACTAGGAAAAACCCCAACTTCGGGGAAAACCCTAAGAAGAAGAAGAATTTATTAAGAGAAGTTTTTTCTTAAAAACTCAATACAATGAATTTTTAAATCAACCCTCACTGACAGAATTTTACAAATATGAAACAACCGTATCTACCTCGAAATTTGTGCCAAAAGAACAGCTACACAAACTTCCCACACGTGTTGTACGAAACTGTATGGCCTTCTCTTCTCCTTGCCTTGATTTTCGAGCTCACACGTGCCTGAAAAGTCTGATGTATGTATTGTACAACCTACAATTAATTGACAGTCAACTTTCTTAGGAAATGTGCCCACATGTGTGACTATACGGTTTGCTACAGGCTGCTGTACAAACTCTTTCAGACTGCTTAGAAAGCGTCTTGTTGTAGCTTCTCTTGAAATCATGCCAACTCTCTAGGGAAATTCTCTATCTTTACTTCACTTTTTCCTCTCTTCATTAATGGCGTGTCTCATTTGTCTTCTCTCTTTTTGTTTTATACTTTAAATTTTGTAACTGCTTATCATATCCACCTAATTTAGGCTTGAGATTCATTTACAAAATCAAGGGCCATCATTTAATGCACTCACTTTTAATAATTAATTCACTTTAATTATTAAATAATCACTTAAGTGAGACCCTTCTATAAAGTACAAAACATTACTTTATTTATATAACATTCGCTTATTACATAAATATACAAAGGACAAAGTCTAAGTCCTCATCACACCCACACCAAAAATATGAGTGAGGATCTTCAGAGTCATTGTATTCCAACACTCCCTCATAACGAAGAAGGTCCATAGCATCATCTCCTTCTCTGACTTCTGAAACAACTTCCTCTTGCTCTGGAATCTCTCTTGGATACAAGTGCCCAACACCATACTAGAACTTTGAAGCCTGAGACTCGACCTGAGCCTCATCCACTTGCTCATCAACACCATCACTAGATTGGTCGAGTCTCTTGCCAGTGCTCTAGAGAGAATCACTCTCCTCGTAAGAACCATGCACATAAGATGCAACTCTCGCCTCATCCTCTGACTCTGACAACCACCCACCTTCTCCTAGATGTACAATATGCCCTCTCAAAACATAGAGCATGTCCTTGCGATTTCCTAACAGAATGGTAGTACCAACTGGCTAATCTCTTCGATACAGGAAAACATGGCCAAACCTCACCATCATCCCATAACCTTCATTTTCAAAGGATGACACTGAGATTTTGCTAACTCTCATCCCATGAACAAAAAACACTCAATGTATCTCCAAGAACTCACTAAGGTCTAGTTGGACTTGACTGTTCCAACCTCTATATTGCCACTTGTGTACTGCCTATACCTGTCTGAATACAGTGACCTAGTCCCAACTCTGTCACGATCTGAAAGATATCAAGATTTTAGTCATGCGTCTGGTTGCACCACTGTCAACAACCCATGCATTCTAAGAAATAGAGCTCCATATACGGGAATCAATAGAGACAAGAGAAAACGGTTGCTCAAACTTTGCTACATAGTTTCTACCGCTGCAAATGCTACCATATCTCTCTAGCTTCTCTTTCTTCTTCTCAGGACACTTAGAGTCATAATGTCCCATCTGACGACACTGGTAACATCTGATCTAATTGATGTCTTTCTTCTTTTTGTTAGCCTTTGTTGCAAGTGCCACATTCTGCTCCACTTCTTCATTGACCTGACTACCTTGAGACCCCTCTTGAATCTCCTCTTGAGTAAAGTCATCCCATCGTCTAGACCAATTAGGAATCCTTTCTCTACCTACAACGCACTTCACAAATACGTCCCACTTCTTGGTGAAACCCTTCAGGGCTATCCTCACCAACTCTGAGTAAGAGACAATATCTCATACAACTTCCATCTCATCATTGACTTGCGCCACATGAGTTAAGTTGGAGGCCACACCCTCATCCTTGTTCATCTTGACATTGTGTAGCTTGTCCTTCAGTGCCATCTTGTGGTTCTTGTTCTTGGCTTCAAATAACTGGTTCTATGTGTCCCACATGCCATTAGTTGTTTTCTTTTTTGCTAAATGTGGGATGAGATGATCTTTCACTCCATCTAGGATCACTCTCTGGGATCTGGATTCAAGGGATTCAAACTCTTCAAGTTCATCCTTATCTATAGGCTTGGTCATCTTGGTGTTTGCAAAACTCCATATTTTCCATTATTTTAATACGACGATAATCCCAACTTTCCATGGGATGTAGTTTGACACACCATCCAATCTATCCTCATACTGTATGCTCATCATTGGAAATTACTTACAATATATATTAACTCGAAAGACAACACAACTTCTTTTAACTATGAATTACAATCTTAAACACTACTTTAGTATAGCTTTGATAACATGAAGACAATAATTGACATTAATATGAAAACTTCTAATTCACACGTTCTTTCAAACACTTAAACATTTAGAGATTTTAATAAAAAATTTACTCATAAATTTAAAATTAAAAACCACCACTTCAAGATCTTCTTGAAAACTGAAGTATCAATCAAACACATGAAACCCATAAATTTTTGGTCAAAAGACTGGGAAAAACCCCAACTCTGGGGAAAACCTTATGAAGAAGAAAATTTTATTAAGAAAAGTTTTTTGAAAAATTCAATACAATAATTTTTTAAATCAACCCTCACTGACAGAATTTCACAAATATGAAACAACCGTATCTACCTCGAAATCCATGCCAAAAGAATAGTTGTACAAACTTCCCACACTTGTATGGCCTGCTCTTCTCCCTGCCTCAATTTTCGAGCCCACACATGCCTAGAAAGTCTGTTGTACGTACTGTACGACCTGCAATTAATTGACAGTGATCTTTCTTGGGAAATGTGCCCACATGTGTGACTGTACGATCTGCTA
This sequence comes from Pseudotsuga menziesii, assembly GCA_001517045.1. Classification (NCBI taxonomy): domain Eukaryota; kingdom Viridiplantae; phylum Streptophyta; class Pinopsida; order Pinales; family Pinaceae; genus Pseudotsuga; species Pseudotsuga menziesii. The sequence continues at coordinate 102,161 of LPNX010883063.1, read as the reverse complement.
GAGGCTTCTGTACATGCTGTTTCGGATTGCCTTGGGAAGCATGTCGTTGTACCTTCTCTTGGAAATTGTGCCAACTCTCTAGGGAAACTTCTCTCTCTTCACTTCTCTTCTTCCTCTATCTTTATTAATGGTTTGTCTGATTTGTCCTCTCTCTCTTTGTTTTATACTTTAAATTTTATAACTACTTATCGTAACCACCTAATTTATGGTTGAGATTCATTTATAAAATCAAGGGCCTTCATTTAATGCATTCACTTTTAATAGTTAATTCACTTTAATGATTAAATAATCACTTAAGTGAGAGCCATTCTATAAAGTACAAAACATTACTTAATTTATATAACATTCACTTATTACATAAATATACAAAGGATAAAGTCTAACTCCTCATCATCACACCCACACTAAAAATATGAGTGGGGGCCTTCATTTAATGCATTCACTTTTAATAGTGAATTCACTTTAATGATTAAATAGTCACTTAAGTGAGACCCATTCTATGAAGTACAAAACATTACTTTATTTGTATAACATTCACTTATTACATAAATATACAAAGGATAAAGTCTAAGTCCTCATCACACTCACATTAAAAATATGAGTGAGGGCCTTCAGAGTTATCATTTTCCAACAGTCTACTTCTTGCTACACTAGTAAATCACGACAAAAACAACATCTTGAACTACTCTCACAACACAACTTGCCCAGTCAGAGTCTGATTCTCTTAGCAGCCTCATCTCCTCATCTACAACATATCTCAATCCATATCAAACTATGCCACACAAGTATCTCAACACATGAGATGTTGCAACTGCTCCCTTTGTGATGGAACCTCTCATTCCCTCTACACTAGAGCATACCATTGCAAGTTTCACTAAAGGACAATGTTGCTCATCTAGCGGTGTCTGCATCTCTTATCAAGTGAGTTTTACTGAGATGAGCTTCTTTCTCTGCTTGTGTCACTGAATATCACTCCAGACTCCCTCTAGGACTCTACATCATACTCTCCCTCTGGAGTTGTTCACTAACTAGTCCATTAGCCTATACGAGATATCATCCTGGATTCCAATCTGAACCACATCCTGAACACTGGCTCTCCTAGTATCTGCATTGGTGAATCCTAGTGCATCCTCTGCTTGAACTGCACCTCCTCATAAGTCCACTAAACCAGAGAGAACACTAACCCTCAATTTCGATACATGTAACACTCTAGAGCCTGCCCCAACTCTGTCAGGAAGATAATTTCTTCTCATGTGGTCCCCTCCTCTCAGGTAGCATGATGAAGTAACTAAGGAACTCAGGAGAAATCATATGCTGCTACTATATGCAACTCCTCATGATCATTAGAAGGATGAGCGTCTATAGTAGAGAGACTAACATTTTGTTGGAGCCTCTTGCTTCCAACCGTCAATCTACATATGAGATAATCTGGACCTGTGGGTCGTGGGTCCACATATGACTGAATGTACTAGAGTTGTTGTTAGTGCTGAATAATCGTCACTTGCTCTTCAAAACATGTCTCATCATCCTTCTCTTGTAGGTCATAGCACACGATCTTTCCTACAATCCAAATTCGGTTAAATGGTTAGCAACATTGCATAATCATGAAATTCAACTAAGTCATATCAACATTTCAATGCAATGAATAGTTCACATAGTTATGTAAGCATCTTAGCCAATGCTTCAGCACACCAACCATCCATATTGCAAACACACACATGGTGACTATCTGGATTCCTTCCATCTCTACCAGAACACACTATCAAGGGCGTGCACTGCTCTCGACTTGTTAACAAAGATGTTTCATCGTAGACCAGTTCCATCAAGGGCTCATGAGATGATGTGCAACACTGTTGGTTACTTACTCAATCACATACATAACATGCACTACATGATCTTATTACTCGTTGATCTCAGTGATATTTAAATGGTGCATTAAAGGAAACTCTATCATATGCTCATCATAAATCTATTGTTCAATGCACAATTTTATGAATTCATTGCATAATCATGACAAAAATTGAAGACATTAAATAATTATCTTTTATGTGTTTTTGTGTTGCCTAACTCTTGATTTATGCCTCCTTGCATAAATCACTAGAGTCCTTTGATCTTCATACTCTTTCTGCTACTTAGATCTTCATACATTGCCAATGATAATTACATCATCTAGAGATAATGCAATCATTGGTGCACACAGAGTCACTAGAAGAAGTACTACTTTCAATGACATTTTGCACTTTCCTCAAGATCATCTTATTTTGTCTTCTTCAATGGAGGCTCATCAACATTGGTTGTTGATGCATGCTACTTTCTCTTCTCCAAAAAAGGAAATGTCGGGAATAGTGACCATACTTCTCACACTTGAAGCACTGAGTACATGAAAGATCTTTTTTATTTTTATTTTTTGGAATTGGACTTGATCTTCCACCTTAATCTTGTATTCCTTGACTCTTCCTTCTCTTTCCTTTTCCTCTTTGAGCATGTGTTTCAAGGTCTTGGATTTTTTCATGTCGAGGACCATGCCTATTTCCTCTAGCTTCAAATCTAGTTTCTTCCCTCGTACAATTTGCCCATAATCGATCAAACTTTGGAAATTTAGATCGCCCAATAATGCTTTGAATGAATGGTTCCCAAGAATGGGGAAGACCATTGAGGGTCATCATGACAACCTCACCATCTTCAATTATCTCCCCAATTGTGCCCAACTGATCTTTTAGCTCATAAGTATTCATAAAGTAAAATGCAACTGAGTTTGCTCTAGTCATCTTGACATTGTATACTTTTTGTCTTAGGGGAAGTGCTCTATTGACATTGCATCAAGCATGTTTCTCAAATAATTTCTTTAGATCATCAAGCATGTTCTTGGCCACCTTCTTCTGGGATATTTGAGGTCACAAAGTCTATCAGAATCCTTCTCGTCTTTGCATCATTCTTCTTCCATTGAGATTTCTTTGTTTTTTCTTTTGGTTTCGATATTTTTTCCTTCACAAAATTTAGAAGATTATTCTCCTCCAAGATGATGAGTACCCTATACTTCCATGAGTTGAAGTTGGAATCTCCATCAAGTCTATCTTCCACTTTAACACTGTTCATTATGACTGCAAGCTGAGATCTAAAATCTTGATTAAACAACCCTAGTAGGAGTTAGGTCAAAATTGAAGTTCGGAAATTTAGAAATTTGATTCCACAGATAGATTATCCTTCCTAGGCCGAGTTGGAGAATGCTAAGGTTGAAACTAAGCAGTGGTCAGAATGTCTTAAAATAGGAATCTCTAGTTCTTGACCTCGATATAAATTAGGTCAAAGTTCAAAACTCACTAAACTGGATTTTTCCTCCATAGATAAGTGCGCCCTCCTAGGGAGAATTTCACTAGTGCTCTTTTCACGTGAATCTATGGAGAGAAGGGTCCAAACTTGGATTCCCTAGTTTTCAGAAATGGCATCAATTCAACCTCTCTCTGATACCATGTTTTATTTTTGATATAGTAGTATAATTTCAATCATGATTTACAGTGGAAATAAATAAGATCATTGAATGATAACCATGCACATAAACACAAAGATACAAATATTTTATCATAGAAAACCCTTCTACACAAGGGAAGAAAAGGGCCAACAACCTTTATTATGTAGAGATATAGATCAAGATACAAAGTATTTTTAGATACAAGAATAATCACATAGAAGAATAACCCCAAAGATAGAAACCCCATAAAATAATATTCTTTTTGATGCTATGTCCTTCTTGTGGAGCGAACTTTCTTGCTTGAGAAATGAGCGAGGCATCATCTATTTATTCTCTTCTTCATGTTTGCTTGTCCACTTTTATTGGGGCCGACTTGTACACTAGTTGGAGCCGACTTGCCTTTTGTGCATCATAATAATTGTTTATTGAATTTCTTCATTGGGCCAACTTGGGGAAGATACCCCTTGACGCTAGAACATCAACATTGTGAAACCTTTCCTTCACTGACTCAATTAGCAGTATGATTCTGTGATCGGAATGTTATCCCAACAATTAAGATTATATGATCAGGGAAAGAGTGTTAAAGAAATGTAACTGCGAAAGATGTTCTATTTTGTATTATTATTATTATTTCCCCTTCCAGAGATGTTCCTCTGATTAGGGATGTTATTGTTGTATTTGGTCATTTAAAGTCTTGAGGTAAAACCTCTGTTGTAAGTCGAGTCTGTAGTTCCCACAAAAGTTTATTAAAATGTATTTTTGAGTCTCCCAAGGCAAGTCGGCCATGTTGGGTTATTAGGCCTCTCAACTGATTAGTGTAAATAGGAGAGGCACCTCCCTCATTTGGATATGGTGTGCACTCAAGCAAGTTTGCTAGGGAGAGGAGAAGCAATCCATTTGAGGAGAGGGAAGTTATCTAGTATTATTTCTTGGGTCTTACACTATACTTGGTTGAAGTCTATATCGAGGAAGTTTTGATAGGTTTTCTCCCCCATGAGGGTTTCCTAGGATAAATCTTTGTGTTTTATTTTATGTTATGCTTGTTGTTCTTTCAGCGATCCTTTTGTTTTAGGCATAACAAGTTTTGAAGAAATATTAACATGGTATCAAAGACAACCTGAAAGAAGACATTGTGTAGCAGCTCATCCTGCAGTGCAACAAGCTAGGGTTCACTATTCTAGGCACATTCATCCATAAATCAACTGTAAAAGAAGGGGCATTCAACTCGCCTTGGAAGGGCACATATTTCTATCGAAACAAATCTCAATTATGTGGACTTTCAATTTTTGTGACCTACCACTCTTGCCAGGAGAAACTAGGGCATCAAGTTTTTTTAAAGTTTCCATCCATAGATTCCAAAAGAGCAAGATACAGTCTATCTCACCTTGGGGAGGCACATATTTTGCTCCAATCCGCTCTAGAAGTGATCTCAGCTGAAAAATTAGGGTTTTCTAGTCAAACCTAAGGTCATCCTAAAGGTGGTTCTAGAAGCATTCCTCAAATTGGTAAGTACTATGTTATATATTTCCATTGAAGGTTCTCATTCATTAATATGACAAATAGTACCAAGCTGGATGAATATCTTGAAGGAGTAGGAAATTTCAGAGCATGGAAGTATAGAGTCATTCTCATTCTTGAAGAACATGACCTAGAAGGCTACATCAAAGAAGGATATGATCAAAGCCAAGAGGATCATAACTGGTTCTATCAAGGACCATTTTATCCCCCGGGTGTATTCAAAGAATACTCCAAATGAAATGTTCGATGCAGTGACAAGTCTATTTGAAGGAAAGAACATCAATAGAAGAATGACCTTGAGAAACCAAAAGAAGTATGATTGCATATTTTCTTCGTTTTGTATCCTATGAATGTTACACATGTCATAAGTTAGTATATATCTCATTTTGCTCCAATCCGCTCTAGAAGTGATCTCAGCTGAAAAATTAGGGTTTTCTAGTCAAACCTAAGGTCATCCTAAAGGTGGTTCTAGAAGCATTCCTCAAATTGGTAAGTACTATGTTATATATTTCCATTGAAGGTTCTCATTCATTAATATGACAAATAGTACCAAGCTGGATGAATATCTTGAAGGAGTAGGAAATTTCAGAGCATGGAAGTATAGAGTCATTCTCATTCTTGAAGAACATGACCTAGAAGGCTACATCAAAGAAGGATATGATCAAAGCCAAGAGGATCATAACTGGTTCTATCAAGGACCATTTTATCCCCCGGGTGTATTCAAAGAATACTCCAAATGAAATGTTCGATGCAGTGACAAGTCTATTTGAAGGAAAGAACATCAATAGAAGAATGACCTTGAGAAACCAAAAGAAGTATGATTGCATATTTTCTTCGTTTTGTATCCTATGAATGTTACACATGTCATAAGTTAGTATATATCTCCATACATTGTCCACTTAATAAACATAAGTTCAAGAAGAACATAAAGTTCCATTCCCATGCAGCCGAATAGAATGAATCAGATGAAGAAAAGTCTAGAGAGAATGAAGACTCCAATGAACAATATGTCTTAATTTCATCCCTCATAGGATAAATCTCTCATGGAATTGACACTTGGATCATAGATAGTGGTGCTTCCAAAAATATGACAGGTCACAAAGACTCTCTCTCATGTCTTACTCATAAAGACTATACACACAAGGTATAACTTGGGGATGATTATCAATATCCCATCAAAGGAATGGGAGAAGCCTCTTACAAGTTGAAATCCAGTAAGTCCATGAAGATGAAAGAAGTATTATATGTTCGAGGCTTAAAGAAGAATATTCTTTCTATACCATCTTTAGACAAGAAAGGTTTCAAATTTTCCTTTGTAGATGGTGAAGTTCTTATGTGGCCAAAAGGAAGGACTGTAGATGATGCAGTTGTAATAGGTGTTGAAGAAGGAGGACTCTACAAACTAAAGGGGCACATATATTCAAATTTCACAGCCAATACCATTAGTCCATGTGAACTATGGCATATAATATTTTCTCATGTGAACTACAAAGGATTACCGATTGTGAGCAAGGTAGTAACAAGTCTACCGAAAATCCAGATCAATCATGAAGGAGTATGCAAAGGATGTGCTCAAGGAAAGAATACCAAAAATCCATTTCCAAATATTAATAGTAAAGCCAAAGGGGTCTTGGATATTGTTCACTTAGATGTGTGTAGACCAATGTCAACTACTTCCTTAAGAGGGTATGTCTATTATGTCTCTTTTATTGATGACTACTTTCGTAAGACTTGGATATATTTATTGAAAAGAAAATATGAAGTATTTGAAAAGTTTAAAGAGTTCAAGGATCTTGTGGAGAATCTCTATGAAAAGAAGATCAAGATCTTGAGATCAGATAATGGAGGAGAATTTACTTCAAATGAATTCAAGGACTTATGTAAATAAGATGGGATTAATAGGGAGCTTACTACACCATATAAACCTCAACAGAATAGAGTGGCGGAAAGAAATAATAGATCTATGATGGAACCAGTCAAAGCCATGATCCATGATTAAGATCTACCCATGCATTTATGGGCTGAAGCAACAAGGACCAAAGTCTATGTGCAGACCAAAATATCTCATAGTTCTCTCGGAAATAAAACTCAAGAAAATATGTTTACCAGTGAGAAGCTTGAAGTCAACCACCTGAAGATATTTGGATGTCCTGTCTATTGACATGTTCCCAAGGAGAAAAGATCAAAGTTGGACCCTTTAGGAAAGAAGGGAATATCTGTTGGATACTGTGATCAGTCAAAAGATTACATAATATATATTCTAGGTTTTTGTCAGATTGAGATCAACATAGATGTCACATTTGATGTCGAAGATGCAACTTTCAACAAATCTAGAAAGACCCATGCCGATGAAGTTCTCGAAGAAGAGAAAGAAGCTTCCAAGGTTGCAAAAGCTAGTAAACCACTAGTTAGATATGTCGAAGAAGAACTTATACCAGGATATCATGACATGGTAGAACCTCAAGGACCCATGGAGACACCCCATAAGATGATTTCAACAAGGAGAATACCAACTTGGGCTCATGATATAATTCGAGAAGTAGAAAGATATGGTGCACAAGAAGGAAGCAAGAGACCAAGATTCTACTCCAATTATGTACCATTGATGTGCAACCTCATTGATGAGGAACCCACATGTTTTGAAGAAGCTTGAAAAAAGAAGGAATGGATGGATGCCATGATCGAGGAATACCAATCTATCTTAAAGAATTATGTTTGGGAAGTAGTGCCAAGGATGAAAGATAAATTAATGGTCTCTTCAAAATGGATTTTCAAGACAAAGCGTTTAGTAGATGGCAGTATTGAAAAATTCAAAGCAAGGTTTGTCGCACGAGGATTCTCTTAGAATGAAGGGATTGATTATGAAGAAACTTTTGCACCAGTAGAAAGATATAGCTCAATTAGAATTATTCTTGCCTTGGAATCTAGAATGAAATGGAAGTTACATCAAATGGATGTAAAGATGTTAAGTTTATATGCTGCTACAGCGTAATTTCTAACTTCATGTGAATTTAATACATTTTCACAATAACAACATAAAGAGGATCTCTGAAAGAAACACAATCACAAGGTACACAATAATTTATCCTGGGAAACCCAAAAGGGAAAAACCCAACAAAACTTACTTAATATAGATTACCAGAGTACAATTCCCAAAGAACAAGGTCTCATAAGAGAGAGAGACCAAACCCTAGCATAAGATCCAAAGACACCAAAAACACTTCTCCTCCTCCTTCGTCCTTCCTATTTCTCTCTCTTGTGAAATGCGTGAGTGAGTGTGTGTGTACAAATGAGGGAGGGCACATCCCTATTTATACTAATCACTTGACTGACTGAGCTACCTATAAAAACTCAAAATAATATTTATATTAATCTTTTCTGGGTACTTTTGACTCGACTTACAACAGAGGATTTACCTCATGGCCTTTTACATTAATGACAACTTCTGAAGGAGGAATAATAATAATAATGTAAAATACAAGTAGAATATTCTTCGAAGTTAGATTATTTCAACACTTCCCATTAACAAAAAGGGTATTATACTTGAAAGCAACAACAACTGGTGTGAATCTATACAACATCATAATAAGGAGGGAGGTGGAGGAATCATCAACAACATCATTTGGAACATTTCTGGTACATCTATAGATCATCAGAAGTTTTGAACAACATCAATGTCAGCAAATAGAACAACTTGGTGGAACATCATCATCTGCAACATGGAGTTGGACCATCATCATCTAAAACTTGGAGATGGATCATCATCGTTTGCAACATGGAGCTGGAACAACAACATTTGCAACATGGAACTAGATCATCATCTGCAACATGGATATGGATCATCATCTGCAGCATGGAGTTGGAACATCATCATGCACAACATGAAGTTGGAGCATCATCATCATCTTCAGTACAGAGATGAAGTATCATCATCATCACATCAACATAAAAACTGATAGATCAACAACAACGATAGCATGATTATGGCTCATCAACATGAAGCTGGAATAACATCAACAACAATGAAAGCACTAGGTTGGCTCATCAACATGAAGCTGGAATAACATCAACAACTACATGTGACAGGTATAACGACATCATTATCGAAAAATAAAGGTTGGAGTAACACCATCTATGGAAACATAATGAGGTAGGTGTATCAACAACCAACATGACCCTTCCTTTCAGAATTACATGATCATGGAGAATCCTTCCTTTTGGAATTACAGGATTGAGTCCAACACATTAGTGGTGCTCAAACGATCCTTCCTTTCAATATTATGGGATCAAGTCTTTATGGAGCCACCAATACTGATCACAGCTAAAACATATGTGCACTGGGTGATACTTCCTTTCGGAATTATGTGATCAAGTCCAACAAACAACTTCTTAGACAATCCTTCCTTTCAAAATTGAGGGATCAAGTCCATTAACATCCTAGACGATCCTTCCTTTCAGAATTACAGAATCAAGTATGGCAACCAACATCTTAGACGATCCTTCCTTTCAGAATTGCGGGATCAAGTCCATCAAACTTCTAGATGACCCTTCCTTTCAGAATTACAGGATCAAGTCCATCAACATTATAGATGATCATTCCTTTCGGAATTATGGGATCAAGTCCAACAACCAATATCTTACACGATCCTTCTTTTAGGATTTGCGGGATCAAGTATTCAATATTAACATTTAAGACGATCCTTCCTTTCAGAATTACGGGATCAAGTCTAAGGATGATCAATCCCAACTGAGCTAACTACTATGATTAGGATACCGTAATATCATCAATACTAATTCTGTTAAGATTAATTAATCCTCCTTTTCCGAATATAGTCTATTTGGTCTATTTTCCTAACTTAGGGGGTAATTATTATTGTACTAGAGTTCGGGGAACACATATATAGGTTATCTGCCACTTACTGCATGTGCATGCATGATATTATGTGCCTCTGAGCCCAATACCTACATTATAGGATCCCACTCTGAGTGCCACCGGCAGCCTCCATCAGTTCGTCATGGTTGGTAAGCAGTTATGATGAGTTAACCTCCAGTTACAATCAGTTAGATCACTTTCAGTTGGCCTAGCGCCAGTTTTGCATGCATGCAGGGAGAGTGGCACCTTTTTCCCACCTACCTCATCAGTTAACTAATTGTAGACTGATTTATACATCGAGAGTTAGACTAGTGAGCTCCGACAATTATTTAGACACATTGCGTTGGTTATTTAGTCAACTTGAGCTGGTAGATTCGAATCCTATCCACATGATTCAAATTCTATTTATTGTATAATCATTGTATTATTGATTAATGAATGAATATTAATGTTGTGATTATCTAAGCAATTCTTGTATGAATTGAATTGGTTTTGTAGTGTTATTTGCAGGTATCTACGTAGCTTATTGAGGAATTGACTGATCAACATACATAAATATGGATTCTTCAGCTTTCGTACCCCGAATCCTTACACCCTTCAACTATGTTGATTGGAGGGCATATATGCAAATATCCTTGCACAAACTTGGTATTTTAGGATGACAATGGGTAGAGAAACTAAGCCCCAACAATATGTTGAAAAGAACAAGTTTTTGAATCGGCTTGATGAAGCCTTCGACTTCATGTGAACTCACATCTCCCGGGATATTTTGTTCCACCTTGAGGGACTCAGGATTGTGAATGAAGCCTAGGAAAAGATTGAATCTTTGTTTTGCAAATAATATGAGCTTCAAGGGCATATTCTGGAGAACCAGCTCATTGCACTACATCCCAACAGTTTCGAGACTATTCAACAATTCTTTACAAAGTACAAAGCACTTGTACTATAATGCAAACAATGTGGAATAGAGAGGAAATATGAGCAACTGGTTTTATTAGTACTAGGAAAGCTTGGCTTAGAATACTCAGTCTTTGTCTCTACATCCAATTCCAGAATATCTTTCATCCCTAATTGGAAGATACCTTCTCTAGATGCTCTTGTTGAGTCCTTGATACAAGAGAAAGATAAATTGGTTCAAATGGGAGTGCTTCGAACCTCCAAGAATCAAGCACTCTTTGTAAGAGACTCAAACAATGTGCAAGCAGGAGGACATCACAAAGGGAGGGAGACCAAAAACACTGATTCGAAGCCAAAGGAGAATCAAGAATCTTTCAATGGAGCCTTAGGTTCCAATAAAAATAAGAAATTAGAGAAGACTAGGTATCCCTATTGTATGAGAGGCTTTCATTCAGAGAGCCAGTGCATGAAGAAGATCATTAACCGACTGCCAACACTCCTTGAACAGAACAATATTTCCCTTCCACAAGGATCAAAGAATTCTGATGTTGGACAACCAATAGAATATCATGAGAGGTGCCATGCCTTAAAGGCGGGCCTCACTCCGTTGAAGGATTACTTGATAGATTCTGGATCATCCACCACATGTTTGCCTCCAAGGAATCCTTCACCACTTTGGATCTCTCAGGAGGACCTCGAATTCGTATGGGAGATGACTCTGAAATCCCAATTGTTGGGAGAGGTTCTATTAAAATACAACATGGAGAGGTGAAGAATGTACTCTATGTGCCCGCTCTTGCAGCAAATTTGTTATCTGTTTGTCAGATGACATATACGGGATTTCCAAAGCAAGTTATATTTGTTCATGACTCAGTGGAAATCTCAGATATCTCAATTGGGAATATTATAGCGAAGGTTGTTGCAAACCATGCCTCCAAGGCATATACATTCTCACACTTTCTTCCATACTCGGCTCCAGAACAATCTCAACAACCATTCGAAAGGGAAGGTAAAAACCCTTTTTCATCTCCATTTGCAGATAATTATATGTTGTCTAATATTTCAGTTTTAGAAGATAAGGAACAAGATCAACATGATATTGATATTAATATTGTACCTCAAGATGATATAGATCCAGATCCAGCTCCTATTCAAAATCAGAAGCCTAAATGGGATGAAAATCTCATCGAAGCAGCTGGGAATGTTGCTAGGGATCTAGATGATAGAAGAAGAACGAGGTCCCAGTATCATAATGAATATGTTGCACTCTCTCACAAAGCTTCACTACCTATAGAGTGGTGCAACAAAATTCTAGGAAGATGCTACTTGATGATAGCGAATGATCCACAATTTGGCCCACTAAAGAACAAAATGTATCATTCCATTCATCCTCCAGAAAGAAGAGACAAAATAAACATTCGACAGATCATAAGAAGATGGAAAGTTTCACATGCACAGTCCCAAGATGTTGATGCACATAAGAACCATGATTTTGCATGGCTGCTCCATAGAGTTGCAAACTGCAATAAAAATGTTACAAGTTTTTTCCTAAAGAGGAAAATTTTCTCTTAAGTATAGCTTGTTTCCTGATTCATTGCTTATTTTGAGGGGGGGGGGAGTTCCCACGAGGTTTTCCCCATTTTCCTTATTTTATTAAGCAATATTTTATGTCATTTAGATTGTATGGGTGACTTTTGTCCTAGTTGCCAGGGCCAAAGTTGTCCAAAGTTAGGATTAAGGGGGGTGTTAGGATTAATTAGTCCTCATTTGTCCAATATAGTCTATTTGGTCTATTTTCCTAACTTAGGGGGTAATTATTATTGTACTAGAGTGCAAGGAACACATATAGAGGTTATCTACCACTTACTGCATGTGCATGCATTATTTTATGTGCCTCTGAGACCAATCCTACACTATAGGATCCCACTCTGAGTGCCACCAGCAGCCTCCATCAGTTGGTCATGGTTGGTAAGCAATTATGTTGAGTTAACCTCCAGTTACAATCAGTTAGATCACTTTCAGTTAGCCTAGTGCCATTTTTGCATGCATGCAGGGAGAGGTGCCTTTTTCCCACCTACCTCATCAATTAACTAATTGTAGACTCATTTAGACATCTAGAGTTAGATTAGTGAGCTCTGAAAGTGATTTAGACACACCGAGTTATCTATTTAGTCAACTTGAGCTCGTGGATTCAAATCCTATCCACGTGATTTGAATTCTATTTATTGTATAATGATTGTATTATTGATTAATGAATGAAGATTAATGTTTTGATTATCTGAGAAATTCTTGTTCGATTTATCTAAAATTTGTGGCATGAATTTTCTATTCATTGTACATTCTCTTTGATTATTCCATTGCATAATTTCCCTTCTCAATTGCTCTCATTTTCCTACATATCAATGGTTCATGAATTTAACAACTTCCCCTTTCGAGGAAAGTCCTTACGAACAACACCAATCTTGTCTTGGAAGTGTTCAAACTTCACATGAGACAGAGGATTAGTCAACACATATGCAACCTTCTCATCTGTCTCACATATTGGAGCTTTATAGCTCCCTTCTGTACCATGTCACAAATGTAGAAATACTAGATTTGTATGTGCTTCGTCTTATCATGGAACATGAGGTTCTCTGCCATCTTCATGCATCTTTGGTTGTCACATAGAATCAAAATGGAATCCATCTCCAGACCGAATAGACATGATAACAAATTCCAAAGCCATATGGCTTCATAACTGACAAAAAAATATGCAACATATTCCACTTCTACAATGTTGAGAGCAACATTGGACTTCTTCCTGCTTAGCCATGAGATCATGGCTGACCCCAAACTGAAACATCCACCTCAAGTGTTCTTTTTGACTGAGACACTTCCTACCCAATCTGAATCTATATAACCTTACAGTCTGAAGTCATGATCTCTAGTATGACTGAGACCATAGTCTATCGTACCTTTTAGGTACCTCATTACATGCTTTGCAGCTATCAGGTGAACATGTATGGGCTTATCCAGATACTGACTCAAGGTGTTCATAGCAAAGCATATATCTGGTTGGGTATTCGTCAGATACATTAATGAACCAATAATATGTCTGAATAGTGTCACATCCACTAACTTTGATGATTCATCATCCAACAAATTCAAATTTGTATCCATGGGTGTGGCCATGGCTTTACATTCCAACAAACAAAACCTTTTCAGGATTTCTACTGCATACTTCCCTTGGTTAAGGAATATTCCTTTTGGGCTCTACCATACTTCAAGACCTAGAAAATAGTGCAACAATCCAAGGTCTTTCATCTCAAATTCTGCAGCGAGCTTCTTCTTAGACTCTTAGATTTGCTTCTCATTACCTGTTAGGAATAAATCATCCACGCACAACAATAATATGACAAGTACATCATCCATAATCTTGAGATAAAGGTTACAATAAAATTTACTTTTGGTAAAGCCAGAGCTCATCAGAAAACTGTCAATTCTTCCATACCAAGCTCTTGGAGCTTACTTCAACCCATACAAAGCCTTATTTAGTTTGCAGACATGTGTATTTATGTATTTAACTTCAAAACCTTTTGGTTGTTTTATGTATACTTCTTCTTCAATAAAACCATTTAGAAAGGTTGTTTTCACATACATCTGGTGTAAATTCCATTCCATCTTGGCTGCAAGTGCCATGATGGTTCTAATAGAATTGTACCTTGCTACGAGATCAAATGTCTCTTCATAATCGATTCCTTCTTTTTGAGAGAATCCACGGGCCACAAATATGGTTTTGTATATCTCAATACTTCCATTGGCTTCATGTTTTATCTTGTATATCCATTTGGAAGATACCACACTTTTACCTTATGGTTTGGGAACTACATCCCACACATCATTCTTCATTATAGATTGGTATTCTTCTGTTATGGATTCTACTTGTTCTTCCTTTTGAACAACTACTTCAAAATAGGTAGGATATTTGTCTACAAGATCACACATCAAAGCCACATAACTAGAAAATGGATTTGGCTTCTTGCTCTGTCTCGAGGAGCCTTCTGGAGCACCATGCCTCTTTGCATATTGAATAACATCATGAGCATATTGAATAATTATCACTAACCTATATGTAATACAATGGTGTTATAATAGGAAAATTTTGAATTCCTTAGGTAGGATTCGAATTCACCAACTTGGATTGACTCCAATACTAACTCGTTGTGGGAAAATCACCACTAGATATCACTAATGCAACTTCGGTCAACTGAATTAGTTCACAGTCAATTAATTGATCTAGGTAGGTAAGAAGATACACCCAATATTCCTTAAATCATGCAAACTGGCGCTAGACTAACTGAAGATGAACTAACTGATGGGAATCCGAGCATAATTGAATATAACTGAACACTGACTAGGGTCAACTGCTAGTGACTGTTGGTGGCACTCATAGGGGGGTTCCTAAATTATAGGGATTATTCTCTGGAGCTCCTAAACGCATGAATAAAGGTGCGTCAAGTGTTAGGTGGGTCCCATATGAGTCCCTTATGGCACTAGTGAAGTGACAATTATCTCCTAAGCTAGGAAAAGACAATTAGACTATGGTGTTCAAGGGAGGATTAATTAATTAATCCTAGCACCCCCCCTTAATCCTAACTTGGACAACCTGGGCTGTGGAAACTAAGACCAAAGGTCACCCATACAATCTAAATGAAAAAATGATTGCTTAACAAATCGAGGAAATGGGGAAAACCTCATGGGAAGGCTCTCCCTCAAAATAAGAAGGAAAACAAGGAAAAATAACTGAATCAAGCCTTTACACCAAGAAGAGATATGAGATGGACAAATATATTTTCAGTGAAGGACTTGGAGAATATATCTGCAACCTTCTTCTTTGTAGGGTAGTATTGTAGAGTGATATCCTTACTATGCACTAGTTCCTGGATGTAGTGCATGTGGAATTCAATGTACTTGGTCTGCTACTTATGAAATGGATCACTGGATATCTTGATTGCACTTTGATTATAACAAAATAGGCCTATTGAAGGAGAAGTGTGAATTCCAAATTATGTCAGAATCCCATGTAGCCAAACTGTCTGAATAGTTGCATTCATAGTCTCCCGATACTCTGATTTCACTGAAGAGAGAGAAATAGATGTTTGCTTCTTGCTTGACCAACAGATTGGTCTAGATCCCAACATGAACACAAATTTTGATGTAGATTTCGTGTTAGTAGTATAACCAACCCAATCTGAATCAGTAAAACCAAACATACCTAGTTGTGCACCAGCAGAATAGTGTATCCCAAACTCCCTCGCACCTTGAACATAATGCAAGATGCGATTTTATTTTTTCCAATGCAACTCATGTGGCTCCTGCATGTATCTGGAAGCAAAACTCACAACATAAGATAAATCTGGATTCAAATGGGTGAGGTATAATAGGCTACCAATCAACTGTATGTAGAGTGTATTGTCAACTAGTGGTGTGGAACCACCTTCTTCTAATATGTGTCAGATAGGAAGGGGAAGGGTGTTAATTTACAATAAGTCATGTGGAATATTTTGAGCAAGTCTCCTATGTATATGGACGGTGTAATCATGATTCCCGAATCCTTTTGATTTACTTCGAGACCAATAAAATGCATTAACAGTCCTAGATTAGTCATGGAGAATGCTTCGCTCAAGGATGACTTGATGCCTCTCATTCCAAAAACTGAGCCACTAGTAATGATAAAGTCATCCACATATACAAAAATCAACAATAAGGAGCCCCCTTTCTGCTGCATGTATGCATTGCAGTCAGACTTGCATCTCCTGAATTTATGTGGCAGTAGGAGGGCACCCATGTTGGCATACCATGCCCTTGGGAATTTCTTGATCCCATAGAGATATTTCCTCATTTTGCAAATGAAGGAGGAATATTAAGTGTACATGTTAGGCTGTTTCATATATATCTCCTCTTCCACGTCACCATGGAGGAAGGAACTCTTCACATCCATGTGATGTACCTCCCACCTCTTCGAATCTGCAATGGCCAAAACGATCCATATGGATTCCATTCTTGCAACAAGAGCGAATTCCTCATTATATTCCAACCCATGGACTTGTGAGTACCCCTTTTCCACTAACCAAGCCTTGTACTTGGTAGTGGTTCCATCAGCTACTAGCTTTGTCTTATAGATCCATTTTCAATGAACTAACTTCCTCCCAGGAGGAAAAGTGAAAATCTCCCAGGTCTTGTTTTCTTGTAGCGAATCAAGCTTGTCATCCATAGCTTCTTGCCATATTGGACCATGGAAAACCTCTCTATAGCACTGAGGATATGATCCCATCATCATGAAGCACATATCTGGGAGAAGTGGATCAGAATGGAAGAGTGCAAGGTTTTCATCCTAATATTGAGATCTTGTCCTTCTTCTATCATATGGATCCCCAACACTATTCCCAGTAGATTCAATGAGATTTTGGACCCATTTAGGACTTTGAGTGGGAGTAGGTGCTGGATATGGATCTGGATATACTTGAGGTTCATTCTCAACATAAAGATGTTGATCCTCCTCTTTGGACTCTGAATCTGAAATATTAGTAATGTTAGAATAGTAGAGTCAAGCTAAACTAGTTAACCTATCTAAGCAACCAACAACATATCATAAAAGATAAGAACAGGAAAAGAAAGGACAAGAGAACACTGATATACGTGGTTCACCCTAATGGGTTACATCAATGGGAAGGTAGTCTTGTATTCTCTCCAGAATGTCTTCTCCAATCTTACAAGAGAGCAAAGCACAAATACCCCAAAGAATATAGATGATGTACAATAGTGTCACAATAGTACCACTACTACATCAAGAATACATGATATGTAGAGACTCACTTGACCCTATTATATATACTAAGAGATGAGGAGGAATTACTCTCATATATTGCATGTGGGATAATATAATTCTCCAAAATAACATCTCTTAATACAATACCATGGACAAATACTCTACACAAGTAAATACAACACCATATAACTATGGGTTAAATGTATTACTCTTTTACATAATATTGTAGACAACTTCCGACATAATACAAAGAGATTATTACCTTCCAAAGAATATAATATATTCCAACAGTAAAGACATCATTATCTGCAAATGGATTTGGTGGAGTAATTATACCTTCTTTAGCTGGTTGTTGATCATGCACCTGATCTTCTTCAAATTGAACACTACGCTCTATGAAGCACTTTTTGGTTACAATATCCACAACTTTGTATACCTTTGCATCATGTGTATATCCCAATAGTATGCATTTTCTCCTCTAAGCTTGGAAGGCTTTCCTCTTGTCCGTAAGAATTATGTCCCGTGCCTTGGAGCCAAAAACCATCAAATGTGAGACATTGGGATTATGTACCATCAATGCTTTGAAAGGAGTGACCCCAATCACTGACTTATGATGCACTCTATTCTGGATATACGAATCACAGGTCACTACTTCAACCCACATATATGGTGGAAGATTTCTTGCTTCAAGAAAGCATGTAGCCATCTCTTTCAGAGATTTGTTCTTCCTTTCAACTACACCATTTTTATGTGGTGTGTATGGGATTGAGTGTTTCATCTGAATACCTGTTGAAGCACACAGTTGCTGGAATTATCTTTTGATATACGCTCCTCCATTATATGATCTAAGCAATTTGATCTTCTTCCCAAAAGTGTTCTCAGATAAGGCTTTGAAAATTTTAAAGGGTTCAAACACATCAGAGTTCTGCTTGAGGAAATAGATCCAACAATACCTTCAGTAGTCATCAATGAAGGTTAGAAAGTATATGTATCCATTCATAGATGTTGTGGGCATTGGTATGGAGACATCATTGTGAACCAGGTCAAGGACAAAGGCAACTCT
The DNA here is from genome assembly GCA_001517045.1 of Pseudotsuga menziesii. Classification (NCBI taxonomy): domain Eukaryota; kingdom Viridiplantae; phylum Streptophyta; class Pinopsida; order Pinales; family Pinaceae; genus Pseudotsuga; species Pseudotsuga menziesii. Next base: position 83,533 of record LPNX010883063.1, on the reverse strand, counting down.
TCTTACCTTCCCAACCTCATATGTTCGCTCTGGTTGCTTACCTACCAAGAAACCATTACATACACCTTCAGAGGACTTGATGAGAGGAAATCCCTCAACCATCTCTTGATTGTACAATTATTGGAGATATTTGAAATTCAGATGGACAAATATCTCATGCCAAATATTGCTTGTTTCATTAACATGAGTCAATAAGGAACTAGGATATGAATTAGGAAGAAAGTGATAAAATTTATATTCCTTGAAGGCATGATTAGCAACTTCTCTCTCTATATTCCCAGTAGATATTTCTGAGATCTCCACTGTGTTAGGATCAAATGTGACTCGCTTGGGTGAGCTAGTATGAGTCATCTGGTATACAAACACCAGATTTTCTACCGGGGAAGAGACATAGAGCACATTCTTGAACACTCCATGCTCAAATTTGGTGGAACCTTTCCCAACAACTAGAATTTGTGAGTCATGTCCCATGTGGATGCTTGGTCCTCCAAAGAGATATAGAGAAGATAATGATTCTTTGGAGGAAACCATGTGGTTGGAGGCTCCAGGATCAATGAGAAAAGTTTGTTACAGAGAAAATCCTGCCTTTAGAGCATGGCACCTCTCATGATATTCAGTCTTATTTCCAACATCAGACTTATTTGCACCTTCAGAAAGGGAAATATTTTTCTGTTTAAGGATCCTAGACATCTCCTATCATTAGAGAGAATTTGAGGTCAAAAATGGGCCTCAAAAGGACCAAAATGTACTATAAAAATCAACCAATTACATTCTAGTAGATGACATCATCCCCCATGGTTGAGGTGGCATTGCATGAGTTAAGAATGTTTATTTGTCACATTTTCTATGGTGGATGAAAACCCATAGTTAACCAAGGTAGTGGTACAAGTACTTTTAAGTCATAAAGTGAAGTACTCACAATAAAAGTCATTTCACACTTTCTCATAAAATAATATTACTGTCATTTTCAAGTAAAGTACTCATAATTCATAAAAATGCCTTTTCACATTTTTTTATAAAATAATATATTGTCATTTTCATGTTTTTTAATTTTAAATTATATATTCACTCAATTGTATTTAATATCATAATGTCAAACTAATATATATATATATTAAATCTTGTACTTTTAAAATAAATTAAATTCATGAATGATATTTATATGAAAAAAATATGTTAGTGTTGACGGGCGTATTTGACTAGGCCCGCAACGGGGGAAAACGACCCAGTTTCTTCACGTGGAATCGGGGAAACCATCCATCCCATGTTTGTTAATTTCCTGCTAGATAAAGTTCGCAGGATGGAAGAAAAAATGAATGAAATAGTGGTGAGTAGAGACCTGCTAGCAATCGATAATCAAGGTTTGAAGGAAAAGTTCGTTGCAAGCGATCAGCATCTCTTGCGATTAAGAAATCATAAAAATAAACTTATAAGACGTGTTCTTAAGTTGCAGAATGAAAATGAAAGAAACGAAGAAAAATTGCGTGAGCTTAATGCTCAGATTGCCTTGATACAGTTTAAAGCACCTTCACCAAGCCAGTCTAGTGGAGTAAATATTCAAGTTTTCAACGCCCCGGTTAATCTATAGTATATGCTGATATGTTGTTTTGTGGATGAGATTCAGGTATTTCATGAGCTCAAGATTATTTATTGACGATTCTATTTGATATTATTGTCATCTTATTCTGATTATAATTCTTGTTTATCGCAGGTAGCAATAAGAAGATCTTTTGCCCTGATTTTGAGGATGTCAGTTATTTTTGTGATCCCTGTATTCCTGGAGGCAAATCGATGATTGGAGGAATGGTTTTACAGGTGCCTATGTTCTGTTTACGATCCTATATGCTAGATGAACGATTATGCATTTAAGGAAAAACGACATGTTCCACTTGTCGTTTTTCTTTGACATTAGTTAGGGATCGTAATATTCAGTCTCGGTCTTTAATGTTGCTATTATGGGAAAATGAAAATGTATTTAAAAGACTGATAGTGAACATATGAGGGGGGGTCGATAT
>LPNX010883063.1:70766-81183 GCA_001517045.1 Pseudotsuga menziesii | reverse complement strand
GGCCAACAGAGCCTTTAAACCTGTAGGGAGCGACTACTTAAAACAGCTTGGAACCTGCTCTAAGGATCCCGGACTGGGTCGTTTTCCCCCGTTGCGGGCCTAGTCAAATACGCCCGTCAACAATGGCGCTAGAAGGAGGGCCAGCGCAAAATGGCTGATGACAACAACCCTGTTAACAAAACTAATCAGCCAACTACCCCTCAATTACAATCAGGTACTCAACCGCGCACTTGCCTCTCATCACGAGTGAATGAAACCCCAGTGAGCGACTCTGTTCGAAATCTGATCTCTCAATTTAACTCTCCTGTTCCTGAACAAATCGACCAGTACGAACAAGCCATCAACGAATCCCAAAGAATATTAACAAGGGCTTATTCGAACCTCACTGGACGTCTGCCCATTGAATTACCCCTTCCACAGATTACTAGGCCTCGCACTCATCACCCTGAACCTGTCTTGGAAGAACAAGGGCCATCTGTAACAAATATTAATCAGCCTTCATCTTCTGTAGGACCATCTGTTTCGGGAGGATCCGGTCGACCACCGTCACCACCTCATTCGTCTAGTATTCCTTGAAAACCACCTTCACCACCTCCGACTCCTAGGAACATGGCAGCTGCCAATCCGCCTAACCCTATGCCTTGGATGGCCCAGGATGCTGTTGCTGTCCCTGGTGTCCAACATCCTTTACCTAAACACCCTGAGAAGCTTCTGCCTAAGTTCAACCCTGAGTCGAAGGAGCCAGCTGAAGATCACGTCAAGAAGTTTATGCTGGCAGTCCGGCTCCTAGACGTTGAACATGAAGATGTCGTATGCCGACTGTTTCCCTACACGTTTGAAGGAAAGGCTTCAACATGGTATTTTTCCTTGACAGCTGGATCCATCACCAGCTGGAATGAATTTGATATCGCATTTATAAACAAGTTTGGAGATGACAAGTCTTCGGCGGTCTTAGTGTCTGAACTGTCTAAAATTCGCATAGAACCTAAAGAAAAGGTTAAAGACTTTAACCAACGCTTTTTGACCTTAAGGAATAGAATTCCCGCCACGCCAAGGCCCACTGAGGATGTAACAATTGAATTTTACACTTCGGCCTTACCTGGAAAAATAGCCATGTTCGTCCGGCAAAAAGCCAAACTCACTTTAGCTGAAAATTTCGAAGAAGAAATTAAGGTTGAAAAAGATGTGTTTTCCACAAAAGCGAATTCCGGAGTAGATCCCGAGTCAACATCTTCTTCTCGTAAGAAGATCGACAGTCCTGCCAAAACTACAACCGGTTCTGACAAAAGAAGTCAAGATGCTTTAGATTTGGACAGTCTTCAACGAGTCATCAAAAAACTTTCTAATGAGATCATCGATTTAAAAAAGGGCACTTCTGATAATGCCTCAAATAAAGAACCACCCAGACAGTTATTTAGAAGACCTTTTCAGAACCCACCTGTAAAACAAAATTCACCCTCTGAAGCTAATAACATTGAGGAAATTAACAGTTTTCTCAAAGCAATAGTTTCAGATCTGGAAACAACTACTGAAACTGAAACTCAGTCTTCAGGACAGAGTTCTCAAGATAAACAAGACACCAATGATAACAGTGATAATAAACCACCCAATGTCATCAGTCATTTTTGGGACACCTCAGAATTAACTGATGACGAAGAGGTGGCTGTTGTCAATGTGAATCAGCATCAGCATAACACCAGGAGTAAAAAAGATCAGCCTTCAACTGAACCGGCCACAACTGTCCAGATAATAGCTCAACTGCTAAAGACAAAGATCAACCTGCGATTAGTAAATCTCCACCTTCCCTTGAGTTAGAATATGATTTGATTGAAGACTTAAAGAAGAGCAGGGCTAATATTTCACTATATGAACTCATAAAAATACCTATAATTCGTGAGAAAATGGTACAAGGGGTCTCCCCAATTAAAACTGGTAAGAATTCTTCCAATCAGAATAGTGCTGTTAGCAATAAAGATAATTCCCAAAAGTCTTCAGTCAATGCATCATCAATAGGAAAAAAATCTGATTCTTCAACTCCACCCTTTTTACTTTCGTTTGAAATATTTAATCGCAAAGTACATAACTGTATGATTGACTCAGGGGCATCCAAAAATGTCATGCCTTACTCGGTGTGTAAAAGGCTTAATGCTGTCCCCCAGCCTTGCGATACTAGTATTGTACAGCTAGATCGTTCAAACGTTAAGGTAATAGGTAAGCTGAAGGAAGTGCTGATAAGGCTAGCTTCCAATCCCCAAGTACATTTTGTTATTGATATTATTGTTGCTGATATACCAGAAGCATATGGTTTATTTCTGAGCAGGGATTGGTCGCAGAAACTCGATGGATATTTCGCGACAGACTGGTCACACTTATGGATACCTTATAAGGGTTAGCCGAACAAAATCAGAATCGATAGAGAATGGTATATGAAGCATACCATCACAGAAATTGATGATTCAAATGAACCTGTTCTGTTTACCGATACCATATTGGGTAACTATATGGCTGACTCATTCTTTGGCAATTTAGAAGCTGAAATTTCAGAAATTCCTGATTTAAATCAGCAGTCTGAAATATGTCATTTTACACAAGTTCCAGCTGAAATCTCAGTCTCGGATACATCACATTTAGATCTCAATGACGGTTTGTGGTCTCTTTACTTTGACGGTTCCAAGTCAAAAGAAGGCGCTGGTGCAGGATGTTTGTTGATTGACCCTTGTGGAAAAAGGTATTTCATTGCTTGCAGATTAGAGTTTGATTGCACAAACAACATCGCTGAGTATGAAGCCCTCATACAAGGGCTGAAGAAAGCGATTGATTTGGGAGCCAAAGCCTTGGTAGTCTTAGGAGATTCCGAAATCATTGTTCGTCAGGTACGTAATACAATACACTACATAGCAGGACACTTGAGAAACTATAAAATTGAGGTATGGAATTTGTTGTTGGCATTTGAAGCATTTAATATAAGTTCCATTCCCCGCTATTTAAATCAGGAAGCTGATATTTTGGCTAATGTAGCTTCAAGATTGATTCCCTCGGAAGGAATTCTTACTGATGCTTTCTCGGTCGAATTGCTATTCAGGCCTTCTATTCCTGACAACATTACAAATTGGAGAGTCTTTGATGACGACCAGCAATTAATCGACTTCTTGACTCTTAAGGATACCTTCAAGGATGCATTCTGTGATGAAAGGACTCACGATGAGGATCTGCATAATTTTACGGTAATCCCCAAGCCTTGTTCAGTCCAAGAGTCCCTTGATCAGGTTAGTCCTCTTCCCAGATCAGTAATCAAGCTTGAGAAATTTTACGACTTAAGGGACAAATTCAAAGCTGCAAAAAATAGTAAAACTAATAGCTCCATCATGCAATCTGATATTGTTAATCTAGGAACAGAGCAAATCCCTCAATGTGTAAATTTGGGCAGCACATGTATTGCTCAAGAACGAACAACCTTTATTAAACTCTTAAGGGAATTCAAAGACATATTCGCATGGACCTATGATGACTTGAAAACATTTGACCCTAATATCATGCAACATGTCATTCCTATGAAACCAGAGGCTAAGCCTTTTCAACAAAAATTGAGGAAGATGCATCCCAGCCTAGAACTAGCTGTCAAGAAAGAGCTAAATAAACTCCTTGCCGCTAGGATAATTTTCCCTGTTCGGCATGCCCAATGGGTAGCAAATATGGTACCTGTAAGGAAGAAAAACGGTGATATTAGATTGTGTGTCTACTTGCGAAACCTGAACAAGGTTTCTGATAAGGACAATTATCCTGTTCCTACAATGGAGAAAATCCTGCAACAAGTCTCTGGATCTGAGATGTTTTCGCTATTGGACGGCTTTTCAGGATACAACCAAGTGTTGGTATCCAAAGCTGACCAATTGAAAACAACTTTTAGGACACCATGGGGAACCTACGCTTACAGAAAGATGCCTTTTGGTCTCATAAATGCTGGTGCAACATTCCAGAGAGCGATGGATATCGCTTTCAGAGGGCTGATTGGTAAGTTTGTTGTGATTTATCTTGATGATGTTACTGTCTTTTCTAAAGATAGGACTAATCATTTAACCCATCTCAGGCGAGTGTTCGAGCGCTGCAGGAAGTACGGGATTTCGCTAAATCCTAAGAAATCTATCTTTTCAGTCACCGAAGGTAAGTTGCTGAGTTTTGTTGTGTCTAAACAGGGCATTAATATTGACTCGGAACGTACTCATGCCATATCTCTGATTCCGATGCCTCACTCGAAAAAGTCCATGCAGTCCTTTCTTGGAAAAATAAATTTTGTTTCTAGATTCATTCCTGGCTACACGGAAATCGTTAGGCCATTACAGAAGATGATTAGAAAAGATGCTGAGTTTAAATGGAACGCTGATGAAAAACAATCTTTTCGTGACATTTTAAAAGCTATCGCTGAAGCCCCCACTCTCACTAGCCCAGATTTTTCAAAGCCATTCATTTTATATACTTTTGCTTCTGATTTGTCTTATGCTGCTGTGCTGACACAGAAAAATCGTGAAAATAACGAGGCTCCTATTGCTTTTACGAGTTCTGGTCTAAACGGTGCAGAATTGAATTACCCGGAAGTGGACAAGCAAGATTTTGCTGTTTTCAAATCTGTTAAACATTTCAGGCCTTATTTACTAAAGTCCCACACCAAAGTAGTTGTACCATATTCTGCAGTCAGAAACTTGCTGGTGCAGAAGGATCTTGGTGAGAAACGAGCACATTGGGTCACCGCGCTTCAGGAATACGACCTGGAAATAAAACCATTGAAGATTGTCCGGGGACAGGGTCTCTGTAAGCTAGCAGCTGGCCATGCAGATAGTGCTGAATCAGATCTGCATTTCTTCAGCGACCTCTCTTTGTTTGAAAGGGAAGTTTTTCCGATCTCTATTCCTCCTGATTCTTGGTATGAGGATATTAAGTTCTTTTTATTACATGGGACTGCTCCTGAAAATTTAGACCCACGTCATAAAAGGGCTTTAAGACTGAAATCTATACCTTATCAGCTCATTGATAATATATTGTTTAGAAAGAATTTTGAAGGGGTATTTCTTCGTTGCCTAGAAAAGGATGAGGTTAATAACGTGTTATCTCAATTGCATGCAGGTCCAGCAGGAGGACATTTCAGCGGTGAAACTACTACCCATAAAATACTTAAAGCAGGGTACTACTGGCCCACATTATTTAAAGATGCATATGCATTCGTCAGGAAGTGTCAGGAGTGCCAAAGGACAGGAGGCAGGATGAAAAGGGCTGCATTACCCCTCCAACCAGTTATTATCGAGGTCCCATTTCAGCAATGGGGTCTGGATATTGTTGGCCCAATCTCTCCAGCCTCTTCGCAGCACATAAATATATTCTTACGGCTACAGACTACTTCACTCGATGGGTCGAAGCCATCCCATTACGAATAGTCAATTCAGATTAGGTGATAGCTTTCCTTGATTCCTTTATCATCACTAGATTCGGCTTGCCTGAGTCTTTAATATTTGATAATGCTACTTATTTTTCTTCCGTTAAACTGACTGAGTACGCATTAGAAAAAGGAATAAAGTTAAAGTATTCTGCTAACTATTACCCCCCAGGTAACGGGCTGGCAGAATCTTCAAATAAAAATTTGATCAAGATCCTTAAACGTACGGTGGCTAACCATCACAGAGATTGGCATACCGCCTTGTCAAACGCTTTGTGGGCTGACAGGGTAACCCCTAAAGCTGCTATAGGAAATTCTCCATTTTTCCTAGTATATGGCAAGGATGCCATTTTACCCCCTCATCTATTCCTTCCTTCTTTACAACTTGCTCGATCAGTACAGGAAATACCCTGTTCTGCCATGGAGCATCGAATTAATACGTTACAGAAACTCGAAGAAGATAGGGAAAAGGCTAGGAAAATTTTTGACAAACATCAGCAGACTGTGAAACATTGGTTTGACCTTAAGAAATCAGTCAATCGAGAGCTGGAAGTGGGTGATTTAGTTTTGAGATGGGATAAGGAACATGAAGATAAGGGAAAACATACAAAGTTTCAGCGTTTGTGGCTAGGACCATTCATTATTACAGAAAAGCTTGGTCCCAGCACTTTCAGGCTGCAAACACTGGAAGGTGAGATTGATGACCTTCCAGTAAATGGTCACTTAATCAAGAGATACTTCTGTTGATCCGCCTCAAGGGGTCATCCTGTATATATTATTGGTGTGCAATGCTTGTTTGAATCATTTTATTTTTTTTTGGTTTGTGTATATTTCTCTTTTTATTTTTCTGCTTTGCTTTTGTGATCCGAACTTGATACGTTCACCAAAACCCAAAGCTGATGACTGAATTCAATTTCTGAAATCGATCTGAAAATCATGCATCAAGGCATTATTTTTCTGAAAAGGGTCATTCTGTTTTACTTTTCACACAGAAAGGGAATTTCATAGTCCTGGATGTTACCAGTAATTTTTAATGCATGTTAATTCCGCATATCAGTATCTGCAAAATTCAGCCTAAGGATATTAAAGCATTTTTTTGGTGAGGTCATCTATTTAATCTCTTACGCCATACCCCCTCGTAGAGAGGAGCAGAATTGCCTCCCTACCTGCTAAGATAATCTCCTTTGGAGATTAACTTTAATTACGTTCTGGGTAATCATAGACTGGATAATTTTTAAAAGGTGTCTGAAGGACAGAAGGTCTCGTGACGAGCCGTTCTGTTCAGGCTCATAAGTTTACATCCAGTAGCATTGTCGTCTCCGGTTACCAAGCCTGGGCAATGACCCTTAGTCATAAAACTCTGAGGGGTGAAAGGTCTCATCACGAGCCGGTTCATTTTACTGATATGTAGACCAGTGACTGACATGATTACCATCAGGTTACCAAGCCTGAATCATGGCCTTCATGACTGAAGAAATATACAAAAGAGAAAAGAAAATAATTGTAACAGTTTATGTTGCCCAGAATGGTAAAATTTTCACTAGCAAGTTGGATACTGGTATTTTCTGGGTTTTGAAGTAACCCTGTCGTGGCTATGAACGCCGGCTGGCAGCAGGGCCATGCTTATGGTATTGAGAATTTATCTTTTAAGACTGAATCATCCACTGTTCTTCTCTCCTGGACTGAATTTTGTTAGAAATCTGATGGTTGTCAAGTAAATCTCTGAAATTATAATCTGCTGGTAATGTTTATGATTATGAAGTCTTTGAATCTGGTTGAGATGTTAAAGCAGTGTTGTTTATATAATGACTGATGTTAAGAATTGAATTGCTTTGCTCGCATGATTTCAGGTAAATAAGCAGAGATAACTGTTTCATCCAGCTAGTCGCCATTTGTTGTGCACCTGCTCAACAGCCTTCTAAAATCATTATTGCATCAAACAAAATCCCATTTTGTTTGATGAAATGTCTAAAGTTTAGAAGGGATAAACTTAGCTACTGAATGGTTGATTTTTCCTTAGCTACCGATTTATTGAAATGCCACATTTGTTTGAACAAACTTCGCAAACTACTTTGGATCAATGATGTCAATTTTTGAGTTATTGGTTTGAATGCATTATCACTAGGGGCATTGATACATGAGGATTCGTGGTTATTATGCTTGATCCTGTAGGCTTACCTGTGCAGGTTCTGTCAAATATTACATTAATTATGCTCAATTCCATGGATAAGAATATGTCATTATGGGAAGGTTTCACGATTTTCATACAAGAGCAAGGTAATAATGATTAACGTTGATAGAACTTTAATGAGATATAGATATATCATTCATATGCCTAATCCTAATGTTTGTTAAACATGAATTGTATTATTTCACATGGGATAATTACCAAAGATATAGTGTGGGTTATATGTCGATTCGTCACCTTTCGAGAGAGAGCCGAACGCGTTGTATGAAAAATCTGTGGCACGAGTCGCATTCATTGTGGATTTAGAGTGTTATGTTGACACTCATACCCACCTGCTGTCCACGTCTCAGTCATGGTACGTGACCCTAGTCGTGGCGCTTCACCACTGGAGCACCTGTTATGCGTACACCTGATGCACTCTTGTCATTTAATTCAGAATGGATTGTGATAAACTCAGGTTTTAAACACTTCGGCCGTCATTCGTGTTCGCCATTTTGAATGATGATGGCTCCGACTATGGTGAAATTACAGGGGTTTCGCTTATATTCAAATATGGCTTATCCTCTGTATTGTTTACTGTTGCTGAGTTTTGGTTCCAAGTGCTCTCGGTCTGCTCTTCTATCGCTAATTCAGTGGTGGCAGGTTTGCTGTGCGCATTGTTATATCGGCAAGCTGACAAGGATGGCTCCTGTCGTCAGAGTCGAGCCTCATGAATTAACCCTCTTGGATTCAAATCCTGATCTTTTGCGAAAGATTGAGGATGTGGGGTGGTTACAGTTTCTGGAGAAATTTTCCGATTCAAACCCAGAGGTCACTAGGGTTTTCGCCATGTCCTTGATAAATTACCAGGCCGAAGTAGGTGATTTATGTTTTCGGGTCGACGAGAGGTCAATTGCGCATGCGACCGGTCTCCCTTTGTCCGGGCAGAAATGGTTTAAGTATCAGAGGATGGATATCACGGAATGGAGAAGTTTGCTGAAAAATCCGACACAAGAGGTCTCTTTTCGCGCTGGTGTTGCACGTAAGTATTTTCGTAAGGAATGGAGACCTGTTCTCGATTTAATTCATAGATATCTTACCTGCTAGGGTCGATTGTCATCGGCTTATGTGTACCACCTTCGTTTGATGGCAGTTTTCATAGGGTTTCCAATTAATCTTCCTTATTACCTTCTCCACAGCTTGTTTAAAATGTCGAATGCTATAAAGAAAGGACCAAAATACTTAAGCCATAGTTTATTTCACCACGGGATGGTACGCATTTTGATTGAAAATGAATTGATAAAAGCAGGTCGTTCTTGGGAACAATTTATAGAAGTTAATGGCTTTTCAAAATTTTGCCATTGTATGTTTGATAACCCCGACGACTGTGGTAAGCACAGGGTTTTGGGTTCAGCTTCGTCAAATAAACCCGCAGCAAACCCTAGTCCTAAGAATGTGGAACCCTCTCAAGTACCAGTGGTTAATCCGGATAGTGTTCATCCTGTTTCTTTACGGCCTAGTCGTGATAAAAAGGGTTCAGGTTTGTCACCTGTCACGCCATCAAACAATAATGACAAAGTTGGTAGTCGCCGGGGAAGTTTACCCATGTCTAAGTTAAGTAGAAGACTGACTCGGAGTATGGCTAAGGCCAGAACCATAAAAAGGCCTGTGAATGATAAAATCCCTGTTGAAACAGTTGTAATCGATGATGAGTAGATTACAGTCCCTTCCCCTGTAAACGATAATGTAATTCATCATGATTTGATGACCGATCCAGTTGGGCAAAGTCACCCTCTGACTGTTGAGGAGATTTCTGAAAATCCCTCCTTATCTGTAGAAGTTCAGCCGATTCAGCCCAATGTTCATGTCGCGCCCGAGTGTAAAAGTCCACCAGCAGTGGATGAGAAGATCCCAGAGGTCCCTGTTGATTATATGACTGATTCAGTCGTCAATGAAAAGTCTGTGAAAACGACTTCAGCTTCTTCATGTGGAATCGGGGAAACCGTCCATCCCATGTTTGTTAATTTCCTGCTAGATAAAGTTCGCAGGATGGAAGAAAAAATGAATGAAATAGTGGTGAGTAGAGACCTGCTAGCAATCGATAATCAAGGTTTGAAGGAAAAGATCGTTGCAAGCGATCAGCATCTCTTGCGATTAAGAAATCATAAAAATAAACTTATAAGACGTGTTCTTAAGTTGCAGAATGAAAATGAAAGAAACGAAGAAAAATTGCGTGAGCTTAATGCTCAGATTGCCTTGATACAGTTTAAAGCACCTTCACCAAGCCAGTCTAGTGGAGTAAATATTCAAGTTTTCAACGCCCCGGTTAATCTATAGTATATGCTGATATGTTGTTTTGTGGATGAGATTCAGGTATTTCATGATCTCAAGATTATTTATTGACGATTCTATTTGATATTATTGTCATCTTATTCTGATTATAATTCTTGTTTATCGCAGTTAGTAATAAGAAGATCTTTTGCCCTGATTTTGAGGATGTCAGTTATTTTTGTGATCCCTGTATTCCTGGAGGCAAATCGATGATTGGAGGAATGGTTTTACAGGTGCCTATGTTCTGTTTACGATCCTATATGCTAGATGAACGTTTATGCGTTTAAGGAAAAACGACATGTTCCACTTGTCGTTTTTCTTTGACATTAGTTAGGGATCGTAATATTCAGTCTCGGTCTTTAATGTTGCTATTATGGGAAAATGAAAATGTATTTAAAAGACTGATAGTGAACATATGAGGGGGGGTCGATACTTTGGGGATGTAAATACTGAACTGCTGGTTCGTACTGTTTGGGCTGCTAGGCAGTTATTTG
>LPNX010883063.1:29065-70430 GCA_001517045.1 Pseudotsuga menziesii | reverse complement strand
TTAGTCTCTTAGGATCCCAGGCCAACAGAGCCTTTAAACCTGTAGGGAGCGACTACTTAAAACAGCTTGGAACCTGCTCTAAGGATCCCGGACTGGGTCATTTTCCCCCGTTGCGGGCCTAGTCAAATATGCCCGTCAACAGTTAGTTATGCATATAAATTAAATTCATTTTTGTTTAATTTTATTTACAAATTCAATACAAATAAATGCTAAAGGACAATAATTTTTTGGGAATTTACAATGAATCTTAGTCACATCATTGTAGAGTTATTTTATTAATTTTATTTATAGTCAATTTAGAAAAGTAACTCAACCATGGTTATTTATATTGTGCATAAAAAGTAGTGTAGGAGATGAGTTGTCATATATACCTACCCCATAAAACCCCTAACTCATAATATTTTAATATATCTTATATTTTTGTAGTACATCTCTTAGGAGGCCCATTTGTGACCTCAAATTCTCTCTAATGATGGTTTTCTTCATACACGGATTCTATGGATGATTTCCTCTCTTGTAGTAAGCACACTTGTCCTTGTCAAACTTCTTGTGCTTGTCCTTCTTGGAACAAGAGGCTCCTTATGAAGGATTCTACTTATCCTTAGGATTGAAATCAATTTTCTTCTTCTCTTTTCCTTTCTGCGTCCCCTTTGCTTGCGCATTCTTAGTCTCCGCATCTAAGAGAGCCTGATTCTTGGAGGCTTTGATAGCTCCCATCTGTATCACCTTGTCTTGTTCCTGAATAATAGGTTCTATGAAGGCATCAAGGGATGGCATTCACCAATTAAGAGTTGTTAGTCTCCCAGAGTGAAAGGTATATATGACCACTGAGAATTCTGGGCCAAGTTTGCTCAAAATTGAGAGCACCAATTACTCATCTTTCTTATCAATCCTGCACTACTTGCATTGCATAAAAATAGATTTTAATTTTGAGAAGAATTGCTATATAGTTGCTAAGTTGTTTGGATGTAGTGTTATCAACTCATTCTCCATAATATGGCCCCTCAACTCATCCTTCTTTCCAAAAAAGGATTCGATATTCTCCCATACTTGCTTTAGAGTTTTCATTTCATCAAGATGGAACAATATCTCTCTGGAGATGTGCATGCACATGAAGCCAAATGCTTCATCCATATTTTTCAGATACTTCAAATTTTCAAGAGGCTGTTGGGGTTAGAAATCTCTTCCCATGGTGACCCTGTATAGACCCTTGTTGCGCAAGGCTATCTTCATGCCATCCCTCTAATCAAGACAATTGAAGGGTGTGAGGATCCTGGGAGTCAAAGTTGTTGAATTCTCAATCTTACACCTTTAAGAAACAACTAATTCTTTAGAAAATATTCAATTTACCTTCAATAACACTGCAAATATACTTAATTCGAAATCAAACCAATTCAAATACTCTCCACTTCTACATGTGCACTTTCTTTGGGTGCATCACACCTAGATAGAATTCTATGGACAGAATCCAGAGGGAGGAAGGAAAGGATACCAGGAGTTATATGGAACCCAATTGCTTTTGGTGCATCAATGGAAGTTTCTGAGGTTTGAAGTTGGCATGAACACCTACTTTGATACCATGTTTAATTTAGCAAAGCTTAGGATCATCGGGCCTGAATGAATTTGCTGTGAAAAGAAGCATGCAGAAGAGAGAAACAATTCGGTGTAAACTGATCAAAATATTCATGGAAAATTACACACACATAAGACAAAATTTGGTCATCATAACATTACATGAATGATCATTAACCTCTATTTAATACAATGGTTTTACAATAGGAAAAAGGTAAAATGCCTTGGGTAGGATTTGAATTTACCAACTCGGACTAACTTCGATGCTAAATCAATGGGGGAAAATGATCCGGATTTATGCAGGAACGCAACAAAATACACAAATAACCATAGAAACAAATATGCAACGAAAATAACACTTCATTTCATTAATCAATAACTGAAACTTGTTTACATACAGAATGGAAATAAACTAGCTAGAGTGTTGGTAGCTTATCTTTGAGAAGAGATGTGGCGGCTACATGCCTCTGAACTCTGTGTTACAATGAGGCTCGAAGGACTATATATTATTGAGAAACAATGGAAACCCTAGACATACAAAAACCTAACCCTAGGAGGTGAAACACCAGAATGTGGGCCTCGTTGGGTAACTTGGTACATCAATTTCTCGGGGTCATAACTTTAGCATACTACCTCCGTTTGACACGCATGATACATCGTTAGAAATATCTATTTAAGTACTACATCCATAAATAGAAAATATTAAGTATATAATGGTCTAATATTTTCCCGACCATTCGATGCCGAAAAAACGTCGTTTAGGGCCTCAAAACGGCTCCGGAAGTTTAGGATCCAAAAACTGCCAAAAATAGTAAATTGTGCTACAATTAACGAAACTAGAAAACTGAAAGAAACAATGGTGGGGGTCCAAGTGGAATAGGTGGGTGGCCACCAATATCCTCCTTGATCATTCCTTCCCCCTTAGGAAGCAATGGTCCCCATTGTGTTGAGTTCCTCCATGAGATGAGGAAACTTCTGTTGAACTTGGTCCCTAGTGAGCCACTTTCCCTGGTGAAGGAGTTGGTCTGCTTTGATAACTCGATATAGATAGATCTTATGTCGGTGGGTGTTCTTGATCTGTGTGTCCATAATCTGATCAGTTGTGGCTTGTTCCATGCATTCGGGGTTTAACTCTGTTGGTGTGAGTTGTTCTGCCACGTCTAATGTGTCCAGTAGAGGTGGAAAGTAGGGTTGAAGGCAGTCCACATTGAACACTGGGTGCAGCAAGGAATGGTGGAATAATGAGCTCGAAGCCATTGTCCCCGATAGCCTTGGTGATGGTGTATGGCCCATATCGGAGCAGGCGAATCTTGCGGTGGGGTCTAGTGAGGCGCTACTTCTGCAAATGTAGCCACACTTTGTCGCCCACCTGGAAGTTGTGTTGCACCCGATGCTGATCATGTCACTGCTTGTACTTAGCATTAGATCTGTCCAATATGTCATGAACCTGTTAGTGAATGTGCTGAATGCGCTCAATGAAGTTGTTCACCTTGGAAAATTCAAACTGGATATGAGCTGAATCATCTTGAGTAGCTGCAAATGGCATGGCTACGTCAATGGGACATAGTGGCTAGAATCCCAAGCTCACCTGAAAGGGGTTACAGTTGTTTGAGCTATGGAGGGCCCGATTATAGTTGTGTTGTACATAGGGGAGGATCTCATCCCATGTGTGTGGATGCTTTGAGTTGTACATGTGAAAAATGTGTACGATCATCCTGTTGATGACCTCTGTCTGGCCATCAGTATGGGGATGGAAAGTTGTGGACTTAGTGAGCTTTGTGTCTAGCATTGACCATAGGCTAAACCAAAATGTACTAAGGAAGCTACTATCCTGATTTGAGATTATAGACTGCGGGATCCCAAAGTGTATCCACGCTCGTTCAAAGAATAGTTTAGCAGTGGCTTCTGCTGTGATATTCTTCTTGCAGGCCGCCATTATGGCCATCTTTGAGAATCTATCAACGACCACAAACACACAGTCATTATCATGCTTAGTAGAAGGAAGGCCCCACATGTAATCCATGGAGATGGATTCCCAAGGTCGACTAGGGGTAGGAAACGGAGTATAGAGGCCTTGCTTCTTGCTGGATGGTTTGGCAATGGTGCAGGCAGTGCAGGATTAGATGTACTTCCTGAAGTCCTGTCGAAGGTTCAGCCAAAAGAATACTTCTGCAGTACTACCACTGTTTTCTCGACCCCGAAATGCCCAACAACCCGAATGTAGTGAGCTTCCCAAATCATCTTGGCACGCTCGCTTGAAGGAACACAAAGGTGTCCCATGTGACATAGCAGTACATCCTGGAGGTGAAATTTTGGAACTTGGTTTCCCTCCAAGAGTTTCTGGTATGTGTGGCTGAATTCTGGATCGCTCTTGTAGAGAAGCGACCAATCAGAAGTCTCATGCCCACAAGAGTTGAGCATGGTGGTTATCGCCACGATTCGTGGTCGACTGAGGCAATTTGCAACATTATTGGTGCTTCCCTTCTCGTACTTGATGTTCAAATGAAATTGTTGTAGATATGTGGACCACTTCTGATGGCGATCATTCTGTAACTTCCCTTGTGTCTGTATGAACTGAAGGGGTCGGTGGTTTATGTGGATGATCGTTTCCTTCCCCAAAATGTAATGCTTCCATTGTCGGCAAGCATGTACAATGGAATACATCTCTTTGTCATAAGTGGGATATTTGCAAACTATGTCGGACAGTGTCTCACTGTGATAAGCAACCAGATTCCCTTGTCGATTAAGGATTTTCCCAATAGCATAGTCAGAGGCATCTGTCTCGATCTCAAATGGTTGTTGCAAGTCTGGTAATGTGAGCACTGGGGCACAGCAGAGCCGATGTTTCAATTCAGAAAACGCCTTCTGTTGAGTTTTTTACCAAAAGAGTTTTGCTTTTGCTCCTCCCTTGGTGACTTTACTCAAAGGCCAAGTGATATGAGAGAATCCCAACACGAACCTGCGGTAGAAACTAGCAAGGCCCGGAAAGCTGCGAAGCTCTGTTAGAGTAGTTGGGGTTGGCCAATCCCGAATGAATTGGATCTTGGTTGGTTCCACATGTACCCCAAACTCATCAATAATGTATCCCAGATACTAAACCCGGGTCATGCCAAAAGTGCACTTGTCCAAATTGGCACACAACTTGTGTTGCCGTAGTGTTTGGAGGACCTGTCGGATGTGGTGGAGGTGCTCTTCACAAGTCTGGCTAAATATCAGGATGTCATCCAAGTACACTACTACAAATGAGTTGGTGAATGGCCGCAATATGTTGTCCATTAGTTTCGTGAAGGTTGCAGGAGCATTCGTCATCCCGAAAGGCATGACCAACCATTCGAAAAGGCCCTCCTTGGATTTGAAGGCAGTCTTCCACACATCGGTTGGTTCGATCGGTACCTGGTGATACCCAAACTTTAAGTCGATCTTGCTAAAATATTTTTCCCCTTTAAGCTGGTCCAGGAGGTCATCAATCTGTGGGATCGAGTACCTATTCTAGACAATGATCTTGTTCAACACCCAATAGTCAATACAGAGTCTCCAAGTCCCATCCTTCTTCTGTACCAACATGATCGGGCTCCCACAGGGCGATGAACTTGGATAGATGTGAGCCTTTTGCAGAAGCTCCTGAATTTGCCTCTTGATTTCATCATTCTCCAGAATAGAGCGTCGATAGATCGGTCCATTAGGAAGCGGCGCACCTGGGGTCAGATTGATGTGGTGCTTGACCTGATAGTGGAGAGGCACCCCAGTGGGTGAGGTGAATATGTCCCAGTACTCCTCCATGACCTTGTCCATTTGTTTTTGTCATGCGAAGGGGCCCTGTCTGGAGGTCATGTTCACGATCTTCTTCTTGCCTTGAGGGCAGATCATCAAGAAAACAAACTTCCCAGTTTTGGAAATGAGCTTAATGCATTGTTTTGCAGTAACCAAAGAGATAGCGGTAGGAGGTGGTACCTCTGGTATCCTGTACAAATTATTTCCCAACGTAATAATAACAGTGCAAGGTCAAGACTCATACATAGCATGTCGCTTCCATAAGTATGGTTGACCTAATAATACATCACAAACATTAAGAGGAGCAATATCACATAATACCTCATCGATGAAGGGCTTGATGCTATAGGGAAGGCAACATTGTTGGCTGACACGGAGAATCCAGCAGTGTTGGCTTGGTGAAGCCACCCGATGGTGTATGGTTGTGGGTGTGTTGTGGTTGGAAAACCCAACCGCTTCACGACCTCTACTGAAATCAGGTTTTTTTGGCTCCCACTGTCGACAATCGGGTGGCTTGGTGAATCCACCCGATGGTGTATGGTTGTGGGTGTGTTGTGGTTGGAAAACCCAACCGCTTCACGACCTCTGCTGAAATCAGGTTTTTTTGGCTCCCACTGTCGACAATGAACTGTAGCGGGGAACCCTTTACCCACATCTGGGAGTGGAAAAGACGCTCCTCCTCCTCTGAATCTTCTGGTTCTTCCTTTTGGATATTCGTGGTGGCAAAGGTGGCATTGGAATCTGGATCGATAATCTTCTTCCCTCTGTCATTCCCCTTCTCGGGTTTTGATTTAGTGTCATATTATGCATCTGATTCAGAAGCCTTTATCTCGGCCACTAGTGACTGCTTGGCCCAATACTCACTTGTGTTGTGAGTGGGGCTCTTATAAAACTCGCACCACTTTTCTGCTTCCTTCTTTGGCTTTGCAGTGTTTCTCTTTTCTTGCGGCTTTGGTAAGTTTTCTTAAGTTGCCATGCCTTGGTTGTGTCCTTGGTTCTACAGTTTGGGGGCACCTTTCCCTTGCTTCTGATTCACAGATCCAAAGTCTCGCTTTTTTTGTTTGAATTTTTGCTCAATTTTGGCAGCATATTGATATGCCGTACCAAGTGAAGAGATGTTGAGGAACTCCATTTCCTCCTGAATGTATCTATGCAAACAACTGCGGTACTTTAGCACCAAATGTTTCTCTGAATCTTTGATACCCAACTTGGTGCACAGGGTATGAAACAGATTCGTCAGCTCATGCACATCTTGATCTCTTTGTTGCCGCAGCGTAGTCCATTATATGTACTTGTCCTCATAGCTCCCCACTGGACAATATTGTCCCTTTATGGCGTCTCGGAAAGAATTCCAAGCGGGCACGGTCGAGAACAGAGAGGATTCCTCCTCCTCATTTCTCTCACAGTAGGTTTCCCACCAGTCCTTGACATGGGGGGCGACTTTGAGTAGAGAAAAAGTAATCTTTTCCCGATCGAAAAAGTCATGAATCGAGAAATATCCTTCTAATAGATTCAACCATCTATCTACGATGTCTGCATCTATTCGGCCATCAAATATGGGAATGTCAAAGTTTACTTGTACCTTAAAAGAGGTTGCACCTCCAGAGTGGCTGCTAGATGCAGATGTGCCGCAAGTGGCAAGTCGTTGAAGGATCTGGGCGACGTTATCCATCATCGCGTTCCTTTATTTTTCAAGGGCCTCCTCGAGCAACATTTTGATAGGATCTTCTGCGCCCTCATCTTTATTTTCGTCCCCCATGGGTGGTCATCAGGATTTACAAGGTTGATCTTGCAAAGGTTCAACCAGATCGAGCCCTAACTCTTTATACCACACCCTCATTAGGGACATGTAAAGAAGGATCGAGAAAGAGCAGATTTCTCTGATACCACTGATCCAGATTTATGCAGGAACGCAACAGAATACACAAATAACCATAGAAACAAATATGCAGGGAAAAAAACACTTCATTTCATTAATCAATAACTGAAACTTGTTTACATACATAATGGAAATAAACTAGCTAGAGTGTTGGTAGCTTATCTCTGAGAAGAGATGTGGCGGCTACATGCCTCTGAACTCTGTGTTATAATGAGGCTCGAAGGCCTATATATTATTTAGAAACAATGGAAACCCTACACATCCAAAAACCTAACCCTAGGAGGTGAAACGCCAGAATGTGGGCCTCATTGGGTAACTTGGTACATCAATTTCCCAGGGTCGTAACTTTAGCATACTACCTCTGTTTTACGCGCATGATACATCGTTAGAAAGATTTGTTTAAGGACTACATCCATAAAATACAAATATTGAGTCTAAAATGGACTCATATTTGCCCGACCATTCGATGCCAAAAATATGTCGTTTAGGGCCTCAAAACAGCTTCGGAAGTTTAGGACCCGAAAACTGCCAAAAATAGTAAATTGTGCTTCAATTAAGGAAACTGGAAAACTGAAAGAAACAATGGTGGGGGTCCAAGTGGAATAGGTGGGTGGCCACCAATATCCTCCTGGATCAGAAAATGATCGCTAGAGCTCACCAATGCAACTTCGGTCAACAGAATTAGTTCACAATCAGTTAAATGATCTATGTAGGTGATAAAATGCATCCAACCTCCCTTTAATCATGGCAAAATAGCGCTAGACTAACTGAAGATGAACTAACTGATGGGAATCAGAACATAAATGAACATAACTAAACACCGACTAGGGTCAATTGCTGGTGACTATTGGTGGCACTCATAGTGGGTTCCTAAATTACAGGGATTGGTCTTTCGAGCTCCTAAAATCATGTATATATGTGCATCAAGTGTTAGGTGGGCCCCAAATGAGTCCCCCATGGCACTAGTGAAGTGGCAATAATCTCCTAAGCTAGGAAAAGACAATTAGACTATGGTTGTCAATAGAGGATTAATTAATTAATCCTAAGACAAGATGGATTTATCTTGTGAGAGATAGTCATGTGGTGAGGTTCTTGTGCTCCAACATATCATGTTCTTCATGAATCTCATTATCAGGAGAAGGTGTAACTTCTTCCATCAGTTCTTCATCTTTGAGAGCTACAAATTATTCATATGTTTCTTCAAGTTGGCACTTTCTTGAGAGTTGAATCTTCATCAAAGGTTACATCCATGCTAATTTCCATATCGCGGTAACCTGATATATAAATTATGAATGCCTTGGAGACCTCAGAATATCCAACAAATATTCCTTTCTTTCAAGAAGGATCTAACTTGTTTCTTTTATATTTTGGAATATGAACAACTATTGGACAACCAAATATCTTGAGATGACTTACTTCTGGTTTCTTTCTTGTGAACATTTCTTTGGGGGTTTTGAACCCAAGTGCACTATGGGATATAATGTTTTGGACATATACTGCTATCCTTGCTGCTTCAACTCATAAGTGCATAGGAAGATCTTTATCATGGATCGTAGTATTCACCACTTCCATAATAGTTCAGTTCTTTCTTTCAGCAACACCATTCTATTGTGGATTATAGGGATTGGTAAGTTCCTTCTTAATGTCAACATCTTTGCAAAAGTTTCCAAATTCATATGAAGTATACTCTCCTCCATTATCTGACCTGAGTGTCTTGTCTTTCTTTCTGAAAGATTCTCTACCAAGGCTTTGAATTCCTTGAACTTTCCAAACACTTCAATCTTTTGATTTCAAAAAGTAAACCCAAGTTTTACGAGAGTAATAATCAATGAATGTTACATAATATACATAACCGCTTTAATATGTTGAGGGAATTCGACCGCATACATCTGAGTGAACAAGTTCCGATATTCCTTTTGTCTTGGTGTCACTTTTTGGAAATGGATTCTTTTGTTCTTTCCTTTTGCACATCCTTTACATACTCCTTCATGTTCAATCTTTAGATTTGGTAAACCTGTTACTACCATTAGAGAGAATTTGAGGTAAAAAATGGGCCTCAAAAGGACCAAAATGTACTATAAAAATCAACCAATTACATTCTAGTATATGACATCATCCCCCATGGTTGAGGTGGCATTCCATGAGTTAAGAATCCTTATTTGTCACATTTTCTATGGTGGATAAAAATCCATAGTTAACCAAAGTAGTGGTACAAGTACTTTTAAGTCATAAAGTAACATATTGACAATAAAAGTCATTTCATACTTTTTCATAAAA
The DNA here is from genome assembly GCA_001517045.1 of Pseudotsuga menziesii. Classification (NCBI taxonomy): domain Eukaryota; kingdom Viridiplantae; phylum Streptophyta; class Pinopsida; order Pinales; family Pinaceae; genus Pseudotsuga; species Pseudotsuga menziesii. The sequence continues at coordinate 60,931 of LPNX010883063.1, read as the reverse complement.
TACTATTATTGTTATTTTCAAGTAAAGTACTCACAATTCACTTTCTCATAAAATAATATTATTGTTATTTTCAAATAAAGTACTCGAATTCCTAAAAATGTCTTTTCACATTTTTTTATAAAATAATATATTGTCATTTTCATATTTTTTAATTTTAAATTATATATTCACTCAATTTTATTTGATATCATAATGCCAAACTAATATATATATAATCTTGTACTTTTAAAATAAATTAAATTCATGAATAATAGTAATATGAAAGATATATGTAAATTATGGATGAGTTATATATATTGAATCATACGCATTCATTTATATCATGTTTGAATGTATAAAAAAACATGTTGATATGATTAGAACTTTATTATAAAAAAAAATTGACAAAAAATTTATTATAAATTTTTAATATTTAATTTTATAGAATAATATGCAAATTATGTTGTTATAACTTGTTAAATATTAATTAATAATAATGTCATTATGACAATAATTATAATAAATGTTATCATTTTAGTTTTAATAATAAAAATATTTTTAAAATTTAATGATTAAAAAATTAATATAAAATTTTAATGATTAATAAAATTAATAAAATTAATTAATCCATTTATATTTAATTTGAAATTATAACATAATGTGTAAAATTATATTATGACGTATTTTTTAAACAAATTAGTAACATTGATTTTTTACATATATATTTTGTATTTATAATTTTTTTAGTTGCAAGGAGTGGAAATAATTTTCTTAGAAAAGTATTTATATTATAAAAATATTTTCAAAATGTATAAATATTTTTTTAATAATTTATTTTCGTTTATAGAAAAAATTAGAATAATTTATGCTTTAACTAATAAATTAAAAGAATTTATGCACCACCATTCACTTATTAAGATAATATGATATATTATTTATTCACAACTTTTTTTTTGCTAAAAATTAATATACATTAAAATCTATTAATAAATTAAAAGAATTTATACACAAGTCTTAACTTATTGCAAAAAAAATATATACAAAACTTTTTTATTGCTAAAAACAATATACATTAAAATCTTATATACTAATATGACATATTTTCATAGTGTATAAATATTTTTTTAATAATTTATTTAAGAATAAATTAAGTATTATATTATTTTCTATAAGGGATTTAACTATAACATTCATTTACAATAAAATGAATATATACAAAAAAAAATTCTGATTTTGATATTAATTTATTCTAATAATGCAATAAATATTATAATAATATTGTTAAAATTTTACATGCAAATAAATCTCAATTAAATCACATTAAAATTAAATTGATAAGGAATGTACTAAATATAAAATGTCAACATAAATTAAAAAGAATAACTCCTAAAATTAATTTTTTTGTTTAATTTCATTTACAAGTTCCAGACAAATAAATGCTAAATGACAATAATTTTTTTGGGAATTTACAATGAACCTAAGTCACATCATTATACAATTATTTTATTAATTTTATTTATAGTCAATTTAGAAAAGTAACTCAACCATGGTTATTTATATTGTGCATAAAAAATAGTGTAGGAGGTGAGTTGTCATATATACCTACTCCATAAAACCCCTAACTCATAATATTTTAATATATCTTATATTTTTGTAGTACATCTCTTAGGAGGCCCATTTTTTACCTCAAATTCTCTCAAATACCACATGTGAGCAAGCATTAGAGATAATTTGTGGTAAGGATTTGTAGTTTATGCGAGCAATCCTTCTATGCCATAGTTCAAATGGAATTGTAGTATCATGAATCAAGGTTTATTTTGAGTGTCCTTTCAGTTTATACATGCCACCTTCTTCTGTCCCAATAACAGATGGATCTTCTATAGATTTTCCTATAGGCCACATAATAACTTCACCATATATAAAACATATTATTCAATTTCTTCCTTTGCTAACTTCTTGGGAGGTTCTTCTTCTTCTTATTCTTCGGCTAAATGAGCATGATTCCTTTTGTTATTCTTCCCCTTATATTCTTCTTTTCTTATTGGACAATTTCTGGCAATGTGTCCTATCTTATCACAATGGTAACATTGATAAGAGGAGAAGTCTTTTTGCTTGTAATATCCCCTTTTATTATTTTGAAACTTCTTAGGAGTTTGAGACTCCTTATGAGTTTCTTTCTTGAAATGAGGTTTTCCTCTTCTTCTTCTAGTATGAGTAGCTAGATCATGGTCATGATCTCTAAGTAGTGCTTCTCAGTTTGCTACTCTAGCTTCCTCTTGAACACATTCTTCCCATAGGATTTCAAATTGTAAACAATCCTTCCTTGCACAAATTGTGTGGATATAAGAATCCCATGGTCTAGTAATACCATTGAGAGTGTTCATTACTAATTCATCTTCACCAATATTGTCTTCAATTGCTTCTAGTTGTTATTTGAATTGACAAACCCTTGTGAATTATTCTTGGATAGATTCACCCTTGCTCATCTTTGTAATTTTGAGTTGGGATCTCAAATTCATCTTTTGGTTAATGTTTCTTCCTTCATACATTCTTGTTAGGGAATAAAACATCTCCTTCGGTGTATTCTTGGAGAACACTTGACGAATCAAGAGATCCTTAATAGAATATGCTATGATCCTCTTGGCTCTAAGCATGTCCTTCTTGTACTTTTCCTTTGCTTCATCTTCTTCGGGATCCGAAACAACTTCCTTGATAAAATTTGCAAGATCATTCTCTTCTAGAATGAGTCCAATTATGTATTTCCAAGCCTGAAATTTTTCTATGGCTTCCAACTTGTCATCAAGCTTAGTGCTTGGAGGCATCTTGTCCCGGAGAACAAAAAATGACAAAATTTTGAAATTTCTCAAAAATGAAAAATGAACTTACCAAAAGATGCACTTGACCAAGGAAAGTATGTTTGTACATTCAGTTTTTGAATAATACAAATTTCAACCCTTGAAACTGGACTTGCGAAATTCTGGATTGCAGTTTTTGGTTCTAGTTCTGTTTTTCTGGATTTCTGGTTCCAAGTCAAACTAGGGTTTGAATTTCTAGAGGATTTGTGCACTTAAAACTTAGATCCAGGTGCCAAAATATGCACCTAGGAGGGGTGCACTTCCTAATGTCACTTTCACTCCAAAATTCCTCTTTAGTAGGAAACCCTAATTTTCTTTTCCGGATAAAGAGAGAAATTTACCTAGTGAAAGTTGCTATTTTTTTTCTTGCTCTGATACCATGTTAAGTTTATATGCTACTACAACTTAATTTCTAACTTCATGAGCATTTAATACATTTTCACAATAACAACATAAAGAGGATCTCTGAAAGAAACACAATCACAAGGTACACAACAATTTATCTTGGGAAACCCAAAATGGAAAAACAAAGAAAAACTTCCTCAATATATATATTACCATAGTATAATTCCCAAAGAACAAGGTCTCAGAAGAGAGAGAGAGAGAGAGAGAGAGAGAGACCAAACCCTAGCAAAAGAGCAAAAGACACCTAAAACACTTATCCTCCTCCTTCTTTGTCCTTACTCTTTCTCTCTCTTGTGCAATGCTTGAGTGAGTGTGTGTACAAATGAGGGAGGGTGTCTCCCTATTTATACTAATCACTTGGATGACCTTTGAACCTAACTGGATCGAGCTATCAAAGTGACATGACCGACCTACCTAGGAAAACTCAAAATAATATTTATATTAATCTTTTCTGGGTACTATTGAACTGACTTACAACGAAGGATTTACCTCATGACCTTTTACATTAATGACATCTCCCAAAGGAGGAATAATAATAATAATGTAAGTACAAGTATAATATTCTTTGAAGTTACATTATTTAAAATACCAACTTTCTAAACTGTGTCATACAATAGGAAGTATATATTGAACAAACTCTAGTTTTTGAGACACGTGACAAGAAAACAAATGTGTGCTGGTTGAAGAAAACACTATATGGATTGAACAAGCACCCAAAGCATGGTACAAAAGAATTGATTGCTTCCTTATGAGCTTAGGCTTTACCAAAAGTAAAGTAGATTCCAACCTTTATTATAAGGTTGTAGATGATGGGATCATGATATTACTGTTGTATGTAGATGATCTATTTTTGATAGGAGAGGAAAAACTCATCAGTGAATGTAATAAGAAGCTTCAGACATAATTTGAGATGAAATACATTGGTATGATGCATTATTTCCTAGTTCTTGAAGTATGGCAGTTTCCAGATGTGATTTACCTAAACCAAGGAAAATATGTAGTTAATATCCTAAATATATTTGGAATGTTGGATTGTAAGGAAATGAACACTCTGATGGTGACAAAACTGAAGCTCCTAAATGATGACTTTTTACATTGAGTAAATGTCACGCTATACAGACAAATTATTGGCCCACTGATGTATTTGAAAAATACAAGACCATATATTATTTTGTTGTAAACACATTGAGTCAATATATGATGGATCCCATACATGTTCACATAATTGCAACAAAACATGTGATCAGGTACCTAAAGGGTACATTAGATTGTGGCCTCAGATATGCATCTGATTGTGAGTTCAGATTATGTGGCTATATTGATTCAAATTGGGTAGGAAGTGTTGAAGACAAAAAACGCACTTCAGGATGTTGTTTCATTTTGGGATAAGGTGTGATCTCATGGATTAGTATAAAGCCGACCAATGTTGTGCTCAGTACAACCGAGGCTAAATACATTGCAACATGTTCAACTTGTAGCAGTATGGCTTCACAAGTTATTGGAAAAATTGTTTGATGCCGAGATGGATGTGACTAATATTTATTGTGACAACCAAAGTCGTGTCAAGCTGATAGAGAACCCTATGTTTCATGATAAGTCAAATCACATAGAGATAAAGTATCATTACATATGGGATATGGTGTAGAGAGGAATTATAAAGCTTCGGTATGTTCCTCTATAGGAAAAAATTGCAGATGTGTTAACTAAGGCTATGTCTCATGTGGAGTTTGAATATTTTCGACACAATCTTGGTGTATTCCAAAAGGACCTCCCTGTAAAAAGAGGGAGTGATTATGAGATCATTATTAATGATGAGATATAAGTGGTATTCCCATGCAGGGAAGGCCAGCCGAGTTTATCAAGGTTCCTATAGATTTCATTGTGGTCCTGCATTCATTTGTAGATGTTGTGGTCCTACATTCATTTGCGGACGATGAGATTCCAACATTCTTTATGATGTGGGTGATTCCACATTAGTTTGTGGATGTTGTATTGTGTTTTCATGTGTAGCATTGTAGGTGATTATAAATATGATGATTCTTGAGATGATGTGATTCTTGTTACGTTTATTAATCTCCCCTTGACCATACTGTCTATTAGATTATTTAGCCTAACTTAGGAGTCTTATTTAATTAATTGAGTCCACTAGTACCATTGGGTTCACTTGGCCTAATGGGGACACATGTACTAGTTACTAGAGTGTGGGTAACACTGCTAGAGGCTAACTGCCATTGACTGCACTTGCATGCATCAGTTTAGGTGCCTTCTAGGCCAATCCCTACATTTTAGGAGCCACTGGGAGTCCCGACACCAACCTCCTTCAGTCAGTTGGAGTTGGAACTAGTTAAGCTTAGTTATTTTCCAGTTACATTAAGTTAGATCACAATTAGTTTAGTTAGCGCTAGTTATGCATGGTTGCATGTGGATAAGGCACCTTTGCTCACCTACCACTCCAGTTGGATTGAGTTAACTGTTTATTACTGATTGTGTGAGTTTTTTAGACATTTGGAGTTAACCATTTGGACTCTGATATTGATTGAGACATCCTGAGTTAGCTAGTCAGTTAGGTACAATCACATCTAGTTGGTAGATTCGAATTCCTCCCTAATGGATTCAAATTCTTCCTTATGTAACTCTATTGTAACACCGTATTAATTAATGACAATGATACTGTAATTATCTGAGCTAATCTCATATGTTTCCTATGTGGTTTGATTTGTTCAATGTGTATCTCCATTCTCCTTTAACTGCAATAATATTCTTGGACTCATTGCTTGAAGATCTAAATGGCACACCAATTTCAACATGGTATCAAAGCATAGGTCTCAGGTTCAATTCTCCCGAGCTACGTCGGAGGCGGGGTGTTGGAGTATAGGTACAACCTCGACATGGTATAACCGTCGCACCTCTAGGAATATAAAAGAAGTGGACTAGCCGCCACTCCTGGTGATAGGGCCTTGTGCTAGGTTTCAAATATTCGTCAACATCTGCAGGTTTTGGTGTAAAGGAAAACCTTACATGGTATCAAATCCATTTCAAGAAAGATCCATGGTTGTCTCTCTCCATTGAACATCAGAAGCAATTGGGTTTCCACAGAAGTCCCACAAAGAGTGCCTTACTTCCTCTAAATTTATTCAGAGTGGCGATGCAGGCGTCGCAGACCTTGAGAAAGTGTTCATGTCGAGAGGGAAGGCATGATTCTAACATAGTTCGAATATTTTTAGTTTTGCAATGATATTTTGCAGGTTCAACTTCATATGGATTCAATTTTATCAGTTCCTCTTCTTACTCCATCCACAAGATATTCAGAATGGAAGTTGAAGATGATGTCATCTCTAAAGAGACAAGGTCTCTGTGAGGTATCTATTGGAATTTGTAAAAAGTCTTATGAATATGAGAATGACTGGCTAAATGATGGTGACAGAGCTTATGGAACAATATGTGAGGCCTTTTCTCCAAGCTTGTGCTACCTTATTGATTTTGCAGAATACCCAAAGGATCTCTGGACAAAACTGGATAGAACCTTTGGGAAGCACAATCGGGATTATTATAGCATTTCAGAGAGCACATTCAAAATCGCAAGAGTTCTTTATTTAAAAGTCTCGGCCTCTACTCTCTCTGATGAAGTTTTTCAAGATGAAGAAGAAGTAGAATCTTCCACACAGTCAATTCGAATTGAAGAAAGTCTTCTTGGAGTGACTCCTTCTCTTGCAGCTCTAGAAGTTTATGAGATCTTTGATATCTCATCTTCTCATATGGTGGATCCAGAAGAAGGCATTTGAATCAATTTTATTGAAGAAAATCTCTCCTTCCATTCTATGCAAAAATTCTCCAGTGATTCTTCTATTATAAATTATGTGCATAGTTTACCGGTGATTGCTCTAGGAAAGGGAGAGGGATTTGATTTCTCTGTCTATAATGATGTTGTTGGTTTGCAAATAAGTAATTCTTTGTATATTTTGGAAATAATATCAGATTGTAGGATTGATCCATTCACTCTCATTGATCTATAGCTTCCAACAAATTCCTACATGATTGCATGCACCGATACTTAGGGTTTTGAAGAAGGAGAAAACTGTGCATCTACCATCTCGGTGGAGCACACTTTTGGATCTGATATGAACCTATTTGGATATGATATGATCTTATTTGGATCTGATCTGATATTACTTGGTTCTAGGGTTCAAGAGATTTTAGTACTGCATGTAGTTGTTCTCATCAATTTTGGTGTGAAAAACCAAGTACCGCAAGTCTCCTTCAAAGTTGTTGCTGGGAATTTGATTTCATTCCACACTTTTGGATCTGATCTAGAATTATTTGGATCTGATCTGATATTATTTGGTTCAAGTTTTAATTTCCAAGATCCTTCAGTCATACTTGTAGCTGGTGTGACAAATCAAGTACCGCAAGTCTCCTTCAATTTTGTTGTTGAGGATTCGATGTTAGTTTTCTCTTATGAGATTGCTGATGTTATATTTTTTGAATTAATGGTTATTTCTGAAGCTAGCTCATATTATGGAGCTCAAGCATTCACTCTCCTCAGTCCTAGGGATTCTCGACCTACCTTTTTTATCACATGCTCATCTCCCCACATAACTAGTAAAGTTGGAGACATTCTGCATCCGCCTGGACACTTGCTCCTAACACTTGGGGCTGATTTTTCCTCACATGGTTTGATGTTCAAGGAAAAAATATCAGTTGCTTGGGTATTCCTCACATGGTTCGAATTCTCAAGCACCTTTTCTCTCTCATCAATTGATTTCAATTGCTCTACATGGGTCCACTTTTCATCCTATAGCTGTCTATATTCCTGATTCAGTGGAGCACATTATTATTATTCCAAAGAGGAAGATTCCTCCAGACATAAGAATTTGTTTGGATTTAGAGGTTCACATCCACAGATTCAGGATGTTGCTACACAGAAGAACCAGAATACTGGTTTGTTGCTGCATAGTGTGCAAAATTGCAGCAAAATATTTTGCAAGTTTTTAACTTGTATTTCCTGATTCCTTCTTATCTTGAGGGGGGGGTTTCCCATGAGGTTTTTATCTGTTTCCTCGGTTGTATTAAGCAGGATTATGTCTTTTAGATTGTATATGGGTGACTTATGGCCTTGTTAACAGGGCCCACATTTGTCCAAGTTAGGATTCAGGGAGGGTCTTAGGATTAGTAATCCTCCCTTGACCATACTGTCTATTAGATTATTTAGCCTAACTTAGGAGTCTTATTTAATTAATTGAGTCCACTAGTACCATTGGGTTCACTTAGCCTAATGGGGCCATATGTACCAGTTACTAGAGTGTGGGAAACACTGCTAGAGGCTAACTGCCACTGACTACACTTGCATGCATCAGTTTAGGTGCCTCCTATGCCAATCCCTACATTTTAGGAGCCACTGGGATTCCCAGCACCAACCTCCTTCAGTTAGTTGGAGTTGGAACTAGTTAAGCTTAGTTATTTTCCAGTTACATTTAGTTAGATCACAATCAGTTCAGTTAGCGCTAGTTATGCATGGATGCATGTGGATAAGACGCATTTTCTCACCTACCACTTCAGTTAGACTGAGTTAACTGTTTATTACTAATTGTGTGAGTTGTTTAGACATCTGGAGTTAACCATTTGGACTCCGATATTGATTGAGACATCCTGAGTTAGATAGTCAGTTAGGTACAGTCACATCTAGTTGGTAGATTCGAAATCCTCCCTAATGGATTTGAATTCTTCCTTATGTAACTCTATTGTAACACCGGATTAATTAATGGCAATGATACTATAATTATCTGAGCTATACTCATTTGTTTCCTGTGTGGTTTGATTTGTTCAGTGTGTATCTTCATTCTCCTTTTACTGCAATAATATTCTTGGACTCATTGCTTGAAGATCTAAATGGCACAACAATTTTAACAATGCCCATGATGATGCGATGAGATGTGATGTGATGCTTGTGATGATGTGCTGAGATGTGATGCTCAAGATGCAATGGTCATGATGATGTGTCAAGATGCGATGCTCGTGATGATGTGTCAAAATGCGATGCTCATGATGTTGTGTTGAGATGCGATGCTCATGACGGTGTGCTCAAGATGTGATGCTCCATGATTATGATGCTCCATAGAAAATGATGATGTTGATGTAGCCGTGAAAACTTCCTATGACATATAGACTTACCAATCAGTTGTACATCTGTATTTTTGTGTCATAGAATACCTTCCTTGTTAAGAGGAATTGTTAAATAAATGTAATTGTGGAAGATATTCTAATTATTATTATTATTTCCCCTTCTGAATATGTTGTTCCTTCGATTAGGGATGTTATTGTCGTATTTTCTCGTGTAATTTATTGAGGTAAAACCTTCGTTGTAAGTCGGGTCAGTAGTACCCACAAAAGTATTATTAAAATGTATTTTTGAGTCTCCCAAGGCAAGTCATCCCTAGAAGCAAGGCGAAGTCAGCCCTGATAGGTTATTAGTCCTCTTAGTTGATTAGTATAAATAGGAGAGGTGCCTACCTCATTTGGATATGGTGTGCACTCAATCAAGTTCGCTAGAGAGAGAAGAAACAATCCATCTGAGGAGAAGGACGTTGTCTAGTCTTATTTCTTGGGTCTTACACTGTACTTGATTGAAGTCTATATCGATGAAGTTTTGTTAGGTTTTATCCCCCATGAGGGTTTCCCAAGATAAATCTTTTTGTTCTATTTTCTGTTGTGATTGTTGTTCTTTCAATGATCCTTTTTGTTTTAGAAATAACAACTTTTGAAGAAATATTAAAAAAGAGGTCACATACATTATATCTTAAACTTCCCTCATCAAAACGGAATCTCCACTATTGTAAGGAGTCGACCAACAAGTCTTAACTTGCAATTAAACTAAAGCTTCTTATAAATCTTGAGAAGAGTAAATTAGATCAATAATATAGAGAAAACTAAAAACAAGATATATTAATGAGAGAGGGATAATCTATAAAGATTACTGACCTACAAAAGGATTCTTACTCAAAAATAAGAATAAACATGGTGCAAATTCAAAAACATTTGCCAACTAACTATCCCCATATTTTGTGAGTCCACTTGTATCCAATAAAGTGCTAGCCTAACGAACTCTTGAAGTGGCTACCCTTTTTATTTGAGTTTTTTTCCATATGTTTTCCAAATGCCCCCTACTCGTAGCCTCTATATCAGCCATTAAGAGAGGATGTCACAACAAAACAAAAGCTAATTAATAGGAAATGCAATTGACTTTACCATATCGAAATTCTCGACCAAAGCTAATTAAGAGGAAATGCAATTGACTTTACCATATCTAAATTCTCGATCAAGGTAGATCTGGTAATCAAACTGGGGGACCAAGTAATGGGCCTAACTAAAAGTTATAGAACCGAAATCGTCAAAGTTACTTGCACCTCTTGATATATATACTACACCAATATACATTCTAAAGCAAAATGGAATATGAAAGACCAAAGGATAACATACAAACAACCTGCTAGCAGAGCTCCACGAGTCTTGGGATTCAAAAAGACTCGTTTTGCAAAAGCCATGAATGAAAGACCTTTTCTTGCTCACCTACAAAAGGATTCTTACTCAAGAATAAGAATAAACAATCCCCTTCACACCCATCCAGAAGGAACATGGTGCAAATTCAAAAACCTTTGCCAACTAACTATCCCCATATTTTGTGAGTCCACTTGTATCCAATAAAATGTTAGCCTAACGAACTCTCGAAGTGGCTAGCCTATTTATTTGAGTTTTTTTCCATATGTTTTCCAAATGCCCCCATTAAGACAGTATGTCACAACAAAACAAAGTAAGAGAAAATGCAATTGACTTTACCATATCTAAATTCTCGATCAAGGTAGATCTGGAAATCAAACTCAAGAGGACCAAGTAATGGGCCTAACTAAAAGTCATAGAACCGAAATCGTCAAAGTTACTTGCACCTCTTGATATATATACTACACCAATATACATTCTAAAGCAAAATGGAATATGAAAGACCAAAGGAAAACATACAAACAACCTGGGCGAGCAGAGATCCACGAGTCTTGAGATTCAAAAGATTCGTTTTGCAAGAGCCATGAATCAAAGTTTGTTGGGTTGAGATCATCAATGGACAAGAATGAATCTTTTTTCTTGTGGGAATGTGGAAGAGAGAAAACGTGGTTTTCTCCATATGAATGCTTGAGATTGGTTGTTCAAATATTAGAGAATACGATTACATAGGATTTTATGAAGCAACTATGGGTGGGAATAGGTTTGAAGACGAGAATTGTATCAAGTTGGGTCCTAAAGTAAAAGAAATTGGGCTCAGACCAGGCCTTCCAGATTAAGAGAAGCTAAATGGCAGGGCCAAGTACGTCATAGGTTTGAATCGGAAGCTAGATGCAATAATCTTGACAATAGAGGTAATCGAGTCATCGTTGCTTGATCTCTCTAGTGTACTGCAAATAGGGAAAGGAGATGAGCATAGAGCTAGCATGATTTGATCTTGGAATGTGAGAGCTGTTATGTTAACGAGAACGCTCCATTCATTTGATCTTGGAATGTGAGAGCTGTTATGTTAACGAGAACGCTCCATTCAAACAAATGTCAACGTAGATTCGTGAACAATTGGTAGCGCTACCTCCAGTCTCCTGCTCCACTCGACTACACCGAACGCCCATTAAAATTTATCAATCGTGATAAGCCCGCATTAATGGAAATCCAACTAACCAGCACCATTCAAAAATAAAATTTAAATACATGCATTAATGGAAATCCAAGTAACAAGCACCAAACAATAAGATTTAAATACCTGCATTAATGGAAGTCAAACCAACTAGTACCAGTCACAATAAAATTTAAATATGGGAAATTTTAAACGTTCCTGTCAAATTAACGACCCCTGAAATTAATTAAGCAGCTTCACTGTTGACGTGTATATTCCATGACCACCTGTATATTACAGGTAAAAAACTTGAAAAAATGGGTATACTGGCATCAATTTTAACCCTTTCTCCAGCTGTGAAGTCAACGATAATTCTTTGTTTTGTGTTTTGGGAGCATAATGAAATTCACTGGATACTGTTTCAATCGATGTTTAGTGAGAATAAAACGTATTGTTGAAAACAATACAACGGAAAATATATGGTGAAAGACCAAGTTCATAGAAACTCTGGTAAAAATGGGCCAAAGTGGAAGATAAATAAATGTGGCCAGCAGTTAGATCAAAACTGAAATCTAATATCAATGAAATGAGAAAATACAGAAATCTAATTTCAATGAAATGAGAAAATGCCCATTTACTCACATGTATCTAACATTACAGGGATAAAAAAACAAAAATCCAAATAGGATAGTAATAAAAAATTGAATAGGAATATGATTAGATGATAAATGATTTACATACCATGTAACAATACACATTGATTACCATGGTAAAAGGTCATGTCCAATTATTAGGTCATGACTTTGTATATATATTAAAAAAAAATAGGGCTTTGATGCCATGTATATAGATCAATTTGCCCATTGCCTTACATTAAACTTCAATACTAGTCCCTTTTCTAGATTGAATTTCCATGATACATTTTTTTTTTCTTTCTTTCGAGTCTAACCAACTTTTTCTTCACCCTCCATGTGGGTTTCTTATGCTCTTTGTTTTTAGCAACATAAAGTTATGATGAATTTTATACAACAATAAAATAAAATAAAATTAAACTTGTTCTTGTTGCTTATCTTCAGTTTAGGTTTTTCTCCAACCTCACATTCCTCATGGTGTTTTAGTACCACTCACGTTTTATTTTATATATTCGAGCATCAAAATCAAAATTGATATCAGTATTATTTGGACCCTTTCCAATGCCATCTATGAGATTTTGAACCAATGGATCTATAAGCTAAATGGAGAAGTAATATAATTAGCAATTTATAGAGAAGAGGGGAATTCAAGAAAAGATGTAAACAAAGTAATATTTATTAACCAATTGAATGATCAAATAGAGTGTTTGAATGAATTCTTGATCGATGAGATGCAATCCTTCATATAACCAAGATAGACCCAATTGCATTCACATGTGTAATAACTAGTGAAACTAAAAAACAATAGCTCCAAATGACTAGGTGCAACATTGTAAGGAAGCAATTTGATTATGCAATTGTTTTTTGGGTTTGAATAGGCTTAGAACAACCAATTGAGGTGCTTTTGTGCCTGAGTTAGACAAGTGTGCCCTCCTTAGGGATTAAAATTTACCATGCATGAGTGGCTAGGGTTTACCAGCCCTAGCAATGACTCATGAGGTAGTTAACTCAATTATGCATGTGAAATTGAAGTTTAACTAATCCAATTTAGCTAACTAGAGCGCATTATGAAATTAATTAAGCCAAAATAGCCAACTAGGGTTCATTACACAGTTAATTGAGCCATAATTTCTAACTTAAGTGCACACAACCCTACTAAAGGGGGGAAATCATGCAAGCATTCCCTAATCCCAAAAAAGGGGTTATAATTGGCTCTAAGAGTAGCTTTGACCCTAAAAAGGGGTTTGGCCTAACATTTGTGCTTTGAAGAACTACAATAAGATGCTTTCCCCCCTAGAAATGCAAAATAGATGCAATTGGATGTGTATGTATACCAACACCCCCCCAAGCCTAACTTAGGTGAATATGTTGTCCAAATAATTGGGTCTCAAAAATTTGTTTAGCCATGTTAGGTACCCAAGTACATAAAAATATCCCTTAAAAGTTAGAAAGGAGAGAAATATACCCCCCAAAAGAAGGGAGAGGATAATGTTGAGAAGGCTAGGTAACATGCTCTGTAGTGCAAGTCTCCTTCACTTCCAAGTAAGTTCACAACTTTGTGAACTTCTTCTTTGTGAAGGGCTTGGTGGATATGTCTACAATATATTCTATGGATGAACAATATTGTAGGTGAATGATTTGATCATGAATCAACCCCCTAATGAAATGCATGTGAATCTCAATGTGTTGTTGTTGATATGATTATATGAAAATCTAGGTAGTACTTTGATTGTCACAAAAAATCATAGTAGGATGGCGATATTGAATACCAAACTTAGTGAGAATATGTTGCATACAAATGGCTTGTGTTTTCGCATTCACTACGTGACCTGCATACTCTACCTTTTTTGTCAATAAAAAAACGAATGATTGCATCATGCTTGACCAACAAATAGGTCCCGATCCAAAACTGAAAACATAACCAAAAGTCAACTTATGATCAATGCCACTGCCAACCCATTCAAAATCTATGTACCCAAGTAGATCAAGAGAGAAATATGTTTCATAATGCATCCTGAAACTAAGTACCCTTAACATAATATAGAATTATTTTGTAGTATTCTAATGTAGCTCATGAGGCTCCTACATGTATCTAGGAACTACTCTAACAACATAAGAGATGACTAGTCTAGTGCAGGTGAGATAAAGTATAATCTCAACCAATTATCTATATCATGTACAATCCACCAAATGTGTGGTATTTCCATCCTTGAGCTTTACCCCTGAAATAAAGGTGAAGTAGCTGATTTGCAATCAGTTATTTGAAATCTAGTGAGAAGTGTTAGTTTTTGGTATCTCAAACAGGTACTTTAGCATTGGTGGTGCCTAGCATGTGAAAGTGTCTCAATGACACTCTCTAGATAGTAACTATATAAAGTGACTTTTATATTGTGGTGGTGGACAAATTAACAAAGACAACACATTTTGTAGCAATTAAATCCATATATAAAACAAATATCATTGCCAATATTTTCATGAAAGAGATTTTCATATTGCATAGGTTTCCTTAGGCAATAATTGTAGACAAGGATACCAAATTCACCTCAAATTTCTAGAAAAGTCTTTTTGTTGATTTGCGTACACAACAGAACTTCAACACTTCCTATCATCTACAAACCGATGGACAAACATAAAGACTAAATTAGGTGCTCAAAGAAATGCTTCACATGTATGTGATGGAAAATCCATCCAAGTGGTAAGATTATATCTACACTTGGAGTTTGCATATAACTTGGAAACAAACATTGTTGGAAATGAGTCCCTTCAAAGTTTTGTCTAGAAGAAAGTGCATGGCACCAGTTACTTGGGATAATCCAGTGAAATTAATCGTACTTGGGATAGAATTAAGGAAATGGAATGGGAGGTTTCAAAAAATAGATAAAATTAAAAGGCATCCCAATATAGATAGAAAAGTTATACATATAAGAATAGAGTGCATAGGGCATTCAGTGTTGGGAACCATATTTACCTTAGAGTGATGCCAATGAAAGGTTCCTTTAAGGTTGGAACTTGTACCAAACTGTCACCAAGATAGTGTGGTCCTTTTGAAGTGCTTGAAAGGATAGGGCCAGTTGCATATAGAATTGCATTGCCTGATTACACTAGAGCTCATAATTTTTCTTGTTTCCTTGCTTAAAAAAATATGTACATGATCCTAACTATGGGATTGATTGGATGTGATCCAGGTGGAACCTGTTTGCACTAGAGTTTGCACCACTATATGTTCCACATTTTTTATTTGAAGATCGTCTTCACTTGAAGAATCTTCAATAGTAGTTACCATATTCTTCTGAAATTTAGAATCTAAAACAACTTTCATGTTCATTCTTAATTTATTTTTAGGTCTAGTCCTTTATTTCTAATCAGTTACTTGAGGTTCTAAAGTAGAAGTAGCTAAAACTTTTGTATTGTAAGAAAGATATTCAATCATACCATTTTTATTGCATCCTTGGGGGTATGTGGGGCATATGTATCTTCATTTTGTGAATTAGGAAAGACTCTTTCTTGCAAATATTTTTGAATTGGTTCTGGAATAGATTGATCTTTTGAATTGGGCTCCTTTTTTGTTTCATGTTCTACCTTTCTCTTTTGTCCTCTTATAACACTCTATCCCCTTTGAGTTTTACCTCTGATATGAGGGATTTTCCGTTGATTGACAAAATTTTCTACCTCTTCATTTTTTATTTGAATATTAAGATTATTTTGGGCTTCAAGATTTTTTGGTTCAAAGCTTGACCAGAACATAAAATGATATCATGAGTGATTTTGTTTCCTAAGTTCGGTTATTACTAGCAATTTAACTAGCCCATGATGAAAAATGGAGTGGATTGTGTGATCAGGATGATTCTTTACCCTAGTACCCACCTTCTCCATGATTTTGAATAGATAATAGGGAAAATTTAACCTAGATTCCCCATTTATATGCAAAATAAATCTCAGTTGATACCTAAAAACAATGGAAAACCTACCCTCATAGGTGACATGGCACTGTGTGATGTTGATCACGTCTCTCCATTCATGCTTTACATTACTAAGGTGTATACCTTTGCTCCAATACAAAGTTGCATATCCAGACAATAGATACAGAATCAAATCGATTTCAAAGAGATGCTTCTTGAACCAACACTCACCTTCAATAGGCAGTCTCATTACCTCTGTAATTAAACCCTCATTTAATTCAAAGTTGAGAGTCTGGAAATTGACGTATGAACTTGTATAATTCTTGAAAAAATACTTGGTCACTTCAACGGTGTATCCTCTAATTATTTCAAAGTCGAAATAATACCATATTCCATCCATCAACATATTAACACATTTAGGAAACTCTTCTTCCCATTTTGTATTTATCGGCTCAAATATGCAAAATTTATCATTGCTTTTCTTCATGTTGACAGCTATCGGGCACTTGCTAGATCACAATTCTCTGGAATAAGCACAAACTTAGTAAAGAACAGGTGCCTTGAGCTTAAATGGCCAGCAAAATAAGAAAAATAGGGAACATTGAATGATAACCCATAAGTATATTAGATTCATCGAATTGAACTCGGTTATGGGTTTGACAGCTAGAGAATAATCCTTGACATAAATTTTGAATGAAAACTCTCCATATTAAAACATTTCATGCTCTAGGACAAACATTGCGCCACTTCTTTTGATGATTTGACATTCCCACAATGCTAGTTTTCATAGCCTTCGTGTATTACTCTACCAGAATGTGTCAAGTTGTATGTGCTAATAATGATGAGAAAATATCCAAAAGTAAGTTAGTCTAACATGCAAAATAATATTTTTGGAGACTTTAGGAAAGACTTAAATAAATATGAGCCAACTTTATTTCATTAATCATGAAAATGCATAAGGGAAATAAGAATATCACTAAACAAACTATGAACTAAAACCTAAGCATTGTGGTTAAATTCTAGGAAAATGTGACCTAGTGAGGAAAAATAATTAAAAACATAGGATAAGACTAAGGTACAACTCTAGTACTAACATTTGGCTCTAGATGGGGATGAATCTATCCTTGTGATATTTCAAGAACATGTTGACTAGGTGCCTTTGTTTGAACTCAAAATATGCTAGAATTGTACCATGTTAAAATCAAACTGAACACTCATACATGCACAAACCATTGGGATGGAGTCTTATTCAACAAAATATGAAAACTTAATGGTATATACAATGACATTTGATCACCCATGACCTTAGCTGTATGTGTAAAAATGTTTCAAAAAATACCCATTGATTGGGCCCACAATTTCTTCACCCTACAAGTTTTGCAACACAAAAGTATTGTTTCCCATTTTTTTTTGCAATTTTGAAAGGTCCTAACCAAAAAATATCAAATTTTTCATGCTTACCTTTTCCATCTCTACGTGCATCCCATCTGAGTACCATATCACCCATCGAAAATGTATATTCTATAATTTTCCTGTCAAATCTTTCTTTTACCTTCTTCTTTTATGCCTCTGTATTTTTCACTAATGCTTCTCTTTCTTGTTGTAATTCAACTATTTGAAAAATCCTTCTCTAACTTTCATTTGGTTGCTCTTCAATATACTGCATAAACTTTATTACTGGAACACTCAACTGAACAGGAAACAAAACATCAGTGCCATAAACAAGTTGAAAGGGGGATGTACCTATGGCCTTTTTGGTAGTTACTCGATCTTCCCAAAGAGATTATTTTAACATAGTGTCCCAATCCCTCTTTTTCTGAAATAACATATTTTTAACATTGTTAATTATATTCTTATTTGTATATTATGCTAACCCATTACCTTGAGGGTAATAGGATGTAGAATGTTTTAGTATGATGCCATTTCTTTCACAGAAATCTATCATGGAATTAGACTTAAAAGCTTGAGCATTATTAGTCACTAATTTCCTTGACATCCAAATTTACTTAAAATATTTTCTCGAAGAAAATTGATATTGACCTTATCAGTTTCCCTTCTTGTGGGAATTGCTTCTACCCACTTGGTAAAGAATTCAATGGATGTTAAAATCCATTAATGTTGCCCGCTTGAAGGAGGATTAATCTCACCTATAAAATCTAAACCCCACTGTTGAAATGAAGCATTAATTGCAATGGGTTTTAAAGGCAAATATTGAACCTTTGTCTTACCAACAAAATTTTGATATTGCATACAAGATTTTACCTGAGCATAAACATCTGTAAACAAGGTAGGCCAGTAATAACCTTCTCTTAAGATCTTGAATGTTGTTGCTTTCCAATATTTGTGACCCCCACATGCACCTTCATCTAAATATGTAGTGACTGAATCAGTTTCAATCCTATCCAAACATCTAAGAAGCACTCCACCAAGGTCTCTCCAATACAAAATTTGATCAATTAAAACATACTTCATAGACTTGAGTTTAATTATCTGCATTCATTTTTATTCAAACCTGAGGGACATTGTAAATGTAGAAGAAAATAAACTATGTCACCATACCATGGATACTTGACATATATGTCATAAATTTGTTGTTTGTGTTGTTATGTTTGTAATTCTTCTTGATTTGACTAGTTCGCTACCAAATGAAGGCCTAAGGCCTGACAATTTGAATATGCAAGAAGTCTAGTCAAACCTTGTCCTTTCACTAATTTTGTAGGTATGATTTCAACATCATATTCCATTATCTTAGTTATCCAACGTCCTCTTTTCCCTTCACTGTCAGGTTGCACCAGAATTTCTTTGACTACTGCACTAGGCACGTAAGCTATGATTTTGGAATGCAAAATGTAAATCCTAAATAAATTTATATATTTAACCAATGTGTAAGCTTGTTTTTCCATTGTACTATGCTTAAGATCTGAGTCTCTTTTAATGTTTTACTAAGTAATGAAACAGGTTGTTCTAAACCTTCATGTTTTTTTTAAATAATACCGCAGCTATAGTATCTTCGGATGCAAAAGAAAAAATTAAAAATTATTTAGTAAAATATGGACTTACTAGCACAGGTGCCTCCATAGAAGCTTTCTTTATCTTCTTGAATGATAATCTAGCCTCAACTGACCATTTTACTTCTTTTTCTTTTTTGAGCATGCATGTAATCTGTTTAACAATTTCTGCAAAATTAGGAACGGACCACCTTAAAAAAATTATTTTTCCAACAAAATATTGAATCTCCTTCGTATTCCTGGGAATACTAATTTTCAATATGGGTTTAACACGTCCAAGATCTATCTTAATCCATTTAGCATAAATTATATGCCCCAGGATCTTACCTTATGTCATGGAAAAAATGAGATTTCTTTCGATTCAAAGATAGTCCAAATTTTCTGCATTTAAAAAAAGTATGTCTTGGATGTTTTATATGCTCATCATCAGACTTGGATAATATTGTTATATCATCCAGATAAATAACCGGAAAGTTTTCTTTTTCACCAACAAAAGCTATATCCATAGCCCTTTGAAATGTAGCACCTACATTCATAAGTCCAAATGGAATTTTATCATACATAAATGTGCCCCAAGGAGTAGTAAAGGTTATTTTTTCTATATCCTCCGGATGTACAAAAATTTGATTGTACCCATAGAATCCATCAATTAATGATATTCTTTGAGAACCAACCACTCTCTGCAAGATTTGATCAATTTTGTGCAATGGATAGTTGCCTTTGATAGAGCATCTGTTCAGACTACGAAAGTCTACAGAAAGCCTTATTTTCTCATACTTCTTACTTACAGGCACCAATTTTGATACCCAAGAAGAATATCTAAGAGGTACGATAATTTTTGCAACTAAAATATTTTTAACCTCTTTTTTAATAATTGGTAACAATGTTGGATTCATACATCTTAACTTCTATCTGAAAGGCTTTGTATTTGGCTTTAATGGAATTTTGTGCTGAATTATATTAGTATCATATGTCTTCGAATCTTCATAGGACCAAGAAAAAATATATGCAAACACTTTCATCAGCTTAATATATCTTTTTCTTTGTTCATTTGAAAGTGATTTAGATAACTTAATGAGCTTTGGATTCTCTCTAGTACCAAAATTACAACTCAAAATATTTTCTTCAGATGACTGTATGGTGGGTTTCAATAAGGTATCATTATTAGAAAACACTCTTTCCAAAGGGACAAGACCTTCGGGAATAAAATTCCCTTTCAATTCAATTACATCATGACCACCAATTGAATTTTTAAAACAAGAAGAATTTTCATCCATAAAAAAATTGTCATCTTGATCAATTATTGAACTGGAAAACTCACCTGTTAATTCCAAGAATTTTCTAATCTCTTGATTATCATGCAACACCCTCTGATGTTTAATGCTATCTGGAATTGAAGGCATGTATATGACTTAAATTGGATATCTGAGTTGAGTTTGTTTTGGCACTTTAAAATAAGTTTCTACTAAAGCCAAAGAATCAGTTGTTTTATTGTGATCTCTTGGAATAAAAGATATAATAAATGCTAAGAACAAATTTTCCACAAGATCCATACCTCATTTATGTAAACTTTCAACAACTGATGTTTTTAATATAATATAAACTTCATTTATGTATCTACACAAGCTTTTTGTGTGTTCAACTGCAACATTTATTTGTACTTTTTCTTTTCATTGTTTCATGTATGATCGTGATAATTCATTACATTAATGCAACAACCAACTTCAAATATTTTCTAATTACAAAAATTTACTAATATACTCCTTGAATTCTTAATGAATATCGTGTTGAATTCAAGGATCTTACTCAATCTCTTGGAGATTAGAAAGATGGGAAGCAATTACTTGCTACATGAGATGTACTTGGGTTTTTTTCTTCTTGAGGAGTCTTTCTTACCCATGTCTTCATGTGTGCAATTCCATTTTGATATTCCCCATGCTTTCTTTCCTTCCTAGTTTGTATATAGTTGATGCTATCATGTCAGATGTTTCTTTCTAGACTGGTTGCAGCCTTTCGATGGTGTTGATCCTTTTTTCCAAATCCATCACAAGTGTAGCATCTCATTGTGTGACAATATTTTGTGATGTGGCCAAGGAGATTGCACCTAAAACACTTCAGCATATTGACTCTTCTTTTATTTGTGTATCAAGAGAAAGAACATTTTTTTTTGTCATGAACTTGATCTTTATAATTTATTTGTTTTGCATCCATCATGCCATCGTTGTCGCAAATATATTATGCTTTCTTATTGAATCCAATCCTTATTTTGTTTTCCAGATATATTTCGCTACTTAATATCATGTTTACGACTAAGGTGTTGTTGTGGAACTTAGCTTTTGTTTTTGCAATATAACCTTTGTATTCATTCATATTTATGCAAACTAATTTGTTATCATTGGATTGTCTTTGCTTACACATAGATTGATTTTTATATCTCAGTTCATCCACTTCACTTCTTAGGTTTGAGATCTTCATATATTTATGCACAATACTTTATGTTAGCGTCTCATTCCTCCTATATGTTTCTTATAATAATTCTTCGAGCACATAGTTCTTTTCATCCAATCATTTTACTTTGTTTTGTGCATATTTTAGTTTTTTCTCAAGTTCCTCTCTCTTTTGACTTGTCTGTTTTGTCAATGCCTTTTCTTCATTGTTCAATTTTCAATCTTTATCAATTGTTCCTTTAGTAATCATCTAGAATTCTTTAGCTCTTCAAAAGCACTCACCAATCCATCTTCCCAATCAACTTTCGTAGTTTCTTCTTTACCGTTACCATTATCAAGTAGACTTCCTAGTCGACTTTCTATATTGGATTTCGAAGATGAGGTAAATACTCCTTTGAAAAAATACTTATCCAATCCTTATGGTTGAATTTCATGTATTCCTTTGTTCGTTGATGAACATATATTTTCTGCTAGTTCTTCATCCTTCAATACTTCCATAAAAAGCACTTCCCCGGGGCTATCATACCCATCACCTTCATTATATGAGGTTCCTCTTACTTGGTGCACAAGCTCTTTTTTTGTTTCTAAATTTTCTTTATGTTTTAAAATTTTCATATTCATGTGTCTTTCTTTGGTCTTTGTAGGCAACTTCCTCCTCACTGTCATTATCTATGTTTTCATTGTAGGGACATTTTGAAGCAAAGTGTCATATCTACCACACTTAAGACATTTGAAAGGAAACTTACCTATGTACTTTCCACGTCCTCTCTTAACTTATTTACGAAATTTTCTTCTTCTTCGTTTGATTCTTCATATACACTTTCATTATTCTCATGTTTGTTGTTCTTTTCCTTCTTGGTGACCTTGGATGTTGCTTCCTTCCTGGAGGGGTTTTTCCTTTCGGTTCTCATCTTGTAGGATGTAATGATTCCATGTAGCTCATCCTTGGTCAGATCATCCAGATTAGCTTGGTCTTCTAGAACTGATACTTTGGGATCAAATATTTGTGGAAGCGTTCTGAGTATCTTTTGGACTACATCTCCTTCATCAAGATCCAATCTAAATCCCTTAATGGTGTTAACAATTGCATCAACCCAAAGAAGGTATGATGATATGTTTTCATCTTCTTTCATCCTCATGTTTTCAAATTGTCCTAAGAAGGTATGCCAAACTTTGCCTTTTTTACTTTTCCATCCCCTTCATAGATGTGTTGGAGTTTATCCCACATCTATTTCATTGGTGCACACTGCATAACCTTAGTGAACACAAAATATTCTGTACCACACAACAATGCATCTCTAGCCTTCGCAGTGCATTTCATATTGTCTTCCAACAGTTGGGTTAGCTAGTGTAGTTTTGGGTCCATAGTATCCATTTTCTACTGACTCTCAGATATCCACTCCAAGGGACTGTAAATATACTCCCATCCTTAACTTCCAAAAGGAGTAATACGTCCCATCGAATATCGATGCTCTATTGGTGGATAGACCTTCCTGATTTTCTATGTTTGTGCTAATATATATCTCCCAGTTGTTAAACTATTACCGAATACACCCTCTCTAATACCAATTGTTGGAATTATTGTTTATATTAAGAGTGGGGTGAATCAATATAAAGTGCATATTTAACAATTTTGTTGTTCAAAATATATTTCAGTTCAATTTCAATCAACCAATAAAACACTAATGCGCAAATATTTGAGAAGTGTGTGTGGGGGAGGGGGGGGAGACACCAATCTTTGAGTGTGAGAATTGACTCACTCAGGCACAAACCTGACAAGTATGCAAGCACCAACTTGTATTTTACATACGCCAACCTGTAAGAAATTAGATCCACTGTGAGAGCACCAACTTGTTGTTGTCAAGAACCAGTCTAACTATGAGCATCAACTCATTGGTTTTATCAACATCGACTAGAAGGAAGTTGCAACTCCCTCTCCATTCCCCGTCCAACTTCCCTGAAATGAATTTTTGTTTAGTTTCTATGATCTATGTCCTTTCGACCTGCAGAGTTCAATATATGTGATTTGCGACTTATTTGATCACCCTGTGTGATCCCTCTAATATGTGTCTTCTATTTCGTCTGCATCTTTCATACTTTACGATATCTGTATCTTATGCACCTTCCAATATCTGTGTTTTTTTCACTTTCCAATATCTATGTCTTATGCACCTTCCAAAATCTGTGTCTTTTGCACTTTCTAATTTATGTGTCTTCAGCAACTATTCACTATCTCATCTTACTTGCCTCTTATGTACTTATTTGTGATCTTCTCTGATCTCTGTCTTATGCAGTTATTTGTGATCTTATCTAATTTGAATATTCTACATAGTATGTCTGATTTTATCTGGTTAGTGTCTTATGCGGCTATCTTCTATGATCTATGTCTTCTATTGTTATCTATTATTTTCTTCGATCAACATCTTCTGCAGTTATCTTCTATTATCTGTGTCTTCTACAGTTATCTATTATTTTCTTTGATCAGGGTCTTTTGCATCTATCTTCTCTAATCTGCGTCTTCTGCAATTATCTGCAACAAAACTTCACAATATCTTTCAAAGACCCTCTTTATGCTTTTCAACCTTTTGAGATATGTGACCCAACAGTGTTTTGTTGCTTTGCTACTTCCGTCGCATATCTCAATGCTAAGCACTCTCATTATTTGCACAAATTTTGTTGATACTTTTCGATAATTTTGCGCACTTGACTCTTTATTATATGTCTTTTTTCTGGTTCAACAAGCCATTGATCCTCAAAAAACGAAGCTTGCTTACTCAGAAAATCACATCAAATTCATCTTCAAGCTTTGTTTATCACAACCACTTTGTGTCTATTTATACTACTCTTGCTCAAAGAGTGTGTCCACACATTGGGGTTCCTTTGAATTGATGACACTCATACTCCTTACTTCTTGTTTAAATTAACCATCTCTCTTCGGCGTCTATCTTCTCATGTTTTAACACGTGGAGTTTTGCATACTCTATTCCAACATCATGGTGGTATTTGTGAATATGTGTATGTGCTTTAGTGGGCGCTTGTGTATATGTGTCCCATTTCTTATTGGGATTTGTGAACTTTGGAATTACTTCATGTGTGGTCTTGTGATCTTGAAGTATTATCGCTTGTGGGTATTGCACACTTCCTGGATTAGCATGCTTGTCCAACTGATTTCACTCTCACGCCTCTTGCACACTCCCAAACCTTTGTCCATCCAACTCTTTTGACTTTTACCTAGAAGAACCATGACTGGGTGCACTTAGGATTTGCGTATATACCTTAAGTACCTCTTCATGTTGAATGTACTTCTTATAGATGTATTTCTTCAAACAAGCATTCACATACTTATTCATATACATGCTTTCATCATATATTTCTTCAAACTGGCTCATAATCTTCATGTTATATTTGCACTAACTTCATTCAGCTTGTCTATGCAAGAGTGAACATCCATCTCCTTAAAATATTCATTAAGCTTCATTTATTTGTGCATCCTTCTTGTTCATTTGACATCCATCCCATGTTCTTTCCTTCTCATGTTCCTTTTTTACATTTGACATTAATGACAATACTAAGGTTCAACATCTCAAATAATGTGGCACTTCCTTCACCATATAATTTTGACTAGAAATCAATGCCTTCGTTGGGAGGTCATGCAGAGGCACTTACAATCTCAATGCAGTGTTAACCTCCCACCCAAGGATTTGGGGCAGCGCCATAAGAGGTACATACATAAAGAAAATGTAGCTCTATACATGGCAGTTGGCCATCACCTTCCTTTTAGCATCAAAACTATTGACATGGAAAAATGTATATGTGCTAAGAAGTGGGTTTCTCTCCAATGAAAAGTCCTAACTAGACCTCACATTGTTTGAAACTTAGTAACCCATTAGAATTCTAGCCTAACCACCATTACTGTTTTGAGAGGTTTACCAATTGTAAATGTTCCACTGTTTAGGTTTTAAATGCTATTTTATATCCCACATTACCAAATGCAGATGTATATGTTACTTTATTATGTATGCAATATGAAAATCTATTCTAAAATTTTTAGCTAGGAATTAATAAAAACATAAATATAAATAATTGGATACAAACCATTAGAATGGTCTAAAATAAAACAACTAATTACAATAGAAATAAGCATCCAATAAAAATAAATAAAAAACAGTAATGCATTCTTTATACATGGGAATAATCTATTGGGTAAAAATAAATAAAAAACAGTAATGCGTTCTTTATAAGTAATGCATTCTTTATACGTGGGAATAATCTATTGGGTAAAGAAAAAAAGCATACTACAAATCCATTGCTTAAAAACATATTAAAAAAATAGAACTAATAATGCATTAGGTGGAAATTACAATGAAACAATCATACTACATTTCCACTTCTAATTCCACATATTTGCAATTTTAGAACAAAAATCTTTCTCTTAAAATCACTTTCATAAAAAAACATATTACAAATCCATTACTTATAAACATTTATAAAAAAAATAATAATAATACATTTTTTTTTATAGGTGGAAATAACAATGAAACAATCATACTACATTTGCAAGAATAAAAGTCTTTCCCTTAAAATCACTCCGATAAAAAAATGTCTTCTCCTATTAAGAAGTTATACTAAAAGTGAGCTCCAAGGGTTAGCTCAATTGGTAAGACGTGTGCACACTCTCTCGGTTCGGGGGAGGTCACGGGTTCGAGCCTTGAGTCCTCTGGGGTTAGGCCTTCTACTAGGATGGCCGGCGGTTTACCACCTCTACCATCCACTAATGTGGGGAAGTATTGCTGGGTTTCCCGTGGATCTTGCCATCTAAAAAAAAAAGTTATACTAAAAGTGAAACAAGCAAAACTCACTCCAATAAAATGTCTTCTCCTATGAAGAAGTCATACTAAAAGTGAAACAAGCAAAACCTTTTTTCTATTGGTGCTCATCTTATATACAAGCAATCCAATAGGATTCAATTACATAAGTCCAATAATTTCTTGAACTACTTAGAGAATTGGGTCTCATGTACTTGCTTCATTTTCTTACATATAGCTATTTAAATGATTTGTAGATCGAGAGTCATGCTGTATCCCAAAGAACAAAGAACACACTCACTCGTGTTTATTTATCGTTTGCTATTGCATGTAACCCGTTCCAACAAAAGAACAAAAAACACACTTTAGGTTAGTTTTGAAATCAAAACAACCTTATGATATGGCCTATTTTAATCATTTGAATTGGAGTTTTCTTTTGAGGTCATGTATATTTATTACTTCTTCTAAAAATAAATCTAAACAACATTTTTTTTATAGCTTATTTTAATAACTCAAATTAAAGTTTTTTTTCTAAAATAAAAAAAGCTTATACTTTTATTTAAGTCAACCTTTCATGTATATTTTTTACTTCTTTTCCAAAGGAAATCAAAGCAACCTTCTTTCATAGCCTATTCTAATAATTTTAAATGGAGCTTCCTTTTGAAAATAAGAAAAAGTCACAGCCTGATTTAAGTCACACTTTCTTGTATATTTATTGCTTCTTTTCGAAAGGAAATCAAAACAACCTTATGCCATAGCCTGTTTTAATAATTTGAATTGGAGCTTTATTTTGAAAATAAAAAAGGGTCATGCCCTGATTTAAGTCACACTTTCATGTATATTTATTACTTCTTTTCAAAAGAAATCTCTCATAGCCTATTTTAATCATTTGAATTGAAGATTCCTTTTAAAAATTAAAAGGGTCATACTCTGATTTAAGTCACATTTTCATGTATATTGTTTACTTCTTTTTAAAAGGAAATCAAAGCAACCTTAT
Organism: Pseudotsuga menziesii; assembly: GCA_001517045.1. Lineage (NCBI taxonomy): Eukaryota > Viridiplantae > Streptophyta > Pinopsida > Pinales > Pinaceae > Pseudotsuga > Pseudotsuga menziesii. The sequence goes on along the minus strand of LPNX010883063.1, from coordinate 33,260 downwards.
GTCATAGCCTATTTTAATCATTCTAAATGGAGCTTCCTTTTGAAAATAAAAAAGAGTCACCTTGATTTAAGTCACACTTTCATGTATATTTATTACTTCTTTTCGAAAGGAAATAAAAACAACTTTATGTTGTAGCTTTTAATAATTCAAATTGGAGCTTACTTTTGAAAAGGAAAAAGGGTTATACCATTTTTAAGTCACACTTTCATGTATATTTATTACTTCTTTCAAAAGGAGATCCATAGATTGTCCAATTTGAAAATCAGGTTTGATCGAGGCAACGTAAAAAAAATGTTTTAAAAGGCCTTAATTGCAAATAGAGGTTGATTCTTAAACCAATGCAATCATTCAAAAAGATACAGCCATTATCAAAGAAAAAGGTCTCAATTCAAAAATTAGGCTTGATCAACAAATTGGAAACATAATTCAAAAAGCAAGGTAAAATAGGCCTGAACAAAAGATCGGGTATGATTTAAAATATTGGGGGAGTGGGGCAGGATTTGAAAGAGTGGAAAAGAAAATCTTGATCACAATTTTGAGCTTGATTTGGAAATCAATGAAGAATGAAGAAAACTAAAAGAAAAAGGTTAATTTGAAAATCATTCGCAATTGAGATGTTAGAAGCAAAAGATAATTTGAGCAAAGAAAGGGGACTTGATTTGGAAATTAGGCCCAAATATTCTAGAACCAAAAGAGGATTTGAATGGATAAAAGGACTCATTAAAAAATCGGGTTGAAACTACTAAACGACAAATTACTCAGTAAAAAGAAAAAAGAAAAAAAGGGATCGATGCGAGGATTGAAACTCCTCATTAAAGAAAAAGTAAAACTCAAAAGATAAAGGGCCCCAATTTATAAATTGAGGATTAAAACTGAATTGAAAGAAATAGATTTTGAAATGAGTAAAAGAATAGGGTTTAAAGAGCTTGATTTGTAATTAAGCCTATCTTCGAAGTCAAGAAAAAATTCAAAGAGAGAATAGAAAAGGGGGCCAATGAAGAGATCTAGTTTAGTCATGGAATTGGAGAGAAAAAGAAGCTTGAATGAATAAGGGAGACCTAAAATATAGCAGGCCCAATTTAGGAATTAAGCAAAGAAAATCCAACATTTGAAAGGTAAAAGAAAAGAAACAAAAGAAGGAAAAAAGATGTTTAATCTAAAAAGATTGCCTTTTAAATTTGAAAAATGATGAGCGGTTTTAGAGTCTATGTTACAAATTACACTCATTTCAAAAGGAAATTTAAATAAAACATTATATTTAAAATATGGAAGGCAAGGGGTTTTAGCAAATATAAATTTGATTGATTATCCAAACTTTTGAGAAACTGAAACTGCTAGTATAAGACTCAAATTCAAATTCACTTTTCCATGAAAACCAAGAGTAAACCAAACTTCAAGGTAATGTAAGTAGGGGTCCCCAAGGTTTGCAAAACTTGGAGTGCTATTGAGAGCTTAGTGGGAAATTAACAATAAACTATATGTACTTAAATATGCATAAACACAACATTCTAAAAATTATGAAAATAAGAGTATTGGAACACTCATATTTATATAAGCGTTCCACTATTTCTTAATTTATACATTATGTTTAATAAACATAGACAAAATCAACACTTTTATGTATAAAAAATCCAACACCCTCTCTAAATTCAAAAGACACATTCCAAATCTGAAAATATGCCATCTAAGAAAAACTACTAAAAATGGGCATGGCCTCTTAATGAGTTTAACATCAACATAAGCCTTGCACATGCATGTATTTGTTCCTACTAATGTTTATAATTATTACACCTCCTAAGAGGCCTCTCTATTGTTCCATTTTTATGATTGCAATCCCCTACACACATTACAAAGGCTATTATATTGTTGTTCCACCCTCATTCTTCCATCAACACATGCTTGCAAATGTTGCAACCAATGTTTATAATTGTTGCACCTCCTAAGAAGGTTCTCTATCGTGCCCTCCTTACGAGGAAAATAATTTGCACACATTGCAATGGTTGTTAATATTGTTGTTGCACCCTAATTCATGGATCTTCCATGTTGAACATTGAACAAGACTATACACATCACTAAAATATAATATGTCACATACAAAGGCATTGAAGGGACACATAATTTGAGGAGCAGATAAAATTCCAAACACTTTTTGTTGTGATGAAAGTGTTCTCTATCAAACCAAGTCACTCCCTCTTCATCTTAAACCCCAAAAATATTCATAAAAAGCTTGGGATATCTCTCCTAGTGCAAGTGCACCCTATATTCCACCCTAAGTTCATTCCTCTATCAACGATATTAGATGAGGATTCCACCCTGAAATCTGATTTGGTTTTACAAACAATTATTGAGAACTTGAAGCTTGAATGCTAGGCCTAGGGGTGCACAATGATAATCATGTATTTTAATGTCAAAGGGGTTGGGAAGGGCTATTAAAGTTAGGGCCCTTCGTCAACTCTTTAATACTATTGGTCTTCATGTGATCTTGATACAAGAAACAATGTGTAGTGGGGATCATGTTGTAGAGGCCTTTTTTTAATTACTTCATCAGTGGAAAATGGTTGCATTTGATTCAAATGGCCTTTTAGGGGGGGGTTTGGCTACCTAGAACCCGACGGTTATTGATTTCAATCGTTATGGTACCTATGCAGGTATCCTTTTGGAGGGTAGGTATAGAGGATTTTACTATAATTTCTCCATTGTTAACTAATATGGTCCCTATAAGGAAAGGGAGAGATCCTGGAATTCTGTGGTCTCTAGCGGATTATTGAGGGATTCAAAGCTTATCTTGGCACGAGATTTAAATTTTACATTATCTTCCTCTAAAATATGGGGTTGCATTGCCCAAATTGATCCCCTCTCAATTTTTTTTCTTCAAATAATTCATAATTCCAACTTGGTGATGTTATTCCCACAAAAATTGATCCCACTTGGAGGAATGGTACATGTGGTTCTATTGGTATCAATACAAGATTGGATATATTTGTAATGGTTGGTGTCCTCTCATTATCCTTGAACAAATATAGATCATGGATTATTAACTCAAATATCTTTGACCACTCCCTTATTTTTTTACAGCTTAACGGTGTTAAAGAACAAAAACCGCCCTTTCAAATTTAATCATATGTGGCCAGATGATGACGATGTATATTCTATGGTTAGATCTAATTCGAACTCCTTCTCTACTCCTGAAGATTTTTCAGCCATGGATAGATCAGTTTGTAAAATTAAAAAAATTAAAAGAAGTTTATCCACTGGGAAAAAGAGAAGAAGAAAAAAGATATATAATATTTAGATGATATTGAAGGGCTAATGAATCGGATTTATGATAACAACCCATCAGGTATATTTACCAAGAAGGAGGTGATGGAGTTAGCTAGTTTGGAGAGTCATAAAGCTTTCCTACTGAAGCAGGAGGAAATGAAATGGATGTTAACAAGTCGGGCCATTTGTATTGTCCAAGGATATGGTAATACTAAATTTTTCCATAGATATGCAAATTTTAGAATAAATCTTAACTCTATTTGGGATATGGAAGATGGCAATGGAAATATGATTCATACATAAAAGGATCTTGAAAAGGATGCCTATATTCACTTCTTTAATAATTTTAGGGATCCAGGTATTAATCATATTTCATCTTAGCTCCAGGTGTTCAGTTACTTCCTTTTGGGGTTCTTGTTACATTAAAAGAAATAGAAGGAGTTCTCAAGCAATTTGCCAAAGACAAGAGCTTTAGGCTTGATGCCTAGCCATTTGAACTCTTTATTGCCTTCTTTGAAATTATGGGCATGGATTTATTGGATATGGTGGAGAAATCTAGGATTGAAGGATTTGTTTCTGTTGGTAATAAATCTCGATTCAATATCCATTACATTGCTAACAGCATTTATTTATACATTTCATAGGACGGTTGTGTTTCACCTTCCGCCCAGCCTTTTCGGCTTCCTGACTATTCAGTTTTATTTATTTATTTACAATAATCCCTAACGGATTATATTCTAACAATCCCCCTCTTAATCCGAAGGGGTGTTCGTAAGTCCGAGCATGTTTCTGAATCTTTCAAACTTTTCTCGTCCAAGCGCTTTGGTGAAGATGTCTGCAACTTGATCATTTGTGGAACAATGTCGAAGATGGACTGTCTTGGCCTCTACATGATGTCGAATCAAATGATACTTTGTGTTGATGTGTTTTGTTC
>LPNX010883063.1:1279-26469 GCA_001517045.1 Pseudotsuga menziesii | reverse complement strand
TCTGCAAAGTAAACTATGCCATCTATTGTTTCATTCAGTTCTTCAAAACAGTCTTTTCTAAATGTCATATGTGATGTTGCACCAGTATCAAGCAGCCAACGATATTTGTAAGATGAAAGAGAAGTCATTTCATTAAATCCAAGATTACAATGTGCAACAATACAAGAATCAGAAAATTTACTAGCATCTTGGTCATCTTTCTTCTGGTTATGCTTGTCTTTGATGGAGTCCTATGAAGCCCAACACTGATCTGATGTGTGCCCAGTCTTTCCACAACGCTTGCACTGCAAAGCTGATCTTTTGTTTCTGCCCCCTCTGCCTCTGAAATTTCTTCTTCCTCGTCCTCTCTTGCTGCAATCTCCCTTGGAAGGGTCTTTGGATTGGGCTTTTCCAGCTAGGGCGGCACCAATACTAGATGCCAAAGAGTGCATCTTTACAACTGTTAGTGTAATGAACTTAATATGACAAAGATAGATAGAGAAAAACAAAAACCTTGCAGGTCTACAGTCTCTGCCAAGGTGATTCTCAATGTTATTATCTCAACTTCAAGTTTTAAAAGTGATACAATGACAGAGAAAATATTACAACCAACAGTCAATAATTATCTCAGCTCTTCGCAGATTTCAAAATCCAAAACTTTATGCAATCACCATGATGGGCAGTCTCAGGTATTAGAGCAGTCTTCAAGTCGCAGCAGTCTTCAAGTTGCAGCAATGATCACAGATACTCAACGCATATATACCACAATCACAGGCCGCAGCATATATAAATACAAACTCCAGCACAAGATTACAATGTGCAATGTGCAATGGCAGGCTCATACTACACTCAGCATAAATATGGAAATATTTCACTTCAAACTTCACGCAGAAACTAGGGTAAATTTAGGGTTTCTGCACTCCAACGATCACAAGGAGAAACAATATTTTACCCATGGAATGTAGCTCTCACGCCGCATCCGAGGAGAGAGGGCATAAGCACTTTGTGCAGTTTTTATAATCAGTTTCCCTCTAATTTCATCAAAGTATCAATGGTGTGTTTTCACACCACCTTACGTCAATGGTCCCGCGCGCACTTGAAAAGCATTAAAGCAGGTGTCCCGCACTCTACAAGCATCTTCATCCACATTGTAAAGTTTTTTATGCTCTTCTTTTCGGGTATTTCCCGTTACAAACGCTTCGAATTGATGGTGTTTCGCGCAGTCAAGTCTAGTAACTTGCACTTCTTTTAATGTGTACTCTTTAAATGTTTATAATTGGTGAAGCTTTCATTTTCAACTTCAATACACACAGTCCACGCTCAATAGGCTCGTTCTTGTCTATGAAGATGGAGAAGGCTCAGATTTCTTGAAGCTTGTCATCGAGAAATACTTTTTTACTCACGCTGGTCTTCACACAGTTGAACAGACTTCACGCAGACAGCAAGAAAATTAGGGTTTAGGGTTCCCCGGAAACGGCGCCAGCAAAATATTCATACAACACGCCCATTCAAACAAATGTGCAGCGATACCAGCAGCCACCTATATCGCAGTCTCTGAGAAGTTGAGGCGGGATCTGTAAAGCCCTGCAGTGAGCTCGGTTCAGCTGCGACCAGCGTGGAGGTTACTATCAGTGAAGACAGGTCAGAGCTCCACGATTCTCAGGCTCTCAGGCTCTCCACGCAGTCTCCAATACTCCATCATTCTCTCCACGCAGTAGTCTTCAATCTCCTCCACGCAGCCAGCTCAGTCTTCAGGCATTCTTCATGCAGTACTCCACGCAGCTTCAATCAACAGCTTCTTGTCAATGCCGTCACGCTTCACGCTTCATGCACATAATACAAGAGCAGTCATGCTCCACGCACACAATATTCCACGGAGTAGCATAAAGAGGCAAAGATATATAGTAGTCTCCAGTAGAGATTCCAAGCACAAACTTGCAACAGCGAGTCGAGTGACTCAGCGAGCTTGAAAGATGACAGGAAATTCACACAAGAGTGCCTTCACGCACTGGATTTAGGGTTTATGAACCGTCAATACAATAAACCGTCAAGACAAACCCTACAGACAAAAATATTTATTTGGAAGACTCAGCGATGTCGTAGAATGGATTCAACACAGGACCAAATACACGCACTCTGTCAATCGAAACCAACTGTGATGAGTTTCTCCAGAACGGCAACAATAATCATACTTTTCAGCGACAAATACCCAAACCCTACGATGAACAGGAAAGAGAAACTCGGCAGCCAAAATCTAGTGGGTCGGCGTAATTTTTTTTCAGGAAGGATGGGGAGGCAAAACTATTATTGAACGGAAGGGGGCTCAAAACAGTGAAAGCTGCACCATTTGGAAGACTCTCAATCAAAAAAAATGGAGGAGTCTCTAAAAACTCAACGTGAAGGAATTGTAACGCATACAATGAATGTATGCAGGCTGGCAGTGAAATGCATGCGACTGGCAGACTGGCAGACTGAGTAGCAGGTAGCCTGAAAAGAATTTGACAGAGTGCCAGGACTGAAATGTAGCAGGCAGGAGTTACGGCAGGCAGGCAGCCAAGCTCTGATACCACTTGTTGGTAATAACTCCCGATTCAATATCCATTACATTGCTAACAGCATTTATTTATACATTTCATAGGACGGTTGTGTTTCACCTTCCGCCCAGCCTTTTCGGCTTCCTGACTATTCAGTTTTATTTATTTATTTACAATAATCCCTAATGGATTATATTCTAACAGTTTCATGTGCCATAAATTCCACATTTATTGCATCAATCCCCAAAGGTAGCAAACCCGTGAACTTGTTTGACTTTAGACTTATTTCTCTTTGTAATCTCATTTACAAAATCATCACGAAGGTCTTATGTAATTGAATCAAGCCCAAATTGGTTAAGATAATGACAAAAGAGAAATTTGGGTTCTTAGACAACATACAAATTCTTAATGCAGCGGTGATTACTCGAGAAGGTTTACATTCCATCAAAGATAAAAATTTGGACGTGTTAATCTTGAAAATGGATCTGGTGAAAACTTATGATAAAGACAATTGGGTTTTTTCTCAAAGTGATACTCCTTCAGACTGGCCTTCCTCTCTTAGTGGTCAATTGGATCATGGCCCGTGTTTCTTCAACCTATTTTGTTGTTATCATAAATGGATCTCCTATCAATTTTTTCAATAGCTCTAGAGGTTTGAGACAAGGGTGTCCACTTTCCCCTCTTTTGTTTCTACTAGTGATTGAAGGTTTAAGTAGATTATTTTTTGTGTCTAAACCTAAAGGAATAATTATTTGGTATTAAAATGTCATCCACTTTATTTATCACCCATTTGTTATTTGTGGATGATCAAGTTTTGTTTGGAGTTGGTACTGTTGAGGAATGGTCTTCTTTTTTTAAGATAATCTCCTTATAATTATGTGTTGCTTTAGGTATGGAGATTAGTCCTTCCAAATCTATTTTCCTCATAAATAAATTTGATGATGATATTATTGATCAGATTGCCACTTTCCTTCCCTTTCAAGTGACATATTTGAATGATGGTCTTAAATACCTGGGCTACTTCCTAAAACCAAATAATTATAGAATCAAATATTGGATGTGACTTGTCAAGAAGGTGGAGAAAAGGACTGGGAACTGGGCTTAGAGGTTCTTATCTTTGGGCGGTAGGATGACTTTGGTCTTCTGTATTAATTGGCATCCCTATATATTGGTTTTCCCTATCTTAGGTTCATCAAACTATTTTGCAGTTGGTTAGAAAAAATGTATAATTTTCTATGGTCTGGTTCCATGTAAAACGAGAAAATGTATCTTGTCAAATGGGACAAACAATCAAAAACAAAGGAATTGGATGGTTGGGACATTAAGAATGTACATTGGTTCAATACTACTCTTTGTATGAAAAGTATGTGGAGGGGTATATTTGATTCTAGTCTTTGGTGTGAGGTATTAAATTCTAAGTATCTTAAAACAAATCTTGTGGGTTGGATCATAAATTCTGGTAAAAGGGTTGGTAATGTGTCAAATTTTTGGAATGGTTTGTTAGATCCTTCCCATGTATTAGTAGGGGACTATCATGGAAGATAGGTAATGGGTCGCAGGGACTTCTTGGTGTTGATCCTGTCATTGGAAATGAGGATAATTATGTTTTGTCTTTTTACATTTTGGGTTATCTTGTTGAGTTTGGTTTTCATACTTTGGTTCATATTAAAGGACCTCACTGGATGAGAATTTTTTATTCGTATTAGTTGTCTACTAAGGATTTAGGTCTTGGAAGCATTTGGCTTGAAGAATGGAATAAGTGTATTTTTTTATTTGAACAAAGTAGGCATGAGGTTTACGGACATTGAAGATGAATTGGTTTGGTCCTCCAATCAAACTACATGTCAGGTCTCAACAAAAGCTGCTTCTTTTGAACTACCTAATTATCTTTCAAATTCAGTATCCAAATGGTAGTACAGTAAAATTTGGAAGTGGCATATTCCTTTGAAACTTAAATGTTTCTTTTGGCTTGCATGTGAAAATGGTATCCTTACCTAGGACAACCTTTTTCAAAGAGGTTAGTCTAGACCTAACATTTGTTCTCTTTGCAAGAAAGATTGTGAGTTTGTGAATCATATATTTGTGCATTGTTGTTACAGTAGAAATGTCTGGAGGGTTGTTACATCTGATCTTGATCTCATACAGGAGTGGGGATCCCATTCTGTGGAAGACAATCTTGAGCATTGGGTTAAGAATTATCTGGATCATAAAATGCTACATGTTTTCATTTGTTGGGATATTTGGAAATCTAGGAATTTTTTTATCTTTGAAGATAAAACATTGAATGTCTCAACTGGTTGTGTGAGAAGTTTAAGTCTATATAAAGAATTTTCTTCTCATGGGACCAAGAAGAAAGTAAAAAAGGTGACCATCGGAACAACAACCTCCCAAGATTATATCCAACAACTGGCAAGCTAGATATACCAGTAACTTATGACTTAACAAGGGCCGAGACGTCCCAAATCCCACCAGGGTGAGCCTCTATCCCAGAGGTCTACTACCCTTCGATCCTTGCCACAACAGGCCAATGAGAAACCCTACCCCCCACCGGTTTTGAACCTATGATCTCCAGGGAGATAACACATGTTCTTAACCATTAGGCCCACTCAGGTGCACTTGTTACTGGCACTCCAATTTTGAAGTATGTCATAGCTTTTTTGGGTGGGGCTACGCAGAATGGCTATGGTACAAATATTTTCCTTCAAATAAATGAAGACCGCAATTTTAAGTTGTGGATGAATTGTGGTTTTGGCACAAATACAAAAGTTGATTTATTTGCTTAATGGTCCTTACTTAAACTTGTTGATTTAGTGGACATAGATTCCTTACAAATTTTGGGTGACTCTTTAGTCATTGTCAACTCGGCAAAGAAAGTTTGAACTATAGGTATTCTCTTTGGCATATTGGTGCTCAAAGGTTTCTAATCTCTTGAATACTTTTGCATATTTCACTGTAGATCATATCGATAGAGAAAACAATGAGGTTGCAGATAAACTTTCCAAAGCTTCAATTAGGGAAGTTGAGGGTTGTTTATTTATTAAAGAATATGTGGAAGGCAGTCTCACCTTTAGAGACGTTGTTTTCTTTTTGAATTAGATGGTCCACTTAAATCTTTTTGGAAGATAATACTTTTTTTATGTGTTCAGTCATGCTATCGTTGCATCTGTGCAGTCAGTTAACACATATGTTTCTTGGTAGATTTCACATTAGTGTTAATATATTTGGATGAAAGTTATTTATATGTAATTGATAAAAGAACAGTCGCAATATTTTTTATTAAAAAACTTAGATAGTTTTGTACTCTTTGATTATGTAGAATAACAAGAAATTGTTTTTTTCCTTGAAAAAAAATACTACACCCAATCTTCCAAAACTCACATTTCTCAATGAAAAACCAACTTAAAATGCCCATAAAAACTAACACATGACAACATGACAAGGATGATGGAAGCCCATCATTATTGCTCTAAAACCTGCTATCAAAAAATGGAGAGCTAGCCAAAGACAAAAATATTCCTCGACCCATGACAAACATTACTCATTTTGTTAAATTAGTTTTGTTTATGAATAGATTGTGCAAAGAGAATTAACCCATCACTTTAATAAAAAAATTATAGTCGTTATTTTTTTCCAAAATTTATAAACTCCCAATACTATTAACCTATAATGATTATGTTGCTACTTAATATTTATTTATAATTTAAAATTAGATATACACCATATTTAATGTATTTAATCCTATAAAATAACATACAAATATATATACATATTTTGATACCTTTAATTGTTTAAAACAAGGTAAACACAAATATTCCATATTGATGCATTTAATTGTTTAAAACAACATTAATAAAAATATTCCTCCGCCCATTACATATATCACTCATTTTGTTACTTAATTATGTTTTGTTTATGAATGGATTATGCCCTTTATATCTCTTAAAAAATGGCGCCACCCAAACTTTATAACTACAAATAATCATTGTGTTACTTAATTATGTTTTGTTTATGAATGGATTGTGTAACAAAATTTGCCTTTTATCTCTTTTAAAAAATGGCGCCACCAAACTTTATAACTACAAATATAATATTTTTCAATATTTTTGCTCTCCCATATGCCATGAAATATTTCAGCTTTAGAAATAGAAAATCAAATCAATGAAGGAAGATCTAGGTGATTTAGACATAAATGCAATTTCGCATAAGGTCTAGCCTGCTGTTGACCTGAAGGGTATTAGTGTCTGTGCAGAGTGATATACTGAATGATTAGTAGATATAGCAGTAAGATTCAAATTCATAGGCAAAAATAGAAATCTTCTAACTAATGCAAAATTTCACTTTCACGTACAGTGACCAGATACTTGCTTTGCCTATGAGCTTTTCTTAGAATGGAATGTCATGGCACGATAACTCCATGAAGGTGTTTCTCTTCCAAATGTTCTCAACTCTGTACTCTCCATTGTTGTTTTTAGAAAGCGCTTTTTTTGTGTTGTCAGAAATTATTAAGTTTTAAAATTGCTTAAAGTCTTGACTTCTTCTTTACTGTTCTTCTTGTTGACTGCTCTGTCAACATTGCTCTTGTTGGGTTCTTTTTGTCAGATCAATAGTTATGTACTAGACAGACTTCTTCAAAGAGTTTGAGGGTGCAGGTTGGATCAAAGATTCAATGGTACACACTTCAGTTTGAGGGGTTGGATGAATTAGACAGACTTCTTCAAAGAGTTTGATGGTGCATGGTTGGATGAAAGATGGTACACACTCAGTTTGAGGGGTTGGATGAAAGATTCAATGGTACACACTCAAATCCACAAAAATACTTTATGGCTTTATGTTAATGCTTATTATGAATGGTAAAGAAAAACTCCAAAACTTTCTATGGATTAAATCTTTTTATGCTTGAAAAGGCCTAAATCTACAAAGCCTTTTGGTTAGGAATCATCTCTCGTTCTCCACTGGGAGAAGTGCCTGGAAATGCCTAAATCTACAAAGGCTTTTGATTAGCCTTGCTCATGTTGAAATCAAATGAACAATTATGATACAATATTTGGCAAGTTATTAAACAAAAGCTATTAGAAAGGTGACTCACTCAAAGGCCTTTCTTTCAACTAGCACTCCATCTGGATGTCATAACTACTATTGGATGGTAAAGCTTCTAGGCCTGAGGCATCAAGAAGGTCAGTAAAGCACTGTAAACCAAATACAGTCTAATCAACCCAAACAAATTAGTTCTGGAACGTATGAAAGGATCAGTCGCTTAGTTCTGGAACAAATTAGTTTTTGGGGTGGTGCTCCTTGCAGGCCAAACTATTTTGCAACATCTTATTCACAGTTCCAACAATGCACAACATTAGTTCTGGAACGTATGAAAGGGTCAGTCGCAATGCACAACAGCATGCTAAAATTGATGGCCCCGCCCAGACTTGAACTGGAGACCATCAGTGTGTTAGACTGACGTGATAACCAACTACACCACAACACCAATTGTTCGATAATAAACTACAAGATGTTTAAAGATGAGAGATATTTATTTCGTTGAGATTGTATTGGATAGTTTAAACATGTAAGGTGAATTGGGGAGTTTCTTATGAACTGTGCTTGGCCAAGAAACAAAACATCAAAGGAACAAAAACATAGATTTGTAAGTATACAAGATTTGCTCCTCCTTCACTGTGAACATTCACCTTATTGTTGGTCCCTTTAGAATAAATATAATGCAATTCAAATGGGCTTTGATCTTGGCAGACAGTAATATTACAATTCAACAATAAATTGTAACACATCCAGTACAATAAATTTTAACACATCTGGTACTATAAGTAATTTTTTTAAGTTACTTCGAGTAAATAATTTTATTTTTATTTTTATTTAATTATGAATTTTTAGGAATGTTACATGTGGTATCAAAGCGAGTTTCAAAACACTAGACCTGATTGGTTCACTTGCATGCAAATAAGAAAGCAAATATACTGATCTTGTTTACATTTATTTTTGTACAAAAATATAAAATTTGTTTTGCAGGAAAATGGAAGGTGTTGAAGCATCTGCTGAAAATGGGTCTCCACATAACAATCCAGACAATATTTATGTAGAACTGAATAATTCACCTTCAGAGTAACTACAAACAGTTAAGGAGTTAAAAGATGAACTGCAAACTGTAAAAATGGATAATGAAAGAATTCTGGAACTAAATCAGATGTTATTAGACAAAATGTACAACAGAGGAAAAGATAAACGAAATGCTTATGAAACTGATTCTGGAACTATGTCCTACAAACATAGAGGAAAGAAAACAAAATATTTTGATAGTGAATCTTCTTCAGAGGTAAATGCAAGATCACATAGGGGAAGGTATAAATACACAAGTGACACTAGTGAAAGTGACCGTAAACCTAAGAGAAGGAAGTATAAACCCTATGAAGAAATTTATGGGGAATTAAAAAAAATGAAGCCTCCCATGTTTAAGGAAGAAGTAGAAAAACGAGAAGAAGTCAAGGCTTGGTTGTCAGGAATAAACAAATATTTCCAAATCTATAACTATTCTGACATACTAAAATCACGGATGGCTATTTACAATATAACCGTAAAAGCTAACATTTGGTGTGAAGACATAAAAAGAGTCAAAAATCTTAAGGAGATGTACTTAATCTGAAGAGTCTTTAAAAAGTATTTTAAAAGGAAGTTTTTATCCGAACAGTACTACAAGGAAAGAGCTAAAGAACTCTATGAACTAAAATTGGGTTCAATGTCAATGAAATAGTTAAGTAGCAAATTTCTAAGTCTGTTAAGATATGTACCTTACATAATTGATGAAAATCCTAAAATACAAAGATTTTTAAGTTGTCTCCCGCTAGTTTCAAAGATAGGATTGAGTTTAACCCGAATACTCTTGAGGAAGCTATGAGAAAAGTTGATTTATGTTGTGAACATAGCAAGAAGAGAGAAAGTTTACCTAACTGGAAGAATAAGAAGACAAGTCACTTTGACCAGAAAATAAGAGGGTTTTTAAGTCAAATAAGAGTTTTGGGAATAATTCTCGAAAATTCTCCAAGAATAACTATCAAAGAGCAGATTTTAAAAATAAAGTTCCACAGAATACTATAGCACCAAAATGCAGGGATATGCCTAACAACTTTGTTAAAAATAATGAACATAAGGAACATGTCAAGTATGTGATGGACAAACCATCAAAGTGGGAAGATTATCTACACTTGGAGTTTGCATATAACTTGGAAACAAACATCGCTGGAAATGAGTCCCTTCGAAGCTTTGTCAGGCAGAAAGTGCATATCACTAGTTACTTGAGATAATCCACTGAAAATAACCGTACTTGGGATAGAATTGCTTAAGAAAATGGAATGGGAGGTTGCAAAAAATAGATAAAATTAGAAGGCATCCCATAGATAGAAAAGTTTTGCATATAAGAATAGAGTGCATAGGGAATTCACTGTTGGAAATCATATTTACCTTAGAGTGACGCCAATGAAAGGTTTCTTTAAGGTTGGAACTTGTACCAAACTAACACCAAGATATTGTAGTCCTTTTGAAGTGCTTGAAAGGATAGGGCCAGTTGCATATAGAATTGCATTGCCTGATAACACTGGAGCTCATAATTTTTTCTTGCTTCTTTGCTTAAAAATTATGTACATGATCCTAACTATGGGATTGATTGGGATGTGATCCATGTGGAACCTGTCTACACTAGAGTTTGCACCACTGTATGTTGCACATTTTTTATTTGAAGATTGTCTTCACTTGAAGAATCCTCAATAGTAGTTATTGTATTCTTCTTAAATTTAGAATCCAAAACAACTTTCATGTTCATTCTTAATTTATTTTTAGGTCTATTCCTTTGTCTCTAGTCACTTACTTGAGGTTCTGAAGCAGAAGTATCTAAAACTTTTATATTGGAAGAAAGATATTCAATCATACATTTTTTTATTGCATCCTTGGGGGTATCGAGGGAAGATGTATCTTCATTTTGTGACTTAGGAAACACTCTTTCTTGCCAATATTCTTGAATTGGTTCTGGAATAAAATTATCTTTTGAATTGGACTCCTTTTTTCTTTCATGTTCTACCTTTTTCTTTTGTCCTCTTGTAGCACTCTGTCCCCTTTGAGTTTTACATCTGATATGAGGGATTTTCCTTTGATTGGCAAAAGTTTCTACCTCTTCATTATTGATTTGAATATTAAGATTATTTTGGGCTTCAAAATTTTATGGTTCAAAGCTTGACCAGAACATAAAATTCTACCAGGAGAAATTTTGTTTCCTAAGTTCAGTTATTACTAGCAATTTAACTAGCCCATGATGAAAAATGGAGTGGATTGTGTGACCGGGATGATTCTTTACCCTAGTACCCACCTTCTCCGAGATTTTGAAAAGATAGAAAATTTAACTTAGATTTCCCATTTATATGCAAAACAAATCTTAGATGATACCTATAAATAGTAGAAAACCTGCACTCACAAGTGACATAGCACTGCATGATGTTGAGCACGTCTCTCCATTCCTACTTTACATTACTGAGGTGTATACCTTCGCTCCAATTCAAAGTTTCATATCCATACAATAGATACATAATCAAATCGATTTCAAAGAGATGTTTCTTGAAACAACACTCACCTTCAACAGACAGTCTCGTTGCCTCTACAATTAAACCCTCATTCAATTCAAAGTTGAGAGTCTAGAAATTGATGGATGAACTTGTATAATTCTTGACAAAAGACTTGGTCACTTCAACGTTGTACCCTCTAATTCTTTCAAAGAAAGAATGCCATCTTTCGTCCATCAACATCTTAACGCATTTAGGAAAATCATCTACCCATTGTGTATTTATCGACTCAGATATGCAAAGTTTATCATTGTTTTTCTTCATATTGACAACTACCGGGCACCTGCTAGATCACAATTATTTGGAATAAACACGAACTTAGTAAAGAATGGATGTCTTAAGCTGAAATGGCCAACAAAATCAGAAAAATAGGGAACATTCAATGATAACCCGTAAGTATATTACATTCATCGAATTGAACTCGGTTATGGGTTTGACAGCTAGAGAATAATCCCTGACATAAATTATGAATAAAAACTCTCCATATTAAAACATTGCATGCTCTAGGAAAAAAATTGTGCCACTTCTTTTGATAATTTGACATTCCCACAATGCTAGTTTGCATAGCCTTCATGTATTACACTACCATAATGTGTCAAGTTGTATGTGCTAATAATATTTTTGGAGAGTTTAGGAAATAACCAAACAAATATAAGCCAAATTTATTTCATTAATCATGAAAATGCATAAGGAAAATAAGAATATTACTAAACAAACTATGAACTAAAACCTAAGCATTATGGTAAAATTCTAGGAAAATGTGACCCATTGAGGAAAAATAATAAAAAACATATGATAAGATTAAGGTACAACTCGAGTACTAACATTTGGCTTTGGATGGGGATGAATCTCTCATTATGAGACTTCAAGAACGTGTTGACCAGGTGCCTTTGTTTGAAATCAAAATATGCTAGAATTGTACCATGTTAAAATCAAATTGAACACTCATACATGTACAAACCATTGGGATGGAGTCTTATTCAACAAAATATGAAAACTTAATGGTATATACAATGAAATTTGGTCACCCATGACCTCCATATGTGTAAAAATGTTTCAGAAAACACCCATTGATTGGGCCCACAATTTCTTCACCCTCCAAGTTCTGCAACACAAAAGTATTGTTTCCCAATTTTTTTGCAATTTTGAAAGGTCCTAACCAAAAAATTTCAAAATTTCCATGTTTACCTTTTTCATCTCTGCGTGCATCCCATCTGAGTACCATATCACCCATCGAAAATGTATTTTCTATAATTTTCTTGCCAAATCTTTTGTTTACCTTCATCTTGTATGCCTCTGTATTTTTCACTAATGCTTCTCTTTCTCGTTGTAATTCAACTATTTGAAAAATCCTTCTCTAAATTTCATTTGGTTCCTCTTCAATATCCTGCATAAACTTTATTATTGGAACACTCAACTGAACAGGAAACAAAACATCAGTGCCATAAATAAGTTGAAAGGGGGATGTACCTATGGCCTTTTTGGTAGTTACTCAATCTATCCAAAGAGCATATTTTAGCATAGTGTCCCAATCCCTCTTTTTTCTGAAATAACATATTTTTAACACTATTCATTATATTCTTATTTGTAGATTCTTCTAACCCATTACCTTGAGGGTAATACGGTGTAGAATGTTTAAGTATGATGTCATTTCTTTCATAGAAATCTATCATGGACTTAGACTTAAAAGCTTGAGCATTATCGATCACTAATTTCCTTGGACATCCAAATTTAATTAAAATATTTTCTTGAAGAAAACTAATAATGACTTTATCAGTTTCCCTTCTCGTGGGAATTCATTCTACCCACTTGGTAAAGAAATCAATGGTTGTTAAAATCCATTAATGTTTCCCACTTGAAGGAGGATTAATCTCACCCATAAAATCTAAACCCCAAAATTGAGCATTAATTGCAATGGGTTTTAAAGACAAATATTGAAGTTTTTTCTTTCACAACAAACTTTTGATATTGCATACAAGCTTTTACTTGAGCATAAACATCCATAAACAAGGTAGGCCAATAATAACCTTCTCTTAATAACTTGAGTGTTGTTTTTTTCCAATATTTGTGACCCCCGCATGCACCTTCATGTAAATATGTAGTGACTGAATAAATTTCAATCATATCTAAACATCTTAGAAGCATTCCACCAAGGTCTTTCCAATACAAAATTTGATCAATTAAAACATACTTCATAGAATTGAGTTTTATGATCTACATTCATTTTTATTCAAACTTGAGGGACATTGTAAATGTAAAAGAAAATAAACTATGTCACCATACCATGGAGACTCAACATATATGTCATAAATTTGTTGTTTATTTTGTTATGTTTGTAATTCTTCTTGATTTGACTAGTTCGCTACCAAATGAAGGCCTAAGGCCTGACAATTTGAATATTCAAGAAGTCTAGCCAAACCTTGTCCTTTCACTAATTTTGTAGGTTTGATTTAAACATCATATTCCATGATCTTAGTTATCCAACGTCCTATTTTCCCTTCATTGTTAGGTTGTACCAGAATTTCTTTGACTGCTGCACTAGGCACGTAAGCTATGATTTTGGAATGCAAAATGTAAATCCTAAAGAAATTTAGATATTTAACCAATGTGTAAGCTTGTTTTTCCATTGTACTATACTTAAGATTTGGGTCTCTTTTAATGTTTTACTAAAAAATGAAACAGGTTGTTCTAAACCTTCAGTTTGTTTTTGAAATAATATCGCAGCTATAGTATCTTCATATGCAAAAGAAAAAATTAAAAATTGTTTAGTAAAATATGGACTTACTAGAACTGGTGCATCCACAGGACCCTGCTTTATCTTCTCAAATGATAATCTAGCCTTAGCTTACCATTTTACTTCTTTGTCTTTTTTAGCATGCTTGTAATCTGTTTAACAATTTCTACAAAATTAGGAACGGACCACCTTAAAAAAATTATTTTTCCAACAAAATATTGAATCTCCTTCGTATTCCTACGAATACTAATTTTCAAGATGGGTTTAACACGTTCAAGACCTATCTTAATCCCTTCAACATAAACTATATGCCCCATGAGCTTACCTTCTTTCATGGCAAAATGAGATTTCTTTGGATTCAAAGATAGTCCAAATTTTCAGCATTTAAGAAAAGTATGTCTCAAATGTTTTATGTGTTCATCATCAAACTTGGAGAATACTGTTATATCATCTAGACAAATAACCACAAAGTTTTATTTTTCACAAAAAAAAAACTATATCCATAGCCCTTTGAAATGTAGCACCTACATTCATAAGTCCAAATGGCATTTTATCATACATAAATGTGCCCCAAGGAGTAGTAAAGGCTATTTTTTCTCTATCATCTGGATGTACAACAATTTGATTGTACCCATGGAATCCATCAATCAATGATATTCTCTAAGAACCAACAACTCTCTGCAATATTTGATCAATTTTGGGCAATGCCATAATTTTCTTTGATATGGCATTTGTTTAGATTACGAAAGTCTACAAAAAGCCTTATTTCCCCATTCTTCTTACTTACAGGCACCAATTTTGCTACCCAAGAAAAATATCTAAGAGGTACAATAACTTTTGCATCTAAAAGCTTTTTAACCTCTTTTTCAATAATTGGTAACAATATTGGATTCATACATCTTAACTTCTATCTGAAAGGATTTGTATTTGGCTTTAATGGAATTTTGTGTTGACTTATATTAGTATCATATGTCTTCAAATCTTCATAGCAACAAGCAAAAATATCTGCAACCTCTTTCATTAGCTTAATATATTTTTTTCTTTGTTCATCTGAAAGTGATTTAGATAACTTAATGAGCTTTGGATTCTCTACAGTACCAATATTCATTAGAGAGAATTTGAGGTCAAAAATGGACCTCAAAAAGACCAAAATGCACTATAAAAATCAACCAATTACATTCTAGTAGATGACATCATCCCCCATGGTTGAGGTGGCATTGCATGAATTAAGAATGTTTATTTGTCACATTTTCTATGGTGGATGAAAATCCACAGTTAACCAAGGTAGTGGTACAAGTACTTTTAAGTCATAAAGTAAAGTACTCACAATAAAAGTCATTTCACACTTTCTCATAAAATAATATTATTGTTATTTTCAACTAAAGTATTAACAATTCATTTTCTCATAAAATAATATTATTGTCATTTTCAAGTAAAGTACGCATAGTTCATAAAAATGTCTTTTCACATTATTTTCTTATTTTCAAGTAAAGTACTCATAATGATTGTCTTACATTATTTTCTATGAGAGACTTAACTATAACACTCCTTTACAATAAAATAAAATAAAATGTTTTACAAAATAATAATGTTCTAAAGATAATATTCATAGTTAATTTTTTTATATATTTTCACTAGTCAATTTGTAATAATAAATCAAGTCTTATATTATTTTATATGGGAGACTTAACAGTAACATTCATTTACAATAAAATAAAATAATAATGTTTTACAAAATAATAATGTTATATATATATACTACTCAATTTTTAAGAATAAATCATGTCTTATATTGTTTTCTATAAGAGATTTAACTATAACATTCATTTACAATAAAATGAATATATCAAAAAAAAATTATGATTTTGATATTAATTTATTCTAATAATGCAATAAATATTATAATAATATTGTTAAAATTTTACATATAAATAAATATCAATTAAATCACATTAAAATTAAATTGATGAGGAACGTACTAAATATAAAAAGTCAACATAAATTAAAAAAATAACTCCTAAAAATATTTTTTTTGTTTAATTTCATTTACAAGTTCAAGACAAATAAATGTTAAAGGACAATAATTTTTTGGGAATTTACAATGATTCTTAGTCACATCATTGTAGAGTTATTTTTTAATTTTATTTATAGTCAATTTAGAAAAGTAACTCAACCATGGTTATTTATATTGTGCATAAAAAGTAGTGTAGGATGTGAGTTGTCATATATACCTACCCCATAAAATCCTTAAATCATAATATTTTAATATATCTTATAGTTTTGTAGTACATCTCTTAGGAGGCTCATTTTTTACCTCAAATTCTCTCTAATGACAACTCAAAATATTTTCTTAAGATGACTGCATGGTGGGTTTCAATAAGGTACCATTATTAGAAAACAGTTTTTCCAAAGGGACAAGACCTTTGGGAATAAAATTCCCTTTCAATTCAATTACATCATGACCACCGATTGAATTTTTAAAACAAGAAGACTTTTCATCCATTAAAAAATCTTCATCTTGAACAATTAATGAAATGGAAAACTCACCTGTTAAATCCAAGAATTTCCTAATCTCTTGATCATCATGAAACACCCTCCAATGTTTAATATTATCTGGAATTGAAGGCATGTATCTCAATTCAATTGGATATCTGAGTTGAGTTTGTTTTGGCACTTTAAAATAAGTTGCTACTAAATCAAGAGAATCAAATGTTTGATTGTGATCTCTTGGAATAAAAGATATATTAAATGCTAAGAAGAAATTGTCCACTAGATCCCATACCTCACTTTTGTAAACTTTTAACAACTGATATTTTAATATAATATAAACTTGATTTATGTATCTACACGATCTTTGTGTGTGTTCAATTGCAGCATTTATTTGTACTTTTTATTTTCATTGTTTCATGTATGATCTTGATAACATTAATGCAACAACCAGCTTCAAATATTTTCTAACTACAAAACTTTAATAACATACTCCTTGAATTCCTAATGAATATTGTTTTGAATTCAAGGATCTTACTCAATCTCTTGGAGATTAGAAAGATGGGCAACAATTACTTGCTACATGAGATGTACTTGGGTTGTTTTCTTCTTGAGGAGTTTTCTTACCCATGTCTTCATGTGTGCAATTCCATTTTGATATTCCGCCTGCTTACTTTCCTTCCTAGTTTGTATATAGATGATGCTATCGTGTAAGATGTTTCTTTCTAGATTGGTTGCAGCCTTTCGATGGTGTTGGTCCTTTCGTCCAAATCCATCACAATTGTTCGATGGTGTTGATCCTTTTGTCCAAATCCATCACAATTGTATCATCTTATTGTGTGACAATATTTTGTGATGTGTCCAAAGATATTGCACCTAAAACACTTCAGCATATTGACTCTTCTTTTATTTATGTATCAAGAGAAAGAACTATTTTTATTTGTCATGTACTTGATCTTTATAATTTATTTGTTTTGCATCCATCATGCCATCACTGTCACAAATATATTATGCTTTCTGATTGAATCCAATCCTTCTTTTGTTTTCCAGATATCTCTAGTTGCTTAATATCATGTTTAAGACTAAGGTGTTGTTGTTGAACTTAGCTTTGGTTTTTGCATCAAGATAAACTTTGTATTCATTCGTATTTATGCAAACTAATTTGTTATCATTGGATTGTCTTTGCTTACAATTAGAATGATTTTTATATCTCAGTTCATCCACTTCACTTCTTAGGTTTGAGATCTCCATATATTTATGTGCAAGACTTCATGTTACCATCTCATTCTTCCTATATGTTTCTTATAATAATTCTTCAAGCACATAGTTCTCTTCATCCGATCGTTTTACTTCATTTTGTGTGTATTTTAGTTGTTTCTCAAGCTCCTCTTTATTTTGACTCGTCTGTTTTGTCAAGGCATTTTCTTCCTTGTTCAATTTTCAATCTTTATCAGTTATTCTTATAGTATTTTTTCTTCTTTCCAGACTTCTTTAGCTCTTCCAAAGCACTCACCAATTCGTCTTCCCAATCAACTTCTACAATTTCTTCTTTATCGTTACCATTATCAAGTAGACTGCCCAGCCGACTTTCTATATTGGATTTCAAAGATGAGGTAAAGACTCCTTTGAAAAAATACTTATCCAATACTTATGGTTGACTTTCATGTATTCCTTTGTTCGTATATGAACATAGATTTTCTACTAGTTTGTCATCCTTCAATACTTCCATGAAAAGCACTTCCCTAGGGATATCATACCCATCACCTTCATCATATGATCTTTCCTCTTACTTGGTGCACAAGCTCTTCTTTTTTTCTAAAATTTCTTTATACTTTTAAACTTGTCATATTCATGTGTCTTTCTTTGGTCTTTGTAGTCAACTTCCTCCTCACTATCATTATCTATGTTTTCATTGTAGGCACATTTTGAAGCAAAGTGTCATATTCTACTACACTTAAAACATTTGAAAGGAAACTTACATCTAGACTTGCCGCGTCCTATCTTAACTTCTTTGCAAAATTTTCTTCTTCTTCGTTTGATTCTTCGGATACACTTTCGTTGTGCTCATGTTCGTTGTTATTGTCCTTCTTGGTGACCTTGGATGTTGCTTCCTTCCTGGAGGGGTATTCTCTTTCAGTTCTCATCTTGTAGGATGTAAGGATTCCATGTAGCTCATCCTTGGTCAAATCATCCATATTAGTTTGGTCTTCTAGAACTGATACTTTGGGATCAAATATTTTTGGAAGCGTTGTGAGTATCTTTTGGATTACATCTCCTTCATCAAGATCCAATACAAATCCCTTAATGGTGTTAACAATTTCATCAACCCAAAGAAGGTATGATGATATATTTTCTTCTTCTTTCATCCTCGTGTTTTCAAATTGCCCTTAAGAAGATATGTAACTTTGCCTTTTTAAATTTTATGATCCCCTTCATAGATGTGCTGAAGGTTTATCCCGCATCTCTTTCATTGGTGCACACTGCATAACCTTAGTGAACATAAAATCTTATGTACCACACAACAATGCATTTCTAGCCTTCGCATTGCATCATATTGTCTTCTAATGGTTGGGTCAGCTGGTGTAGTTTTGGGTCCATGGTATCCATTTTCTACTCACTCTAAGATATCCACTCCAAGGGACTGTAAATATACTTCCATCCTTAACTTCCAAAAGGAGTAATAAATCCAATCGAATATCGATGCTCTATTGTTGGACAGACATTTCTGCCTTTCCATGTTTGTGCTAAGATTTGTCTCCCAGTTGTTAAACTATTACTGAATACACCTACTCTGATAACAATTGTTGGAATTATTGTTTATACTAAGAGGGGGGGTGAATCAATATAAAGCGCAATAACGATTTTGTTGTTCAAAATATATTTCATCTCAATTTCAATCAAACAATAAAACACTAATGCGCAAATATTTGAGAAGTGTGTGTGTGTGAGAGAGAGAGAGAGAGAGTGTGTGTCTATATAATATCTATATATACTTCTGATTACAATAGGAGACGCCAATCTACGAGTGTGAGCACCGACTCACTCAAGCACAAACCTGACAAGTATGCAAACACCAACTTGTGTTTTACATATGCCAACTTGCAAGAAATTATATCTACCGTGAGAGCACCAAATTTTTGTTTTCAAGAACCAACCTAACTGTGAGCATCAACTCACTGGTTTTATCAGCATCAACTAGAAGGAAGTTGCAACTCCCTCTCCTTGCCCCATCCAACTACCCTGAAATGAAGTTGTGTTTAGTTTCTATGATCTACGTCCTTTCGACCTGCAGTGTTCAATATCTTTGATTTGCGACTTCTTTGATCACCCTATGTGATCCCTCTAATCTGTGTCTTCCATTTCGTCTGCATATTTTCTACTTTCCAGTATCTGTGTCTTATGCACCTTCCAATATCTATGTTTTTTTCACTTTCCAATATCCGTGTCTTATGCACCTTCCAAAACTTGTGTCTTTTACACTTTCTAATTTATGTGTCTTTTGCACATTCAACAATCTGCAACTGGAATATGCCTCCTGCAACTATTCAATATCTCATATTACTTGTGTCTTCTGTAGTTATTTGTGATCTTCTCTGATCTCTGGCTTCTGTAGTTATTTGTGATCTTATCTAATTTGAATATTCTACAGTTATGTGTGATTTTATCTTATTAGCATCTTCTGCAGCTATCTTCTATGATCTATGTCTTCTACAGTTATCTATTATTTCCTTCGATCAACATCTTTTGCATTTATCTTCTGTGATCTGCATCTTCTATAGTTATCTAATATTTTCTTCGATCAGGGACTTTTGCATCTATCTTCTCTAATCTGCGTCTTCTACAGTTATCTACAGCAAAACTTTACAATATTTGTCAAAGACCCTCTTTATGTTTTTCAACCTTTTGATATATGTGACCCAACATGTTTTGTTGGTGTATTACTTCTGTCGCATATCTCAATGCTAAGCACTCTCATTATCTACACAAATTTTGTTGTTACTTTTCGATAATTTTGCGCACTTAACTCTTTATTGTATGTATTTTTTCTGGTTCAACAAGCCATGATCCTAAAAAATACAAAGCTTGCTTACTCATAAAATCATATCGAATTCATCTTCAAGCTTTGTTTATCGCAACCACTTTGTGTCTATTTACACTACTCTTGCTCAAAGAGTGTGTCCACACATTGGGGTTTCGTTTCAATTGATGGCGCTTGTACTCATTACTTCTTGTTTAAGTTAACCACTTCATTCTATCTCTCTTCACCAACTATCTTCTCGTGTTTAACATGTGGAGTTTTGCATACTCCAGTCCAACATCATGGTGGTATTTGTGAATATGTGTTTGTGCTTTAGTGGGCGCTTGTGTATATGTGTCCCATTTCTTAGTGGGATTTGTGAACTTTGGAATTACTTCATGTGTGGTCTTGTGCTCTTGAAGTATTACCGCTTGTGGGTATTGCACACTCCCCGGATTAGCATGCTTGTCCAACTTATTTCATTCTCACACCTCTTGCACACTCCCAAACCTTTGTCCAACCAACTCTTTTGATTTTTACCTAGAAGAACCATCATTGGTTGCACTTAGGATTTGCGTATATACCTTAAGTACCTATTCATGTTGAATGTACTTCTTATGTATTTCTTCAAACAAGCATTCATATACTTATTCATATACATGCTTTCATCGTATATTTCTTCAAACTGGCACATAATATTCATGTTATATTTGCACTAACTTCATTCAGCTTCTCTATGCACGAGTGAACATCCATCTCCTTAACATATTCATTAAGCTTCGTTTATTTTTGCATCCTTCTTCTTCATTTAACATCCATACCCTGTTCTTTCCTTCACGTGTTCCTTTTTTACATTTGACATCAATGACAATACCAAGGTTCAACATCTCAAACAATGTGGCACTTCCTTCACCATATAATTTTGACTAGAAATCAATGCCTTCGTTGGGAGTTCATGCAGAGGCACTTACAATCTCATTGCAGTGTTAACCTCCCACCCAGGGATTTGGGGCAGAGCCATAAAAGGTACATACATAAAGAAAATGCAGCTCTATACATGTCAACTTGCCATCACCTTCATTTTAGCATCAAAACTATTGACATGGAAAAATGTATATGTGCTAAGAAGTGGGGTTCTCTCCAATGAAAAGTCCTAACTAGACCTCACATTGTTTGAAACTTAGGAACCCATTTGAATTCTAGCCTAACAACCATTATTATTTTGAGAGGTTTACCGATTGCAAATGTTCCACCATTTAGGTTTTAAATGTTATTTTAAATCCTACATTACCAAATGCATATGCATATGTTACTTTATTATGTATGCAATATGAAAATCTATTCTAAAACTATTAGCTAGGAATTAATAAAAACATAAATATAAATAATTAGATACAAACTATTAGAATAATCTAAAATAAAACAACTAATTATAATAAAAATAAACATCTAATACAAATAAATAAATAAACAGTAATGCATGCATTCTTTATCCATGGGAATAATCTATTGGGTAAAGAAAAAAAAACATAAAAACATATTAAAAAAAAATAGAAACAATAATCCAATCTTTATTGGTGGAAATAATAATGAAACAATCATACTACATTTCCACTTCTAATCCCCACACATTTGCAATTTTAAAATAAAAGTCTTTCTCCTAAGATCACTCCCATAAAAAAGATACTACAAATCCATTACTTAAACACATATTAAAAACAAAACAAAAAAAACAATAATGTATTCTTTAGAGGTGGAAATAACAATGAAACAATCATACTATATTTCGACTTCTAATTCCACACGTTTGCAATTTTAGAACAAGTCTTTCTCCTAAAATCACTCCCATAAAATGTCTTCTCCTATGAAGAAGTTATATTAAAAGTGAAACCGGCAAAACTTATTAAGTCCAATAATTTCTTGAATTGCTTAGAGAATTGGGTTTCATGTACTTGCTTCATTTTCTTACATATAGCTATTTAAATGATTTGTACATCGAGAGTCATGTTGTATCAAAAAAAAATATTGATTCTGTTTGTTATTAATCTTCCATGTAACTAAGTGTTTATTTATCGTTTGTTATTACCTGTTTCTCGTTCAAACAAAACAACAAAGAACACAATATAGGCTAGTTTTGAAATCAAAACAACCTTATGATAGGGCCTATTTTAATAATTTGAATTGGAGTTTTCTTTTGAGGTCATGCATATTTATTACTTCTTTTTAAAAGGAATTCTAAACAACCTATTTTCATAGCCTCCTTTAATAATTTAAATTGAAGTTTTCTTTCTAAAATTAAAAAAAAAAACTTATATTTTGATTTAAGTTAGCTTTTTATGTATATTTATTAGAGAAATGAAAGCAACCTTCTGTCATAACTTATTCTAATCATTCTAAATGAAGCTTCCTTTTGAAAATAAGAAAGAGTTGTAGCCTGATTTAAGTCACACTTTTTTTGTATTTTTATTGCTTCTTTTCGAAAGGAAATCAAAGCAACCTTATACCATAAAACAATTCGAATCGAAGCTTCTTTTTTAAAATAAAAAAGGGCCATGCCCTGATTTAAGTTACACTTTCATGTATATTTATTACTTCTTTTCAAACAAAATCAAACAACCTTCTCTCATAGCCTATTTTAATAATTTGAACTGGAGATTCCATCTAAAAATTAAAAGGGTCATACTCCGATTTAAGTCACACTTTCATGTATATTTTTTACTTCTTTTTAAAAGGAAATCAAAGCAACCTTATGTCATAGCC
This sequence comes from Pseudotsuga menziesii, assembly GCA_001517045.1. Classification (NCBI taxonomy): domain Eukaryota; kingdom Viridiplantae; phylum Streptophyta; class Pinopsida; order Pinales; family Pinaceae; genus Pseudotsuga; species Pseudotsuga menziesii. The sequence goes on along the minus strand of LPNX010883063.1, from coordinate 3,345 downwards.
TATTTTAATCGTTCTAAATGGAGCTTCCTTTTGAAAATAAAAAGAATCACCTTGATTTAAGTCACACTTTCATGTATTTTTATTACTTCTTTTTAAAAGGAAATAAAAACAAGTTTATGTTGTATCTTGTTTTAATAATTCGAATTGGAGCTTACTTTTGAAAAGAGAAAAGGGTTATACCCTTTTTAAGTCACGCTTTCATGTATATTTATTACTTCTTTCAAAAGGAGATCCATAGATTGTCCAATTTGAAAATCAGGTTTGATCGAGGCAACGTCAACAAAAGTTTTAAAAGGCCTTAATTACAAATAGAGGTTGATTATTAAATCAATGCAATCATTAAAAAAGATACAACCATTATCAAAGAAAAAGATATTGATTCAAAAATTAGGCTTGATCAACGAATTGCAAACATAATTCAAAAAGCAAGGTAAAATGGGCCTGAACAAAAGATCGGGTATGATTTAAAATATCGGGGGAGTGGGGGAGGGATTTGAAAGAGTGGAAAAGAAAATCTTGATCACAAGATTGAGCTTGATTTAGAAATCAATGAAGAATGAAGAAAACTAAAAGAAAAGGGGTAATTTGAAAATCGGTCGCGATTGAGATGTTAGAAGCAAAAGGTAATTTGAGCAAAGAAAGGGGACTTTATTTGGAAATTAGGCCCAAAGATTCTAGAACCAAAATAGGATTTGAATGGATGAAAGGACTGATTAAAATATGGGGTTGAAACTTCTAAAGGAAAAATTACAAAGTAAAAAGAAAAAAGAAAAAAAAAGATCAATTCGAGGATCGAAACTCCTCATTAAAGAAAAAGTAAAACTCAAAAGATAAAGGGCCCCAATTTAGAAATTGAGGATTAAAACTAAACTGAAAGAAATAGATTTTGAAATAAGGAAAATGATAGGGTTTAAAGAGCTTAATTAGTAATTAAGCCTATCTTTCAAGTCGAGAAAAAATTCAAAGAGAGAATAGAAAAGGGGGCCAATGAAGAGATCTAGTTCAGTCATGGAATTGGAGAGAAAACGAAGCTTGAATGAATAAGGGAGACATAAAATATAGCAGGCCCAAATTAGCAATTAAGCAAAGAAAATCCAACATTCGAAAGGTAAAAGAAAAGAAACAAAAGAAGGCAAGAAGATGTTTAATTTAAAAAGATTGCCTTTAAAATTTGAAAAATGATGAACGGTTTTAGAGTCTAGGATACAAATTACACTCATTTCAAAAGGAAATTTAAATAAAACCCTTTGGAAGACCAGGGGTTTTAGCAAATATAAATTTGATTGATTATCCAAATTTTTGAGAAACCGAAACTGCTATTACAAGACTCAAATTCAAATTCACTTTTCCAAGGAAACCAAGAGTAAACCAAACTTCAAGGTAATGTAAGTAGGGGTCCCCAAGGTTTGCAAAACTTGGACTGCTATTAAGAGCTCAATGGGAAATTAACAATAAACTAGATGTACTTAAATATGCATAAACACAACATTCTAAAAATTATGAAAATAAGAGTATTGGAACACTCATATTTCTATAAGCGTTCCACTATCTCTTAATTTTGACATTATGTTTAATAAACATAGACAAAATCAACACTTTTATGTATAAAAAATCCAACACCCTCTCTAAATTGAAAAGACGCATTCCAAATCTGAAAATATGCCATCTAAGAAAAACTACTAAAATTGGGCATGGCCTCTTAATGAGTTTAACATCAACATAAGCTTGCACATGCATGTATGTGTTCCTACTAATGTTTATAATTATTGCACCTCCTAAGGGGCCTCTCTATTGTGCCCTTATTATGATTCCAATCCCCTACACACATTACAAAGGCTATTATATTGTTGTTCCACCCTCATTCTTCCATCAACACATGGTTGCAAGTTTTGCAACCAATGTTTATAATTGTTGTACCTCCTAAGAAGGTTCTCTATTGTGCCGTCCTTACAAGGAAAATATTTTGCACACATTTCAATGGTTGTTAATATTGTTGTTGCACCCTCATCCATGGATCTTCCATGTTGAACACTGAACAAGACTATACACAACACGAAAATATAATA
>LPNX010883059.1:0-13796 GCA_001517045.1 Pseudotsuga menziesii | reverse complement strand
TGACAAGTGGTAGAGACCACCTAGTGAGAACTCGAGATGCAGGAGGCATCATCCCCAAAAATCAGGTATGCAGTCCTAGTTGAGTTGCTAAAGAGAAGAAGGATCATAAATGACCAAGTCCTAGGAAAAATACTATTTAATAGTATGCCCATGAGTAGCATGAGGCTAGCATTGGACCGGGACTAACATTTTTGTAATGCAAGAGATGGAGCATTAAGATAATTTTCTCTTGTGGTTTATCGAATAGGATAGGGGGTTCTGGAGCAAGTAATTTGGTTGCTCTAGGAGTTGGTTGGGAGGAACTGATTCTCCACTTTTGTTTTTCCAGCATTGGTGCCAGGTTCCTACTCTGTTTTTCTTATGACTAATACCAGTTACAGTAGGATTTGTATGTGAATTTTTTATGTACAGTTACATCTCCAGGTAGTAGGATTATGCATTTCTGTAGAATAAATATCCATGTTTATCTAAAGTATATTAAATCTATACAATGTTATTGTTGTAGTGATTAATAACTCATTCTGAGCATAAGTTGGTAGAACTATTTGTTATTGATATAGTTTTGAATCCAATACTTGAATAATTTAGAATTCATGATTCTGTATATAATGTATTGAATCCTCTGTTTCTTTTAAAAAATGTACCATGTATTCCTACTTTTAATTGTTCTTTGTCTATTTGTATCGTTTCTGCTCAACGTAATTATGCTTATTGAATGTGGATTGAATCTATAATGTCATTATAGCATAGATCTGTCTATAGAGGTCATAGAGAAGAGAGTGTGTGATTTATGAATGGCTAATTGAAATAAGAATAGATTTCTACTCTATAAGTGTTTTGATCATATAATACCTTTGTTTCGTTAACCAGAAGTATAGATTTTCAATCCTCTATGTGTATATCTGTAACTCGAAATCAAATTGAGGCATAAGAGATGAAATATGTCTGTGTAAAGCATTACATAAGGAATTGATCATTTCACTGATCAATTCATCAAAGATTACAAAAAGTTAAAGAACTCATATATTCGACAAATTTATCATTTAAATCAAATTTCTCAAACAAAAGGTGTGCTCGAGTTAAGCCTAAACAAATCGCCATACATCATGTGATGGCGATCGATCTTGGAGAAGATCAATGATGATAAGGAAATCTCACTGGAAAAAGAGAGAGGAAGATATAGGACGGGTCGGGCTACAAAATCAGAAGTGGTCATTGGAAATTAAGATTGACATCTATGACCGAGATTGATCATAAAATATATCGATCGTCCACAACGATTTTGCTGGGATAAGTTGCGGGTTTTGAAATTTTTTTGATGTGCATGAAATATTTATGGAACTCACTTCGTAGTTTTTGAAGCCCACAGTTGATTTCGTGGGGACACTTATCGGATGATCAAAAATCCATTTCATCGATTCAACTAGCAAGTTGATTAACAACAGAGAGCAGGCGCGAAATTTTTATCCAAAAGAATTTGTTACAGGATTGAGTCCTCCTGAGTGAGTTGGACGATAGATCAACTACTTTGTTTAAGAATCAAGTTAATATTTAGTTCGGTTTATCTTACAATAAATAAAAACCCTAATTCAAACCACAAACCCTTGAATCTGCAACGTTAAATGTTGATCCACAAATTTAGAAGACCAACATTCCAGATCAAATCCACAACGAGATCAACAATTCACAAAAGTTGTGGAAGATAGATTGAGAAGTTTTATTTCCGAAAAGTTGTAAGGAAATCCATAAGCTTAGACATCGATCTACAAAGAAGTATACCAATGGCCGAGATTGCATCCACAAGGAATATCAATGACTGATAATAGTCATGGAGGTTTATGTTGTGGAGTCTACAAAGAAGTAGATCAACGGTCAAGATTGTATACGCAAAGAAGATCAATAGATGATAATAGTCACAGAGGTTTCATTTTAAAATACGCAAATAAGTAGATCAATGGTTAGGACATAAGCCGCAAGAAACAAACGATGTAGAAAGAAAAATATTAAGTTAATGAAATTTGGAGTTTCTGCAACCCACGACCTGCAATCCGCATTTGCGGAATGTTGAATGTGGAATGCGAGAAGTTGAAGATTAATTTAACGGAATGTGGAGTTTTCGCAACCTGCAATTTGAATTTGCGGAATGCGGAATGTGGAAGGCTAGAAGTAGGTATTAAGTTCATGGGTTTTGGAGTTTCTGCGACCCGCAAACCACAATATGTATTTGCGGAATGCATAATGCAGAAGGTGGGAAGTAAAAGATTAAGTTGGCAGAATTTGGAGTTTCCGTAGTTGAGAACCTGCAATCTGAATTTGTGGAATGCGAAATCTAGAAAGTCAAGGATTATTTTAAATGGAAATTGGAGTTTCCACAACACGCAATCCTCATCAAGTCAAGATCGACGGTCAGGGTTTATTTCACAAGGAATCAAGGGTGTATAAGGTAAACAATTTATTTAATGAAATTTTGGATTCGACATTCTGCATTATGGAGTGTGGAATGCGGAATTCAGAATGAGGAATTAGAATGACAGAATGGTTCTTGTAGAAGAACAATAACTTTTCTTTTTGAGCTTTTTTTTGGAAATCTATTCTTTTTGGAAAACGGTTTCTAAGATTTTAAGGAGATGATGATCATTTCATGTGGCCATGGTTATGCTTTAAACTCTCTATTTGTTTGTAATGCCTCATAATAGTTAGGTATTTTATTAATATGTCTGGGGATATATGGTTATAGAAAAGTTTTTATGTTTGAAATTTGAGGTATGGTACATATGGTATTAGAGCACGGTTTCAACACCAGGATTGAATAGGATAAACACACTACTATTTTAGAAAAAAAACAAACTAACCCGTGTTTATTTTGTCTTAAAAATTCTCTTATACCCAGCAAAGAGAAAGTAGAAATATATTTTGCAGGAAATATGCAGATACGGGAATATCTGGAGAAGAGGAACGTTGCCCATAACAACCTTTAAATAATGAATAGGGTAATATAATACATAGAGAGTTCTAGGTAGATCTAAATGAAAGTCAGGACAATAAATCTGAATTAAAAAGGACTATCGGATGAACTAAAGTATGAATTAAGAAAGTTTAAGGAAGATAAAAAGAGGATTTTGATTAGGAACTGCCTAAAACTTCCCCGTACAATAAATGTAAGGGTAGGAAGCTGGAATTTTCCATAGATAACCCTGACACTTTAAGTGAAGAGTCTTCCTTTTTCCCATTCCACTGTCGCTTTAGAATCCCCAAATATCGTAATGGATTTTATTTCTTTTTCCTTGGCAAAAAACATTAAACCCTAGAGTGCAAGAAGCTATGATTTGGTGTCTCATCTAGAGCCAATACTTAGCTTGAGTCTCTAGGATAAATACCGGTTCATCTTGATCACCATTCCAACTCCACATAAGCGTCCCTGCTTGGCTCCATCAAAATAGCTCACAATACCTTGCTGATCCACCAGTGGATAAACTATCCTCTTTCCAAGTGCCTTTTAATTCATAATGGCATATGATTAGAGCCAACATATTTCTTTTGAACCAACAAGGAAAGGGTCTGGCCTCCCATTCTAAAAAATGACATGGTTGCGCATTCTCCACACAGACCAAATAGTTGATATCATAATGTCTATCGGTATCGTGGATTTCATTAATATGAACCGAAAATTGTCTTGGAGACATGGTTTGTCCCAGCTAATAGTGATAGCATAGTAATTACATATATAATCCCAAACACCTTGAAAAAAAATTCAGCCTCCAAATAAGTGATCTACATATTCAAGGTCTGATGAGCATAAAAAACACCAACCTGTTCCTATGAATCCATGCTTATGCAATGCGTCCCATGTAAGGATTTTATAGTTTAAGCAAAGCCAGGTGAAGCATTTCATATTTAATGGAATTCATCCAGTCCAAAATTTGTTAAGAAGGATCACCAATGGAATAGGAACTTGCTAAGAATCTATATGGAAATAAATCTGATATGCAGTGATGAACCCGTTCCATTTATTGTAGCTCCATACGATTCTACCAGCCTCTCAATCCATGGAAATACCCGTGACAACTAGTCTAGTAGTATAAGAGGACCATTCCCTCTCCAAGCATTCACTGAGGTTGAGATCGACAATGCTTCTCCAGTTGGTTCTTCCCTTCTCTTCAAGCATGTAGATGTGGGAAAGATCATAAACATTCTTGTCATGAAGGTGTTTGATTGTTAGAATAATCAACCCATAGTTAGCTACCTTAGACATTAATTTATTCATTTTTTGTCTTATTTTCCTAGTTTCCATATTCCACCTTATGCAAGTTGTCATCTACACATACATAGTGGTCCAACTTGCTAATTTTGAGTCATGGAGTGCTTGGGAAACCTCCTGGAATCAAATCTACTTTATTCCTGGCCTCCCTAGTGCCTATCTGCTTTTTCTACTTTATTGCCTGCTTTTTCAGTGCTTTAAGGCAATTGGGAAAGTTTGACTAGGTGAGGTTAACTTGTTTTTTGTCCTCCACATCCTCCACTCTTATATCCTATGAAAAGCATGTATGAGTTGTCCTTCCATTACCTTTTATCTTGCCTAATTGATTTTTCCAATTCATGAGCTCCTTGACAGTTTTGGAAACTGCTTTATGCACCTACGGGGGATTTGCTTAGATTTAGTAAGCCTGCTTTTGACTAGATTCGAATTGCCTCTTCATGCATTTGAATCCCTCATGTAATTATTTATTGTGGAAGCCTATGAATTCACAAGGTTGGCTATTGTACACTTATTCCATACAGTTTAGTGTTCAGCTCCATATTCAGTCTCTTTTGTGAGTAATTTTGCATGTACAATTGATAATTGTTGTGAGTGTAATTGTTCTATGAATGGGTTCAATTTCCACATGGTATTAGAGCTTTTGTAGATCAATTTCTCTCCTTCCAATTTTTTTTTGCAGGTTCGACATCATTGACTGGGAGCATTCTACAGACTATCGGGACAATTTCTAAGCTATGGATCAATCTCAGAAGATCATATTGACTCCATTTAACTTCTTTGAATGGAAAGCAGAGATGGAGATACTATTGAGAGAGAAAGGCCTCTATAGAGTGACTATGGCAATAGAAGCAGAGCCCAATGCAACTGTAGAGAAGATAAAATGGCACAACAGGAGGGATGAGGTCTATGGTCTCTTGTGTCAGAGTATATCCAGAGACCTCCTTTTCCATATTGATGGATTGACATCACTGAATGAAGTATGGGAGAAGCTTGTTGATCTTTTTGGAAATACAAATGAGATGAGGGGACATCAAATCGAAAATGATTTGATCTCCTTGAGTCCAAATAGCTTTGAATCCCTGCAACTCTATTTCTCCAAGTTCAAAGCACTTGTTTTGCAGCTAAAACAATGTGGGATTGAAAATAAGGATGATCAGCTGGTCTTGGCCATACTCTCAAAGCTTGGCCTTGACTATTCAGTGTTTGTTTTGACCTTCTATGCCACAAAGTTGACAGCTCGAACCTGGAAGATTCCTAGCCTTGTAGATTTCATGGAATCTCTCACACAAGAACAAGATAATTTGGTGATGATGGGCACCATCAAACCATCCAAAGACCAAGCTATGGTTGCTGGAGATTCAAGAATGGATTCAAAAAACAAAAAGAAAGCTAAAAATCCACCTGAGAAAAAAAGAGACAAGAACAAGTCTCCGAAGGAGCCTCAAGGTTCCAAGAAGAACTACCAAAAGAAGAAGAACAAAGGAAAAATGAGCAAGTGCACATACTGCAGTAAGGGCAATCATTCTGAGAGCTCCTGCATGAAGAAGCAAATAGACATGCTGACCCAACTCCTAGAGAAGAATGGCATCTCCCTTGCAGACAGCTCAAAGAAGAGGGAAGGAGGATCAAGTTCAGAAGATAGAGAGAGAGTTCATGCATTGGTTGCTGGCACATCAAGCTCACCTAGTTTCATCATTGATTTTGGAGCTTCAAGACATATGGTTTCGACCAAGGAGGCATTCACCTCACTTGACATGTCAAAAGGTCCACCAATAGTACTGGGAGATGACTCTCTCACTGAAAGTTTGGGCAAAGGGAGGATTGATCTTGATCATGGTAAGTTCAGCAATGTGTTGTATGTTCCAGGTCTTGCCTCTAACCTCTTATCAGTGTATCAGATGACCCACACTGGGTGTCCAAAGAAGGTCATATTCTCCCCTGATGAAGTTGAGATCACAGAGATCTCAAGTGGTAAATTCATTGCAAAAGGAGTTGCAAATCATACTTCGAAGGTATACATGTTCTCACACTTCCTACCCTACTCAAACCCCTCTGCTCTTTTGATTCATGCTAATGAGGCAAGCAAGCTTTGGCATGAAATATTTGGCCACCTAAATTACAAGTATCTTTCTGATCTTAGTGAAAAAGAGATGGTCATAGGGTTACCAAAGATAAAAAATTTCTAAAGGAGTTTGCCAAGGTTGCATCCTAGGAAAACACCCAGAGCATAAATTTGAGAGAGTTAGTCATGAGAGAACTTCTGCAGCTCTTGAGTTGATCCATAGTGATGTTGCTGGCCCATTCCCTCATATATCCATGAGTTAGGCCAAATATGCATTGACTTTCATAGATGACTTTTCCAGGTATTGTTGGGTTTACTTCCTGAAACACAAGTCTGAAGTTTTTGGCCTCTTTAAAGTCTTTAAGGCTTTGGTTGAAAATCAGTCTGGGATGAAACTCAAGGTCCTCGGATATAAAAATGGTGGTGAGTATTTCAAGTATGAGTTTATTCAATATTGTGCAGATGCAGGTATTCATATGCAGCATTCTATCCCTTACACACCACAGCATAATGGTGTTGCTGAGATGAAGAACAGATCACTGAAGGAGATGGCAACCTGCATGATGGAGGCTAAGACTTTGCCACCAAAGTATTGGGCTGAAGCTATAAACTATGCAGCCTATATCCAGAATAGGGTGCCTCATAAACATCTTGATGGTATGACTCCTTTCGAAGCATGGAGTGGGCACAAGCCAGATGTGACCCATTTCAGGATTTTTGGCTCAAGGGCTTGGGCTAGAATTCCAACAGAAAAGAGAAAGGTTTTGCAGCCCCAAAGCCAAGAGTGTCTATTTGTTGGGTACTCTAAAGATTCAAAAGGGTACAAGCTGATCAATTTGAGCACAAACAAATCCTTCATTGAAAGGTGTGTTCATTTTCAAGAAGAACCCCTAGCAGCAGTGGAAGTTGGAGAAGCCTCTTCACCACCAAAACCTATGAATGCAAGTGAAGAGATAGTTGAACATGCTGATTCTGATATGTATGATAGTGATGATTTTATTGCAGATCCTAAAATCCCTACAAGGCCAAAATGGGCAGCCAAGACCATTCATGCAACTGGAGAGCTAGCTGGAAATCCTAATGACCCTAGGAGGACTAGATCTCAATTTGAGAGTGCTCTATGCATGAAAGATCCTATGTTTGCTGAGAAATGCTATCTGATGGTGGAATCAGTTCCTAAGACATATGAAGATGCAACAGGAGATCCAAGATGGCAAGAATCCATGAAGGAATAGTTCAGCTCACTCCAAAAGAGCAACACTTGGGAGCTGGTTGGTCTTCCCCCAGGAAGGAAGCTAGTTCAGTGTAAGTGGGTGTACAAGACCAAATTTGCTGCTGATGGTTCACCTCTGAATTACAAGGCCAGATTTTTAGCCAAGGGCTACTCACAGGTTCATGGCATAGATTACAATGAGACTTTTGCACCAGTGGCAAATATGGACTTCATCAGGCTAGCCTTAGCCATTGCAGCTTCAAAGAAATGGGAGATACATCACATGGATGTAAAGTGTTCCTTCCTGAATGGAGATCTCACTGAAGAGATATACATGAAGCAGCCTCAAGGATTTTCTACTAACCCATCTCTTGTGTGCAGGTTAAAGAAGTCATTGTATGGGCTACAGCAAGCCCCCAGGGCTTGGTATGCCAAGATTGATAGCTTTCTACTATCACTGAATTTTGTTCGATGAAAATCAGATCCAAATGTCTATTTGAAGTTGATTAATGGTTCATTAATGATCATTGTGTTATATTTTGATGACCTTCTCATTACAGGAAGCTCAAAGGATGAAATTGCTTCCTTGAAGGGTGCAATGAACCAAGCCTTCTCCATGACAGATTTGGGGCTTGAGATTGCTCAAAACAAAGCTGGAATCAAGGTGCACCAGTCCAATTATGCCTTGGATTTTCTAAACAAATTTATAATGAAGGATTGTAAGCCAAGCAAGACTCCTTTCCTTTCAGGATTGAAGCTTGAAGAAGCTGATTCTTCACCTATTGTAAACAATACACTGTATAGGCAATTGATTGGATGTTTGTTGTATCTTACACATACTAGACCTGATATTTATTATGCAGTAAGTGTGGATTATAGATACATGTATCGGCCTCATGAGATCCATTGGAAAGTAGCCAAAAGGATCCTTAACTTTGTTTAGGGAACAAGGACACATGGGATCTTCTATAAAGCAAAATCTGATCTTGATTTGATTGGGTTTACTGACAGTGATTGGGTAGGTGATAGCACAAACAGAAAGTCAATGTCAGGATATGTGTTCATGCTTGCAGAAGGGACAATCAGCGGGTCAAGCAAGAAACAGAGTGCCATTGCACTGTCATCTACAGAAGCAGAGTACAGAGGAGTTGTAAATGCAGCAACTCAATGTTTATGGTTGCAGGGGTTACTTGGAGAGTGTGGCTTCGAATCAGAATACTCAACTACTATCTAATGTGATAATCAGAGTACCATTCAAATTTGCAATGATCCAATTTAGAAGCATAGAACCAAACACATTGAGATCCATATGCACTACATCAGAGAGCTTGTGCATGATGGCACCATTCACCTACTCTTCTATTCATCTTCAGAACAAGTAGCTGATATCTTCACCAAATATTTTTGTGAGAAGACATTCAGCAATATCAAATCATTACTAGGGATTTCTGATCATGCTATGAATCATGAGTGATGACAAGATTTCCAAATTTTGTTTTACAGTCCATGTTTAAGGGAGGATTTTCCCACTGGGTTTTTGCCTCTTTTTTTGGTTAAATGGACATGCAGTATGTAAAGGGTGACTAAGCCTTGTTGATATGCCCTATAATTTTCTGATATATTAATCATAATTCAAGCTTAAGGGGGGGTTTTAGAATAATCAACCCATAGTTAGCTACCTTAGACATTAATTAATCCATTTTTTGTCTTATTTGCCTAGTTTCCATATTCCACCTTATGCAAGCTGTCATCTACACATCCATAGTGGTCCAACTTGATAATTTTGAGCCATGGAGTGCTTGGGAAACCTCCTAGAATCAAATATGCTTTATTCCTGGCCTCCCTAGTGCCTGTCTACTTTTTCTGCTTTATTGCCTGCCTTTTCAGTGCTTTAAGGCAATTGGGAAAGTTTGACTAGGTGAGGTTAACTAGTTTTTTGTCCTCTACATACTCCACTCTTTTCTCCTATGAAAAGCATGTATGATTTGTACTTCCATTACCTTTTAGCTTTCCTAATTGATTTTTCCAATTCGTGAGCTCCTTGACAGTTTTGGAAACTGCTTTATGCACCTATGGGGGTTTTCCTTAGATTTAGTAAGCCTACTTTTGACTAGATTCGAATTTCCTCTTCATGAATTTGAATCCCTCATGTAATTATTTATTGTGGCATCCTATGACTTCATAGGGTTGGCTATTGTACACTTATTCAATACAGTTTAGTGTTCAAGTCCATATTCAGTCTCTTTTATGAGTAATTTTGCATGTACAATTGATAATTGTTGCGATTGTAATTGTTCTATGACTGGGTCCAATTTACACATTGATCATTCGGTCTAATAGAGTATAATTATCTAATCCAACAATCGGTTCTGTTCCAATATAAACATGTGACCCCCTGTTGACCTTCCAACAGAGGTTAGGCAATATAAATGGAATAGTATCCACCAAGCTGCACCAAATCAATGAGTTGTTGACAAAGTGAATTCTACCATATCTTAACCATAACTCATACGGTAGTCTCCTAAGATACTTGCATCTGATAACCTTGCCCTAGATACCTTAGTTGTGTAGTGGCCGCCAGAGACTCTTGGAACAAAGTGAAGAATTGAAGAGCGCTAAGTTTTTGATACCCCGTCCGCCTAGAAATCATGGCTCTGAAAATGACTCGCAGGTGGTCAGATGAAACTTGATCTTCAGTGCTTTTCCATTCCATAGATAGTTGAATAATGTCCTACAGATGTTGGTGAAAACCCTAACCAATATGTGCATCACTAAAAACCAGTATACTGAGACACTCTGTAAAACAATAATGGATACTGTTAATTGACCGCCTAGAGATATCCAACGAGAAGTCCACCCTTCAATTTTCCTTTGAAGCTTGTTCAATAGACAATTCCAATCGGATTTCAGGTAGATGTTAGGCTTCAAGAAATAGCCCAGATATTTTATTCTGTTGTCAATACTAGCTGCCTTGACAGTGGAGAGGTCAGCAATATGCCTTGTCAATAGTTCACTGTTATAGTTGTGGAGGATATAATATTTTTTCTTGTCATTTGATAAGCCCATCACAAAGAAAAAAATGTTAAGAAGTTCTTTAATGAGACTCCACTCTGCTTCAGAGCCTATTCCAAGTATGATGACATCGTCCACAAATATAATGAGAGAAATCGATAATCTGCTGGCAATTTTCACACCCAGTAAGGAGCCATCAGACATGGATTTATTGAAGAGGGGGAAGATCCCTTCAATGAACATGATGAATAAAAAAGACAACAAGGGGAAGCCTTGTCTATTTCCACGACCACTCTTGAAACATGTTGTCGGAGAACCATTAACAAGAATGGTGAAAGAAGTAGATGATACACACGTCATGATCCATGTCGAAATGGCATATGGAAACCCAACCTGTTGGAGGACAAGGCGGAGGAAGGTCCAATCAAGTCTGTCATATGCCTTTTTCAGATTGAGATCCACTTTGAATTAGCACACACATTCTCCCTAGAATCATTGGTATCTTTATTCATAGATCATTTTATTCTCCGTTAGGATGTATTCATAACCATCTAGTTTATGACATGTACACATTTGGTTTTCTTTGTTAGGAAATATTTGATAGTATTTTCTTGAAAGGCTTATGACATGTCTACATTTGGTTTTCTTTTCTAGGAAGACTTTGATAGTATTTTCTTGAAAGCCCGCTACATGTAACTATGTTTCAAGTTTTGTATACATATCTATATTGGAGATGTTGGAGATGTTTCCACTGTATACATATCTATATTGGAGATCTTTTAACTACTTCTTATGTAATGGTTTCTTCTCTTTGATTCAATATATGAATAGTAAGAAAATAAGTTTTTAGTTTATACATATATATTTATTTTAGGTAAAAAAAAGGGATGTATTCATGACCATAATCATGGGTCCCTCAAGATGGATTCATTGTTATGGTATTTATCTCTCCTAATCCCTCCTCCTATGATATCATGATATACACTAATATTCTCCTTTTTCACAAAAAAATTGATATTCATGCATATTCTAGTCCATGGTTCTCTTACCCAACTCTCATCTTCCTTGAAATGACTCTCACACCATCACCTATGCAACCATGTTTCACACCATCGACCACATTGTTCACAAAGCCGTGTCTTCAACATTCTAGTTCAACATGGCATCTATCACTTTTCTACTCTTTATGGTTCCATCAACCCCTCTTGGCATCCCATAAACAATTGGGGCATCTCTTCTAGCCTTGTTTCTTTTCCCTTGTGCCATTCATAAACCATGAAGAAACATGCATGCTTTCAAGTTCAATCGAGAGGAAAACATGAATGCTTTTGACTTCAACTGGGAGGAAAACATGGGCACTTTTGACTTCAATCGAGAGAAAATGATGAAGAATACACCATGTCAAGGAAGATGCTTAGTTAAGGAGGGCATAACCCCATACATCAACATTTTCCTTGATTGTTGTGGAACTAATCATTTAGTTGCATGCTATTACATAGATGTTAGTTAATAATTTTTTAGGAAGAAACTCTTTCCATCCTTGTGTTACATGCAGCTACACTTAAATAATATTTCTTTTAGTTTTAAGTTGTCTATATTATTGGATTAGGGTTTTGACCTTGTTAAGCAATAAAGGCTTGAAAGATACGTAAATATATAAAAGGATTTTACCTCATAAATAATGCTTAGGTTAACTAATAAGGAATTATCTAATTTTCAATTTTATTTGTGATATCCTGTGCTTCATTATTCAGATTAGTATATACATTTTTCTCTTATGTTTAGTTAAAATTTTCAATCATTTGGCTCTCTATCCCATATCAACAAGCACAATATCTAAGGTGTCTATGAGTTGCATAATTAGAATAACCTTTTGTGTTATTTTATTCATGATCCCACAAATCCTACATGATCTCCTCTCCAGAAGAATAAAATCATTACATTCTATTCTATAATCATTGTTCTTTCCTTTAGAATATAAAAAACCCTACCATTGATTGCACCTCAAATCTTAACATCCCTTGGATGACATCAACAATAATCTAATACATGACTCTTTCCATGCTTGGGTATCTCTTAATATGAAATAATTTGAATACAAGCAAAGAGAAGATAACATATACCAATTTTTTTGAACCTAAAGAAATAAAATGACGTGATAAATAAGAAAAAAACATTGTAGTTGATCTATGAAGCCCAAAAAAATAAGGTAGATATGAACATAAAGCGTAGTTTGTATTAATGAGGCACAATCATTTATACAATTTTACATAGCCCCCATCTTCATTTATTTTACATCTCATGTAGCTTGAAAATGGGAACAAATATTGTTATTTAAATGTGCTCTCTAGGGAGGAGTGTTTATCATGCTTCAAGATTACTCATTGAGTGTTTTGTTGAGTGGGTGCGCATTTATTTATTGAGTGGGAATGCCCTTGTTCCTGATATGTTCCTCCTATTTTAACTTGGATGTCTCCCCACACATTTATCTAATTAATATAAGTTGTATGGGATGTGGAAAGGTTTTTGGGATCTAGCTAAACTGTTAAAATTGTACCTACAACTAGATCTAGAAACTCATTAGAGGAAATTTGGGGTCTAAAATTGGCCTTATAAGAAAATGGGCCAAGAATAAATTTTGTGAGTTGGAATTCAAGAACCAATAGAATTTCAATAAAATGATTCAACGACAATGGTTGAATTGACATATTTGTCATAAAAGAAAAATACTTTTTTTGTTTGTATTTTTGACATATCTCCCTATGTTTTTACTCAAATTTCAAGAGGGAGAGGCCATTGGATGCAGAATTTAATTCCACATCCAATGATTACCCACACTGCATACTTTTGACGGACCCTTCTACCCCAAAAAGAAGAAATACCTAAAAAAATGTGATGATGATGTCATCATCATGTTTATTCAAGTATTTCTTATCTTTGGGGTAGAGGGATCTATCAAAAGTATGCAGTGTGGGTACTCGTTGGATGTGAAATTAAATTCTGCATCCAACGAGCTCTCCCACTTATAATTTGAGTAAAAACATAGGGAGATATGTCGAAAAAATGAACAAAAATATAGTTTTTTTCATTCTTCCTAAAAAATTAATAACTATTATTTTATTATTTTAACTATAATTTAATTTATTTAACTATTATTTTATTATTTTTCTTAGGAGGCCCATTTTAGACCTCAAATTTCTTCTAATGTCAATGAAGAGGAAAGTATCGGCATTGTGCCAATAGTACAAGTT
>LPNX010883051.1:361866-388492 GCA_001517045.1 Pseudotsuga menziesii | reverse complement strand
TCATGGCTAACTTTGTCTACATTTAATATTCGAGGTCCTATTTATGCTATCTTGGAAGGGATTTTTAAAATTGACCCTTCCTTGGCCTTCCCTATTTGTCATGGTGCTCAAGGTAGAAGATCAACTCTACACCATTGGAAAACTTTAGTCTATGTATATTTTTGGGTTTTTTTCCCAAAACACAAATTTGATTTTAGTTTACCCCTTTGAAATATTTCATCCTCGAACAATAACCTGTCGACGTATTATTGCACCTTTTTGGGGCGATTGCTAGTATGTATGACTCCAAACTTTGTTGGGATTATAGCCACCGAACCCATATTTTGCACGCTGTGTAAACAACCAAACTTTGATGGGATTATAGCCACCTAACCTATATTTTGCACGCTGTGTAAACAAAAATGAAGGTAAGACAGAACATCATATCATGCACGGTGTACTTTCACACCTGCAGCTGAAAAAGTGAAAGAAAATGACACAGCAGCCAGAGCAGCCCAGTCTTATGTACTAGAAGCTAGCGACAGACCAAAGATGCCAACTTGCCAAGTTTCTCGTGTCTTCCTGTTACAGTAGCTCGCCTTCTGATAAATCCTACTCCTAGACCTCAGCTGTCAGGTCAGGCATTACTCCAAGAACGATTAGCGTGACCTGCAGGCGTGAAGAAGGTCACCGATTGTGTCTGCAAGTACTAATCTCAACTCAGAAGAAAGGAGTCGACAATAAATCAAACTCAAATCAATATGATACCTACCCTTCTCTGTGTATAGTTTTTTATGATAGACCATCATCTCCGTTTGTGCTTTTATATATTGCAGTTCAAAGTCAAAACCTAGCATCATATTAGAATGCTTTTTACTTGCATTTGTTTGTTGTTGTTGGTATTAGCATAGCGTTTCTGTATAATTCCATTCTGTCAAGTCCACTTCATCAAGAAAGTTACTTTGAGTGTTACACAGATATTGGAGGCTGCAATGGGGAAGCCAGAGACTCGGGATTCAGCATTGAAACCTCAATCTGATAGTGATAATAATGGTGATCATGTCCCAAGTTTCAGTGCTAGCTGCAAGCTCTCGGAAAAACAGTTCAAGCGAGGCAAGGAGGCCGGGAGATACCGAGGGGTTCGCAGGCGTCCATGGGGTCGTTTCGCTGCAGAAATCAGAAACCCTAAAACGAAAGAGCGGCGTTGGCTTGGAACCTTCGACACCGCAGAAGAAGCTGCGTATGCCTATGATTTCGCTGCGAGAGCCATGAGGGGGATAAAGGCACGGACCAACTTCATATACGTTGATCCAGAATCGCGTATGACCTTCTCGCAAGCACAATGTCAAGAAGATCCTGGTCATAATACTGTAGTGGCAACCGATATCAAAAGTCCATTTTTGCCCAAGCATGAAAAGCTGCAAGACTCTTGGGCTGGTTGCCCATGGCGAGATTTGAGCACTATACCTGGCAGCTACAGCGTACCGAAGCAGCAGCAGTTCAGTTTAAATGGTAGCTCCAACATGCTCGGAGACGTAGGGATGAGCAATTATTTGAATTCTTCAAAGAATCAGATGGAGAGCAATAACTATAAGCCCGTTCCAAGAAGTTCCACGCCCGTCTCTCTTCCTAGAGATCATCAGAATACCAGCTCCTGGCACAACATGACCCAAGATGATACTGTTCTAGCCATGAAATTAGCCAAAAGCACAATTGATCTCACCCATGATTTCTCCATTCCATCCTCAGTCTCATCATCAGCCACTGCTTCTGTACTTGCTAAAATCACTGATAACCAGACCTCCTTCAACAACAGTACTATTATCCCTACTTCAATGCAATTACCATTTTCAAAGCCTGTTGAAAGTCTTTCTTTTCTTCCATTCCTAGAAGAGCCTGCATCTAGGGTTTGCAGTCCAGTGTCGTCAAAAAATACGTTGACTTCCAACCTGGAACATGAATTCCAAAACTTGGCAGATTGCAATACCTATTCAGAATCAGGCTTGTTGGAGGAGATAATTAGTGGGTATCTTCCTTTGCCTGCCAGAACCAGCCATAGATCAAACTTTTCCAGCTACTCTACCCCTTCTCCTTGCAGTGCCATTGACTCAAGTGGCCTTATGATCAGGAAAGATCTGGAAAGATTGGTTGAAGCAAATGATCGTGGTTTATGCTTAAATCCAGAAGAGCAGCAGGCTCAACAGCAACAACGCCAACATGAAGATTGCAAATTGAACAGCAACCACTTATCAGATTCATATTCATATGCTGATTCCTTGTTCAACATACCACTTGTTTCAGATGCTATTGAGGAAATCTTACATTTGACTCCAGAGTTGTTTGATCTCCAGCGGTATACTTAGAGTTGATATTCCTTATGTACCTGCATGCAGTTGTTGTCTTTGACAGATATTCATTCAGAAATTGATTATCAATATATATCTTATTTCAGATTGTTTTTAAAATAATGTCCTGTAGTTTTAATTTTCTCCGAACTTTGGAAATTTTATGTTGTATTCACCGGGATGTTAACGTTGTAATCACGAGGATGTTAACGTGGTAAAGTTGTGTTTATCAATGTACAAAATAAGGTTATAAATAGAGAAAGCGACTATTTGCTGCAACAGCTGCCATCAATTAGTTGGAGATTGTAATTTGTAAGTACTGTATCCATCTTTTCAATCAACTTGGGATAGATGTTGTAAATGTTGCAAAGTAAGAAGGCAAGCTTTGTTTTTTATAATGTGTGTTACAAATTATGCAATCTGTGCATTTTCCTTGTGCATTATATTGCATCACCTTTTACATGCTTTCTCTTTGTTTTTTTAAATCAACATTACCATACCGTTAAATCAACATTGCCGTACCCTATATATATGAAAATATTGAAGTCTGATGCTCTTCCAACAATATGGCCAAAGTGATATATATATATATACTTTTACTAATTTGAAAACACTAATTTATAACGGTCCAGCTATGGCAAAGTGATATCCATATATTTGGATAACACTAATTTGAAAACACTAAAATATAACATTTATGATCTTTGAATTTCTTGTTATTTACCTTGTTTAATTATATTTTTTTATTTTAATAACCAAAAACCAATTATAAGAGTTACTTAATTGGCTTGTGAATATATATTTAGATTGATGGGTAGAAATGTTAAATCGGCTTGTGAATATCTATTTAGATTGATTTGTAGAAAGGTTGGCTTTTAAACAAAATCTAAAATATATAATTTTATATCATAATAATATTAATTTATTTTTTAACCAAAAAGTTGTGATTTTAGTTCTGAAAAAAAATGGTGCTATAATTACAATCACTTTTTGATTGGTTTTTTTTTATGGTTTTGACAAAAAAAATCAAAACAATGTTAGGTTCTGGAAAAGTTGTATAGCTTATTGTAAATTAAAAAAATACTATTATAATTATTTGTATATAAACCATTGTTTCTTTAAAATCAATATAGCTTTTTGTTCAAAATAATTCCGAAGATTTACATAAATCTGTGTCTTTGAATAACCTATTAAGCTTTTGCAAACACACTATTATTCTCATTAAATAAAGGAGAACTTTTAATTAGTTGAAACAAGGAAAATAAATTTATTTAGATCAAATAAAAAAAACTCATAATGAACATAGCATGGGAAATACAATATCCTCATAAAATGTCATTGATAGATTAGAAAAAGGGATTGGATTTTGTACTAAAAAGGTTTGGGAAGATAAATGAAAGTGTGATTTTTAGTAGGGGATGGTTATATGACATTCATACTTTTTTTTTAAATGGTTTAGAAAGATATATAAGTAGAATAGATTTATTTTAATTCTATGGGTCTCAACTGTGGGTAGAATAGATGTTCTTGGCTCATGGTTTCTCAGACCAAAGGTTCGCCCAACAAGTCACAGGGCATTCGAACATACAAAAAAAAAAGATATGTGTATGTCTAAATAAGTTTACTGTAGTAGGTTAATAAAAATTGAAACTTTTTCACTTGATTGAAACTTTCTTATTTGATTGAAGAGTATGTGGGTGACTTTGCTTTCAATGGGGAAGGCTTTGCTTTGCTTTCATTTCTTCTTTCTTTCTTATATTGGCATAGCGTTTCCCCGATATGGGGTAGTGCCCTTCCTTTCAGTGCCTTTTCTTGGCCTTTGTTCCCTTCCTTTAGAGGATAAGTCGGTTTTCAAGTCCGAAAGTGCAACTCCAAGAGAGAGGTGGGTACCATTTTAGAAGAAGTCGGTTTTAAACTATGTTAAAGAAGGAATTAACTCAACCACCCACCAAACATCAACAATTTATTAGCTATCTATTTTACCAAGTTTCAACTATGGGTCTCAAAAGTTAGAAGCACCTATTGAATTTAGATACTCATTTCTCTAGACGGTATGAAAGTACTCTCCTTCGGCCTCCACTTACTTGGAGCTACTAATTTTGGAAAGATGTTATTTTCAATTTTTCTATAAATTTGATAATAATCTAGAAACAAAATTTTAATAAAACTCTTTTGTGTCTTTTCTTAAACATGAAATTGTTTTTGTTATTTTGATAGTGAGCTAGGTCAACACTTGTGACTAACAAATGCATGGAAACATGGTTTTGTTGTGGGAAGCTCCTAGTCTCACTTTGTATACTTCCGATACTTCAAGTTACAATTTATAGGTCTTGTTGTTTAAAGCTTTTCAAGTATCTATTCACATTCTTTTGAAAATGATTTCTTTGATATATGTTAAAACTTAGTAACATTTTATTATTCTTGTAGCCTTAATAAGTGGTTGAAACAATTATTTTTACTCATGGGCAAGAAAGCTTCTAAACACATTTAAAGTTCAAAGTGGTTTCTTCTTATCCATTTACAGCCAAGAGAAAGTGAATAACCCAAAAATAAGACGAATGACCAAAAAATAAGAAGGAACCATGAACTAGTTGGTGCAAATTTTGACCTCCCCCACAAAAACATATTGAATTGAATGAAACCCTATTGCTATTAATTCAAATAGAAAAATGTATCAAATCACTAGCTCTATATTAGTAAAACTTTTGTATATATTCAAATTAATGTGTCAAATTCTATAAGTTTACATTATTCTATTTTTATAAAATTAAAATACAATCAATTATCTATATGCTTTTAGTTATAAATGAAGCAAAACATTTTATTTTTTATTTTTTATTTTTTATCAAATTCTCATCAAAGTGCATCATTGCACCTAGAGGCACTCTACATCCCAGTATGGGGGAGATCTTGTAACGTTATGTAACGTTCCTCTTGTAAATGTCGACTATAAATAATATTGTTGATTATGATGGAGATGTTGTAACGTTTGTCGAGTATGAGGGAGATGTTGCAATGTTACTTTTTACTTGCCGATTATAATGTAGATGTTGTAACTTTACTTTCTACTTCTAAAAAGTAAAAGTAATAAATATATTTTGTCGACCATTAATTAAAATAATTAAAATTAAAATTAAAATTAGAAATGATCTTAATTTCTAATGATTTGAATAAAATATGTACATATATGGTATTTTACAAATAAAAAGTATGGATGGCTGAAGCAGCCATCACAAGTTATAAGTTCCAGAGCATATGACCATAAAAGCGTGAGTATTATGGTTTGATTACTTTGTAAGTATTACAAAGCTTAGAAAGAAAACAATAATAATTACATTTACAAGCTATAAAAAGCTCTTACAAACAAACAAAAAATGCTACTAAGTGTCCAAAATCAATTTTTTTTTACTATACCAAATACAACATCCATCAACTTTTAAAAAACAATAACTTAATTTTAAAAGGAAACTAGAAAATCATAATATTTAAAATCGTACTAAATCACAAAAACCTGAACCTCGAGCCCATTTTAGAAACGCGCAAAGTTTGAAGACAAAGAAAGGAATAAGACGACAAGTCAATGAGCTTGAAAAGCTACAAAGTTTAAAGATAAGGCAGGTCATAAATAGTTGAGAGGTTAAAGATACATTTGCTATTTAAAAAAGATAGTCCTTACTTTGAAGAGAACTATCTATGGCCACCAAACGTTGTTGGACTAGAAGGTTGACACAAAGAATCCAAAAAAGACCTTTAAAACATTTTTCCAGAGCACTGAGCCTAGGTAATGTGATCTTCCATATCAATCTTTGCTCTCGATGACACATTGATATTTCTAATTTATTTTTATAAAAAATCATTGTTGCCGAAACCCTAGTCCATTTCTAATTTTAATTTTAATTACTGGCCAATAATGTTCACAGACTCAATGAGATTAGATTGAGGAGACAATATGCAAGAGAAGCAGCCCTCCATGAAAATGAAAAGAAGACATTGCAATGGTAGGCGAATCCCTCTACTTCCTACACAGAAATTAAAACAATTAATTGCACATTTCACTCTTGAGGATGATTGGTAAGCAAATCTCTCTAAGTGGATTTGATCCCTCTAATTCCTACACAGACATTGAAAAAAATTAATTACACATTTCACTCTTGAGAATGATTGGTAGGCAAATCCCTCTAATTCCTGAGTAGATTTGATCCCTCTAATGACAGAAGTTTATTATTTTAATTGATTATCATGTTATCTACTTCAGAGATTGCTAATTGTGTTGACGTATTTAACAGGTATTATTCTAGTACAGAAACTAAAGATAGTAAGCTTACATGGATATATTCCCCGGGCACATGTAATATCAATGGAAAAATTTGAGGCCTTGTAATTATGTGCAAAAATATGTTGGCCTTGCACATAGTTTTAAAACCATGTGCAAGGCCTCCTAAACAACCATGCAAGGCTTGTTAAACAACCCATGGTAAATTGCACTTAAGGAGATTTGTTAATTTTTTTTACCAAATTTCAATTAAAAATAAAGAAAATAAAAAATAAACTACTCCTAAAAAAATAATAAAATTTCAAAAATATATTATTTAAATTGCAGACATTGCAGGGGTAGGCGAATCTCTCTAATTCCTACACAGACATTGCGAAAATTAATTGCACATTTCACTCTTGAGAATGATTGGTAGGCCAATCCCTCTAATTCTTGAGTGGATTTGATCCATCTAATTCCTACATAGATATTGAAAAAAAATAATTACACATTTCACTCTTGAGAATGATTGGTAGGCCAATCCCTCTAATTCTTGAGTGGATTTGATCCATCTAATTCCTACATAGACATTGAAAAAAAATAATTACACATTTCACTCTTGAGAACGATTGGTAGGCGAATCCCTCTAATTCCTGAGTGGATTTGATCCCTCTAATGACAAAAATTAATTACAGATTTCACTCTTAAAAATAATTGGCAGGAGAATCCCTCTAATTCCTTACCTTCATTTCCCAAGATTGTTTTTCCATGAGCATTGTACCATCCATGGGTGAATCATAATGAAACAAAATTAAGATATGCCCAAATTCTGAATTCATTATTATAATTTAAAATTTCAAAGTTTATTAAAATTTCTTCGTATGAATAAGGCTTACAACCTTATTTACTTTACACGTAGTTGAAATCAAATTTTGGAAATATATATATATATATATATATATGTGTGTGTGTGTGTGTGTGTGTGTGTGTGTTGAAAGACAATTACATTTTTCAACGCTTCCTTATTATCTCATATAATTTTCAACTTAAGTAAATTTTTACCTAAAAAGTTAAAATTAAAATTTCCTTGGTTTAGGAAATTGTAGGCGACAACAAAATCCTAAGTTTAGAATTTACAAATGTGTTTTACTAGCATAGATCTATCTTAAAAAAATCTACTTATTGTCGAAATAGATCAAATTTCTAAGTGTAAATCGTTTTTAGTGGAAATGTTGAAAAAATGTACACTAATGTAGAATGTGCCTCTTCTAAGCAAAGCAAAAGAAGAGTGATTGTTTGGGGTAAAATGGAAAACCCTAGGCTGAGTGTAAATCTGAAGATACTATGACTGGACAAATAGATCCTTATTTATAGGGTGTGCTACATATTAGGTCATAAAATCCTTGTTAATTTTTTTGTTGCCAAAACCTTCAAATTATCTTATTTCTCTGGATTACCAACATAAATAATTAAAAAAGCATTAAAATGCAAATCTGAACACCTACAATCTTAATATTTTGATCCATCTATATCTTAATTTGCATTTCAAATTATCTTTTATCCCTCATCGAGTTATATACCTAGACAATATGCATGTTGCAATAATTACATTATTGTTATGGACATTGAATCCATATCTACAATAAACTCATCAAACTACGAAGATCAACGGGCTCAATATAAAGAGAGAGAGAGAGATGAGTGACGGCGGCATTGATATAAATATTGCATGGAAATCTAAAACACCAAACCTTTTATATGAACAAAGAATTTGAAAGGGAAATAAACATGGCCTTACAACCTTTGAAACTTGAAACTAAACTCTGAACATTGGAGTTGTAGAAAAAAATGCAATTGCCCACGACG
The DNA here is from genome assembly GCA_001517045.1 of Pseudotsuga menziesii. Lineage (NCBI taxonomy): Eukaryota > Viridiplantae > Streptophyta > Pinopsida > Pinales > Pinaceae > Pseudotsuga > Pseudotsuga menziesii. The sequence continues at coordinate 380,050 of LPNX010883051.1, read as the reverse complement.
AAACGAAAAATAATTGTAAGAGTTGATATGTATAGTTGAAAATAAGTTCAGTTAATGGAAATGACTCATTAGTAAAGCATTTTCTTTCTCTCTAAATATGTTAAAATTACTTATTAATTAGATTATGATAATCCTCATAATTGTATCTATGTTTTCAACTTAACCTGTTCCTTTCAATGCTAATCAAAATCGAGTTTTGTGTCACTTCCCACGACTGTAACCAACCTAGATCCAAATCCTAGGCCCTATCAAGCGTCGAGAGGGATCAAATCTCCCGAGGTGCAAAACCTCTCCTCGAATAGCCCCTTGTGCAATACTTGAGAAGAGGTTTGCACCTCGGGAGATTTGATCCCTCTTGGCGCTTGATAGAGCCTAGGATTTGGATATACGCTGGTGGATTTAATACATAGAAAACTCCACTTACGTGAAATATTTGTTGCACTTTGGTATGTGTAAGTTCGCGTGCAATATTATTCAAGGAATACAAAATACTCCATAACTTGAAAAACCAACGCAATTAAACTTCTTTTGAAAACGGAAGGAGAGAACATCATAGGACAATCTCAATTGTAATGTGTTTTTTTTTAATGAATTGCCTCTACAAAAAACATTATATTTATCTCGCCTTTTAACTCAAGTCCTTTGGAATAAAATATCACAATTTCAATTACATCATTGATGCAACATGTTAACCTTGAAAAATTTTGGTATGGTGCATTATATGTAGTGTGACATTGATCTCTGGAAAGGATTCTAGGTTCCACCTTTTGTTTGTTTCCTAAGTTGATCAATTATTGTAATTTATATGCACACATATTACTTTTAAGTTGTTTATGTCGTTGTTAGTAGGTTGTTTTGTTCCACCCTTAATTTTACATGTGGCTTGACATTAACCTTTGGAAATAATTATAGGTTCCATGTTTTGTTTGTTTCTTAAATTTGTCACACGTTGCTTTTGAGTTCTATGTGTTATTGTTAGTAGTTTTTTTTGTTTCTTCCTCAATTTTCAAAGCCCATAATCGACTAAAAATACAATTGAGTCTTTTATTATCTTTTAATTGGAAATTAAACTCAATAAAAATATATCTTTTAATTAAAATTTAAATTCTTTATTGAAGGGTTTTTAAATTTTCATTAACATTATGGTAGAATGGATTGGATAAATAAGTTCATTTAGTTAAATATGGAGGCAACGAAGAGATATGTGTATATGTATAATGAGATGCAAAAAAGGCTAAGAGAAATATTCATATAGGTGTAAGACCAAAGTTTTGAAATACAAAGAGATACGGGATATATTTAATTTTTGTTGTAAATTATATATATAATTGTTAATTACATTTACTTAAACAAATTATATTAATAAGTGTAGAACATAAAAAAACAAAAAAATAATTATATTAAAAAACACGAGACTTTTATCGTGTTAATGTACAAGATATAAATTGTTCATTCTTCTTAATTAGATAATCCAACTACAACCTAACGATTTTTTGTTGAAAGTGCATCAACAATCATATTGTGTTCATGATATAAATGAGTGTATGATATAGCTTTCATCTCACACACACACACATTGAGATATATACAAAGTCTGTGAGTTATATATTACATACCAAACAAATATCACAACAGTGAACAACATGGATATCGGGAGTGAACTACTGTAATAAAATATTTAAATAAAATTTCCGATATGTAATATTTAAATAAAATTTCCGATAGGGGATTCACCTTGTTGACTAATATCTTATCACATTCATTCATAAAGGAGAGTTTTTTAATTGTGAACAATAAGGTCAATATTTTGTAAGTATTGGGGGGAAGGGAGTAGGGTATGGGGGCTTATAGGTATTGGGGGAGCATAAAAGGGGTATCTAGTAAAAATAAGGAATATCTCATAAAAATAAGGTTTTTTAATTGGAAATATGTATTGGGAGGGGGGATCAACAAAAGGATTTTGGTAGGTATTTATCAATATATAGTGAAATTAGGGGTATTATTTTATATCCCATGAACATAGCTGTTATGGAATAGTTTCATTGAGTGCATTGTTGATTCTGAATGGAAGGACTTTCCACTGATATTGCCCATGAGGAACTAGAAATACAGTTTTAAACCTGTCCTTGGCTTCAATTTCAATCTGGTAAAACCTAGAATTTAGGTCAAATTTGCTGAAAATTGTACAACCTGCTATTCTTTGTAAAAGACTGGATTTATCAAGGAAAGGGTATCATACTGGTTCAAGGACTATGTTCAGTGGTTTAAAATTCACAACCAGTCTGGGTTTGCCTTTTTTTAATTATCTTAGAGTGTTTGTTTACAACAAATTCTCAGCATGCCCAAGGGCTCTTAGAGGGTTCTATGAGGCCTTTGTCTGGTAATTCTTTAATCTCATTAGTATAGAATTATCTTTCTAAGGGAGACATAAGGGTTGCATAGGATTTATGGGATTTTAGTTTTTCCAGAGGGTTGAAAGGTAAACTTGACAAAGTATTTTTCTCTGGTCCAAAAGGCATTAGGTGAATCTGAGGTGCAATCCTTTTATAATTTAAAGGAAATTTCAGAGATGGAAGAATATTTATGCATTTCTGTATAAGCAATGCATCTTTCCATTTTAAATAATTCTACAAGACTAGGAGAGGGGTTGGACTGAGGTAAAGAATTTTTGCTATTGAATGAAGCAGAGTAGTATAGCAGATTGGAAACTCTTCTACCATTTATTGTAAAGGTAAAAATCATGTTAGGCTCATCAACTGTAATGAGGATGACTTAATGCAAAAAGGGAAAGCCTATTATGCAATATTCCTTGATGTCATCTAGTATTGAGATGCAAAACTTCTTTTGTTACGCCAATACTTATTGGAAAGTCTTGAACTCTACCTTTCAACTGTACAGGAGTTCCTTCAAAGGCCACACCATTTTCTTTTGCTTTTTCCCAGTAAAAAGATGGTGTAGCATTTCCTTTTTCGAAATTCATCTGGAAATCTTAATCTATCATACAATCAAGCACATAAGATTTGAATTCGGATGGAAAAAAATTTACTTTGATGAAATATTTAGGACCAATGAATATCCCTAGAGAGCCTATCAATGGTTCTTCATCGTGGCAATTTTTGCTTCTGAATCACTAGTGTGCTCAGAATGTTTTGGATTGGCAAAATATTTTGGTGACTGTAATTCTTTAGTATAGGCTCTGCACCTTTCTTCATCAGAGGATTGGTCTCTTTCTCTTATTTTTATTTCAAGCATTCTTTTCAATTCTTCTATTTCTCTTATCATCTTTTTTAAAGAATTTTGCTTTTCTTTGATCCATAATCTTAGCAAATTTTCTTTATCTTTTCTAAGTGTATATCCTCATGATGATCAGGATATCCCTTGTGTAAATATGCATGATGGTAGAATGTTGGATTCTTGTTCATTTTTGGAGAGACAGATTTTTCTGTTGCTTATGAGAATTTCTCTTTTGCTTTTATTCGTTCTAAAATATTTCTCTTTTCATCTTTTAGATCTTTCCTTTTCATATAATGATAAAGTAGAGTCTCAGATAATTCTTTGTCAATTTCAACAATCCTAAATTTTGAAGAGACCTTAGGCGGGTTAGAAGAGAACATATAAAATAGAAGTCAGGAGGACCAGAACACCCTCCTAAATTTGCTTCATCATCAAAATTTGAAGAGGAGGATTATGATGAGTTGGGGGGGAATTTATCTAAAGTAGGTTCAAAATCAGAGGAATCACCTTCTTCTGGTAAGAATACAATTTCTCCTTCAGGATAATCTCTTGCTTCACACCAAGCTAGATCCCACTAGGATGGGTCTCGATCTTCTAAGAACAAGGAAACAAGTCTGGGATTTTTATTTTTATTTGGACATTTGTTTTCCTAGTGACCTTTCTTACGACAAATGAAACATTTATCTTTATTGGAAGGTTCAGATATTTTTCTAAAATAGGTTTTTTTCTTGAATTTTTTTCTTTTCCTGTGTTTGTAGCCTTTATCTGGATGAAATCTAGGTGCATTGGTGTATTTGGGTTGCTTTTTCTTTTTACAACTATATGAATCTCGCCCAAAGTGTCCTCTATTACGAGCACCACATCCCCAATCTATCACTTTTGCAACATCCTTACAAAAACCCGAGGAAAACATTGAAGAGTGTCTTTTAAAATCTTTAGCCACTCTTTTCTCCAGACAATGTTCTTTCCAAGTTTCCATGATGAAACCATGTAATTCGGAAAGAGAGAGACATGTCATGGGAATGTTTTTATCTTGGAGATGTTGTTCAACAACATCATGAACATGGCCAAGAAAACATCTTAAGTGATGCTTCAGATATGCAGGATTATCAACATTTCCAGAAGTAATTAACAATTTTTGCATATAACAGAAATATTCTTCACTCTTATTTAGGTCACAAATTCTGACAGACATAAATAAGGATGCAAGATGTTCATAATCATCATTTATTCAGGACCATAAAATTATTTTCCTAGGGTAGTAAGAATTTGTTGGTCTACATCTACTGCATTTAGCATTTCTTCTCTGGATTCTTGAGTAATCCAACGCCACCATTTTGAAGCTTATCCTGAAAATATTGCAACTAGTTGGAGCACTAGTTTTTGGCCAGTTATTGTATTATCTTATGATATTTTATATAAAACCCAATTTTCCAAAATTTGAATGGTTGTTCTAATTTGAGTACAAGATTGACATTGGATATTCAACATAGGTTGATCAGGCATTTGGGAGATTAGATTATTCATCCCATTTATTCCAAAATTAAAAAAATGAGGTGCAGACGAATGAGGAGGATCAGATAGTTCTAACATTTCTATATCAAAAGGAGGAGGAGGACCAATTATCTGAGGAGGAGTATTCCTCGTGTTGGTGTGACTTGAAGATCCAACATCCTCTCTTTTTGGGACTTTAAATGCCGATAAATATTTGTCTAGAAGGGAATTTTCCATTCTTTTAAACTGGGAGACCATATTTTTTAATGCATTAATTTCTGCTTGGTCTTCCATTTCTTGATCAAAAAGGAATTATAGTCTTTTATCTTCCTCTTTTTCTTTGATTATCTTCTTTCATGTTTTCTTTGGTGGCCTTTGGTTGCAAGCTCTAAGGCAGTTTGTCTTACATGACTCTTTTTGTTGCTTACATTATGGGTTGTGGCCATCATTTTGCCTAAGACATATAGCCTTTTCTCTAGTTTTTCACTTGCTAAGATAATGCCATTTTTTACTTCTTCTTGATTGGAAAGAAAATGATCAACTTTGGCTTCTAGCAGGGAAATGTGCTCCGTTTTTGTTTGAGCTTTTGTTTTAGAAGCAAAATGTCAGAGGCTATGTCATCTAAATTTTCACCGGTTAGTTGTTGCTGATAATTGTTGTAATTAAGCAACTTTATCTCATCAAAGACAGTTTCATTTGGTGTGGATGACCTATGGGGCCTGCATTCTCTTTTGGAGAGGCCATCATAAGAAAATTGTTTGAAAGGAGTATCGGGAAGATTTATTCCCAGATGAAATGAGGTATCACCTTTAGGGTTTATGGAGGTGAAACCTGGGCCACTTCGAGGCGAAGACATCATATATAAAATCACTCCTTTGTTTATGAGTTTTAGTCTCTCAACAACGTTTTTACATGCATGGTAGTTTGCATGTTGACCTTTATGCTCATTGTTATGAACACCTGAGAAGGAAGAACATGGTTCAAATAAGGCTGAATATTTTACAAGAGGTGGAGAAAACTAAGAGGAAGGAAATCCTTAAGGAAATCTAAAAGAATTTGAAAATATGTCAAAGACAACAGGCTTAGGAATAGAGAGTTGTGGGTTCTTATTTTTGTCAAAGTCTTTTAACTCTCTGTATCTTACCTCCCATTGCTTTGGGTAACTGATGCTAGTCCAGTCAAATGTAATAGGAGTATAATTTTTGGACTTATATGTTTCCACCATGCTGAGTAGGCAAGAAATTTCATGTACTTTAGTGGTAAGAGGAGGAAGAGAATCATTTCCAAAGCAGATGATGACCAAAGATTTAAGTAGAATGATTTTGGAGCCTGTATCTATTTTAAATCCTAAGGGGCGAATATAAGATTTTAGTAGGTCATAGATGTGAGATCATCCAGGCTGACAAAATACTTTCCATTGGCTATTACCAAACACAATTATAGGAAACAATTTCTTATCCATGTGTATTTCCAAAACATAGTGAATAGATTCTTACTATCTCTATCATTTTTGTACTATTTTTTTTTTTTTTATTGATAACTTTACTTCTCTGTACTTACTTATGATATACTATATTATATGTATTTTATTCAATATTTATTATGTTTTATTTAAATGATTAAATTTAATTTAATCTTGTGAATGATGGCTTGTGGATTAGTGAAACCTAGGAATTGTTATTTCCCATTAAAGCTCAAGTGTGAAGTGTCCTTATGCCTATCCTGGTGCATGTTTTTGCAAAAATGTGGTAGTGCCATGCAAAAGTCCTAAGAAACTTTAGGATAATATATAGTTTCCCACTTGTTGCCACTTCATATAATCCATTAATGTAGTTTAATAAAATTTAATATTAAAATCTAATTAATGTATATAATTTGATATTTCTTATTTTATATAATATAATTAAAAAAAAATTTTCATGAAAATATGTCATAGTTTATATTTAAGAATGCATGAAAATCATATTCTTTATGTACTCTATAAACATGTATAAAATAAATTGAAAATAAAATGGTTTTCATATTTCCCATGAATACATATGGATCAAGAGATCATAGCTCAAAGCAAGAACACTCTCCCGTGACACACACATTTTAGTATTGAGATTATTCTCAAAGATAGGACTCAAAAAGGAAGTTTCGTGAAAGTCCTAAAAATTGTACATAATACATTCTAATATGAAAATACTAAAAATGATAGTAGTGAGATGGATTCCTTAACACGCCTTCATTAGAAGAGATGAGACCTTTATTGTGTTGAGATACAAGAGATAGATTCTTTCGAAATATATAATCCAACCTCAACCCATTGACTTTATGTTGAAAATGCATCAATAATCATATTGTGAGATGGACTCCTTAACACACCTTCATTAGAAGAGATGAGACCTTTATTGTGTTGAGATACAAGAGATATATTCTTCCAAAATAGATAATCCAACCTCAACCCATTGACTTTCTGTTGAAAGTGCATTAATAATCATATTGTGTTCATGATATACATGAGTGTATGATATAGCCTTAATCATAAATGATGCATCTTTTAACTTATTTGTGAAATATCTTAGCTCCACTTTCATCTATTGAATTACTAAAGAGGATTCCCCATATACGTGCAAGCTCTTAACCCTTATATTGATGGCTATTTTCAAAAGAAGATGAAGGGCCATCATTCAATGTAATTGTTTAACCAAATTTGCATGCTAGCCTTGAATTTAATGGGGTGCTCCTCATATAGGAATAAAACACCTCCTACACCGCTAAAATTATTTTGTTTTTATCAAGCATCATCCAAAAAACCCTAATAATAGGATTTGTTGATATTTAGGTCTCATACTTTTCATGGTTGTTTTATCTTTAAACATGATTTGCATCCATGAAAAAGTCCATAAACTTGATTGTAAAACTTGGCACCTGATGAGCATCAGGGATGTGGTGCTAGCTACAACACATGGGACATTAGCCTTAGGTTTTTGCTTGAGTCCAGTACTTCAAAGTGGCCATTAGCACTCGTACATGCAACCCATGATTACACGGGAGTTTGTTGGATGCCATAAGTATGTTGGTTCACACTGCACCATGGGACCCTAGTTCCTACTTCAACATGATAGTTAACATTCACTGATGCGACTTATTACCTCAAAAACTAGCATCCTTCCATGATTGAAGGTAAGTGGACACAAATTAAATATGTAAACCCATGTACAATAAGTGGACCCAGTGCTACAATAGATAACTCTTCAAGGAGGTACACCCAATGTCACTTCAATGTAACCCCCTTCCTCTTTTGACCCTACTCATTGGGCCACAAGAGGCTCCCTAGAATGAGGTAAGGATAGACCTGTAAGAACCAAAATAGAAAACACTTATATTCCTATAAAGACATTACAATGTAAGTAAACCAATGCTTAATGGAGTCAATGAAAGATAAGTGCAATAACCCTTTTAACTTTCAAGGTTAGGAGTAAGGATGGATTATAAAATGGATATGTTATTTTCTGTAGTGAAAAACAACAAGATCAAATATGAGATATCTCTTAAATCAATTGTTGAAATCATGCATATATTACCTCCCGAGAACCAACTAGAGAGGGTGCACTGATCCCCCCAGGATGCCCCTTTTTTGGTAGATGAGTGATGAGATTCATATCTTATTTTAACTTCATACCTGAAATTTGTTGTATTCAAGGTGAACCAGAAATATGTTAGGCCTAAAATCCCCCTAGGGTCACTTAGGGTGCCTTAGGATTTGAATCAATCTTCCTAAAACCCCTAGGGATTGATTTTTCATTTGAAATGAACCTATAACAACACATCAACTAGATCTAAAACATACCCTAAGGAATGATGTCACCTAACCCTAGGATGATGTCACCTAACACCAAGATGACATCACCTCCTTTATGGTACTTTTATTTCTAGAAATTGACTTTTTTGCAATATTTTTCAATTTTTGAGGATTTTCAATATTTTATCAAGATCAGAAATTTAATACCACAATTAATAACTTCATAAAAAAAAACTATGGCACACAAATAATTATTTTTTGAATTTGTTCAAAAATATGTAATTTTTAGGGTCTTATCACAATATTTTTTTTTTGCATTTCTTGCAATATATAATACGATATTGAGTTAAATAGATTGGGTGAAGATAAGGGAATAATACATAAGTCTCGTTCCTCCATGCCACCGAGAAATTGTGCAACATTCCTCTCAATAATTGGCAATTGAATTTTGTATGAATTAGGGGACCTAGGTTGTGTTGGTTTTAACCTAATCAGGTAAAAGATAGGCGCCAAAGTCCTAACAAGAGAATCCCTCCTAAGAGGGATGTCCCACTTACAAGACAATTTTATTATGCATAAAAACCTAACTAGCTCTTACCTTCAATGTGTCTGATAGTACAAGAAAAGAGAACTAGAGATCTTACCACAAAAGAAGAAAAAGAAGAAGAGAGTAATTCTATCAAAATTTCTTTCCCTTGGACAAGCGTTGCAAGATAGAGTAAAAGCCTTCAATCACCAAAATTCACCACATTGAAACCCTAGATTCCAAGAAGACAGGTGCACACCACTTAACCAAGGTAGAAAAGTAGAAACAATAAATAATCTTATTTGATCCCATGAATTGTTGCAACTTAATGAATGTTGATCTTGGGAGGAGGGTGTCATGCCCCAACTAACCCTAACAATTTGTTTTTTTCCCTCAACACCCTCTTCCTTTAGATGGTACAACCTCTTCAAATGATGATGTCATCATCAATTTAGAATGCTTGATCCAAGAGAGGGATTAATACATGATAAAATTAGGTCCAAGTGGGTATTAATGAGGTGTGCTAAGAAGGGTAGAAAACCCCTTACACATGCAATCACCTATACAAAGTATAAAAACAAGTGTGGTTGGGATCCCCTAAGTCATGTGTGACGTATCCCTATGGAGTCACCCTAAGAAGCACCAAACACCAACCCAATGCATAAATTCCCAACATGATGAGGGACTTCCACCAAATCAAGTAGAGGCACTAAACTAATACCCCTTGAAATGAAAACCAAAAGGACTTTCCATGACCAAACCACGGTCTAGGCGTCTTGAACCCCACCAGACCAATATTTTAACACAAATAATCCCCAACTTGGCCTTTACAATGAAAAAAAGGACCCCATCCCTCTGGCATACAAGGTATGGCGTGCTGCAGAGAAACTAGAGGGTAACACCCAGATCCCCCTACGAGACATGTAATTTTCTTGGGAGTGTGTGACAACCTCTGAATCATCTAGGACCAATAGACCTTCACACACTTCAAACAACAAATTCATAAATGCATCAAAGGAAGGTGCTTCCATTTTTCCTTGTTCAAATCAAAGTGAAATGCAATAAACAACAAGTGTAATGCATGGGTAAAAGTAAATATTGAAATCAAATGAAATTGCATATACTATAGTACAAGGAATGTCTTAAAGACATCATATATCACCTAAGTAAAAATTATTCAACCATGGCTTTCCCATTAACAAACAATGGGAATTTGTTATTTCCTTTCTTTTGTGTCATAGGAAGATGAGACCACCTTGAAGTTTTATTGGTAGATTCCTAAGTTGGTGTCTCTTCATGATGTTGCATCACGAAATCAAGACCTTTACTTTGTTTTCTACCTAGATATGAGGATTCATTCGGAACTGCATCTAAGCCTATTTGCCTCATCCTTTGTTGGATTAGTTGCACATATATTTTCACATCACTTTCATAAGACTTCAAATTATCACGAGTCTAGTCATTTTCAGAATTGTGGACCAAACCCTTGGATTTTTCCTTTTCTTTTGAGGTAAGTGCTCTCCTTTTCTTTATGCAGCTGCCATTCCTCTCATGATTCTTATTTGTATGAACTTATTCATGTGGAACTGGGTTGTTGGTTTCTTTGATTGAAGAGCCTTGATTTTCTTAGTCGATTTCAAATTTGGCCAAATTATTCATAGTTTTTTGTATTTGCATGTTGTCGAAAGCCTAATAGTTTCCTAAATCAGGCATAGAGGATTTGTGTAATGCACCCAACATTTCTCTAGACTTAAAAAAACACTATTTTTTTAATAAAACATATATGCATAATAGTCAGATGCATAATTTTAACACATACACAACAAATGCACAATAGATATAGACATAGGTTACATGCATAGTGGTTAATGCATTCTTTTAACCAATGCATAACAATGCATACCAAATATAAGCATTTAGTTGAAGCTTAATAAATTTTATCAAACACATATTTACATACATACAAGCATAATTAGTTTGTGTATACTTGCAAAAGCATAATTAAACCTAAGGCTTGAAAGGAAACACTTCCAACTCTACCTTATAAATTCATTTCTTAGCTGCCACATAAACATTTATTTGAAATTACAAAGTAAAAATTGTAAAGATTGTACACTAAGAACTACCCAGTAAAACATTAACTTAGAACTTCCATTTATGTAATCATCATATCAATAGGGATTACATGCATAAATTAGGTAGGATAGAAATTACCATTTTATCCAAAATATGGAAGATAATATTCTAACATATGTAAAAATGAACTACACTAAATTTAAACCTCAACATAGGCATTTATAATTCTTTGATTAAACAAATTCAACCCATGGTTTTTAAATACAAAAAACTATTCCAAGAGGGCATAATAAACAAGCCTTAGAACATGATAGTTGAAAATACAACAAGCAAATTCCACTTATGGTTTTCAAAAACAATAATACCACTCAATGCAAAAAACACTAAACAAGCCTTAGCACATGGTAATTGTTTACAATTTATGGGACGTAATCATTTACTCCACAGTAAGTGTGCACTAAGAACTTAATTGAATAATTATTCAAACATTTCATTCCATTATTTAGGAGCTATTTTCTTCCAATTGTATGTAAACTAAGAGTTTAATGTCTTTGGAATAATTTGAATAAGCCTTTCATTTACAAAACGTAAAAATTAACAATTTGTATGGGAAATGAATTCCTAGACTTTGACTTAATTGAAGGATTGGATTTCATGAAATTTTCAAGCATTATCGAGTTAAGCTTGCAATTTGTCAATACACATGAATTCAACCAATAAAAGCATGTATTCATACCTTGTATCCAAATTGAGAAAATTTAAACAAGGAAATCATGCAAACTTTTAACCATTATTAATAAAATAACATCTCAAAATTTAAAACACAATTTTCAAGAATTAGAACTTATCTTCAAAATACTTGAAATGGAAAATTGGCTTCATGGCAGCCTCACTCCACCCAACCGTAGGAAATTTTGCTCATTAATATCTCAACAAAATGCCACCCTCAACCTAGGACATGTGAATTTACGAGAAGGTGTTTTTGCTTTACCCAAGGTTCATCTTACAACTAGATATATCACTCGACACTTTCTCAAAATTCACAGGAATTAATTCATATTTGCAGGCATCAAGGAAAGAAAATAAAGGCTATAACCAATTTCATGCCAAATCATACACTTACCACTGAGGCTTTTTTCTAATTGCACCATAGTGAAAACCCATCATTGTTGTTCAGTGCCCAAAAATTCCACTAGAGTAATTCACATGCCAGGGGTTGTAGCATCTCTAAGAGCCCGACCATCATGATCCCTAACCTACTTCGAAAGGCATGGTAAACCTAAATCAAAAAGTGAAGAAACCCTAGGGTTTTGCCATCGACCATTCAAATCTTTAGGCTTCCCCGAATCCCCAACCATCTTTGGCTTTCTAGTTTTTCGACCCTTACACAAAGTAACATTAGGGTTACGAATGGAAGAAATGGGAAGCACATCAGGGTGGTCCTTAGACAAGGAAAATGTGTCCAATGGAAACTTTACACCATAGGGGGAGAGCGAAGATTCATGCAGAGGGGAAGAAGAGATATTGACCTCCATCAAGGTGGAACTCGGGGAAGGAAGCAGAGGAAAATCATCATGAAGAAAGGATAGACCTGGGGGATTCTCCAGAACTCTAGTAGGCTCGAGTAATACAAAAGAGGTAACAAAGACAGTTGCCATCAATGGTGGCAGAGAGATTTCAGGCGTAGAAGAAACACTCCCCTTCTTTGGGTCGTAAAGGGCCAAAGCCTCCCCAAGCCCCGAATCAGTCAAAGGAAAAGATGGAGAATATATCAAAGCACACAAGTCATCAACTGACATAAATTTTAGAATAGTAGGAAGAGATTTGAAAAACTTACCTACGAAAGTATTCGTTGAATCATGGTCTAGTGGAATAGGAATGTTGACTTCTGATACAATGTCCTCAACCCCACCAAGGTTGAACCCCTCATGTGATACAGTGGATAAAAAATGTTTGAACCCTAAAGTGCAATAAGCTTTTTGGTGTCCAATCCTTTTTCATTTGAAACAACGGAAAGGGACACTCCAATAGTCCAGTTGTTGTATGAAGGAGACTCCCTCCCATACAACCTCAATCTCGACCGGGAGACCCCCAATAACATCCATATCAACCAAGACCTGTGGTGCCATCCGCTCAGGCCCCACCAGAGAGGATGCTTCCATCATTATGAAAGAGCCTAATGAATTTGGATTGCTCATGAAACCCTTAACATTCCAATAGAAAAGTAGGAGATTTGGCAGGATAACCCACAGGTGTCGATGAGGGAATTAGGAATACTTCCATAGGTCGAAGTCTAATTTCCAGCGTGCCATAACTAAAGACCCCCTACCTATAACCTAGTAACGTTGATTAATCGCCTAACGGTTCTCCACAGATAAGAAGTTGAAAACCACCCAACCATTCACCAAAGTCATAACACAAGGAATATTTGAGACAAATGGTTGCCAGCTAACCCTAACCCAAGTGATGATTTCCACCCAAGAAAAATGTAGGAACTCAAATTTTCCGACCAGGGATCTATCAGAAATGTTTGAAACCATATCACAAGTGACATCCAGACCCGATACACAAAGGGGCCTCCCACTTTTCACCTTCTCGAAATAGAGACAATCTTTAGCCTTATGGAAACCCATTGAAGTAGAAACACCCCCAATGGGTTTCACTTTACCAGGATCATGAGTCAACCCAACGTACACCCCTCAGTACCCGCCACAAAAAATTCAAGAGACTTCCTTATTGTAGTCTGACAGGGAGGCTTAAGTTCTGTAACAACCTCTTCCATTAAAGAAGGGGTAGGAACTTTCACAGCCACCTAGAGGTGACCTTTTGACTGACAACCAGACCCCATCTCAGGATATTACAGGGTGAGCACTGACATCCTGACCCCCCAAACCCTAACGCACCCAAAAAAATGAAAAGACAAAAGGCTGACAGAAAACCCTAGAAAATCTAGAGAAAATGATAAATAACAGTGCCAAAGGAGACAAAAGAAACAAATTCCCACTTTCTTAACCTAGTTGGTACTAGGCCGAGAAAAAATCCCTGTTGGACTCTAGAGCTTCAAAAATACGGATAGAGATAAAACCCAACAAAATATTGAATCAAGTGCTAACAAACCTGAAAACAAATCGACGAACAGAAAAACATGATCGATCATACTCATCCTCAAACCAACAAACATCCCCCGGGCACTTGCACGAAGTTGGTTCCACTTTTTGGTGCCACTTAAGAAATCAGAAACGCACTTTCGAAGTGAAAATCAAGAACGCATATGTGTTATTGATGGTATGTTTAGAATAACCTGAGCCCAAACACAAGGCTAAGGTTCGTGAAAACGTATCGCATATGTGTTTTGTAAATGTTGAATATCGCATATGCGATATATCGTTATATAGGATAGAAAATTATTGTTGGAAGGATTGTCAGATGATCACAATGGATGTGGAAGACACGGTTCAAGTTTTAAAACTAGTAAAGTACATTGATAAAGTTAATGGAGTTCACACATGAAATAAAAAACACCCTAAAAATCACTAGGTTTCTTCTTGATTAGAAAGGTTCCTAATATTTGAAATATCAATGATCCATGGCTTGACTATGGAAGCCTCTATTCACCATGTGTAGGCTTTAATCATTGTCTAGCTAACTTCAAGATTGACTTGGGATAGATGACTAAAAATAGACCATTTCTATTTTTTTTCTTGATCATATAGGAATCAAAATCAATATATTTAAATGGTGGCAAGAAGCATACATAACGAGGGGGGTCTTAAGTATTATTTTCAACAAAGACTAAAAAATCTCAAAATAGGCTGAAAATATATAACCAAGAAATATTTGGGAACATATTTGTATCTAAAAGAGAGCTAGATGATAAAATGGATTGGATTTAACAATATATGATCACGGAGGGAAGTTCGGGACAAATTAAGAAGGAATAAATGGATCTAAGGACCCAATTAGGAATTAGAGAATGGAAAGAAGACACCTCGTGGAGGTAGAAATATAGAGTCGAGTTGCTTAAAAAGGGGCCAAAAACTATAGATTCTTTCACAATTCTATTATACAACATCATAAACACGATAAAATAGCCTCCTTCCAAAGAATTCAAGAAAACAACCTCACTAAATGGAAATACATTGAACATGAGCTAGAAGTAATTTCTAATCCACCTTGATCACCGATCTAGAAGGAGAGAACATGCAACACATTATTTAGATTACTTATCACATAACCAATTTGGTTAGAGAGGAGCATAATGACTAAATAATAAGGAAAATAACAATGGATGAGGTGGAGCAAGAGGTCATGGAAATGCCTACAAGAAAATATCCATGACTTGTTCACCACATATTTTTTTCATCACTGTTAGAAGATACTCAAGAATGAAGTTCAGGAAGTGGTATAAGAACTTAAGAGATTAGTAGGGGTCTTATCCACCTTTAATCCAACATTTCTTATATTTATTTCCCAAAGAGGATCATTCCAACACTCCTGCTAATTTATGTCCAATATTGCTTTGCAATTTCATTTACAATATCATCAGAAAGTTATTTCCAATAGACTTAACCCTCCCATGACTCGGCTAAATTCAATTGAACAAATGGGATATGTAGAAGGTCAAAATATATTGGATGGAATCATAATGAAACATGAATTCATCCACTCCCTTGAGACAACAAAAAAACCAAGTATTCTTCTTAAACTCAACATGTAAAAGGATTTTGATAGATTATACTAGCAATATATTAGACAAAATCTTATTTCCTTTAGATTCTCTATGAATTAGACAAACTATATTTTGTCCCTAACCTCATGAAACTTTTTTTCAATCATGGTGAATGGATCTCCCTCTTGTACCTTTCTCCTTATAGAGGAAATAATCAACGAGACCTTCTCTCATCCTTCCTTTTCATCCTAATGGATGAGGGATTAGAAAAAAGAATTTGGTACCAATTAATGAAAAGAAACTCTAAGTCCTCAAGATCCATGAAGAGCCAACTCCTTATATTTGTGAAATTGAAGATATCAAGATAATTCTCAGCTTCCTATGGAACTACTATCAACCATGAAAAACTTAATATTTTTTCTTCAACACTTCCCCTACCTTCGAAGTCATTATTTCACATTTACAATATCACATATGCGATATTGAAAATTAAAAAAAACAAAAAAAAAACATAGGCCACAGGCCCCTCAAATATCATTTTCACAGGATCGGGACAGCAAAAAACCGCAAGGGCATATGCGATATTGAAAATTTAAAAAAAAAACAGAGGCCGCAGGCCCCTCAAATATCATTTGCACAGGATCGGGACAGCAAAAAACCACAAGGGTGAAATAGCGCATAAGCGATTTGCGTTTTAGCTTTTTGAGGTCGAGTTCGAGGTGGATTGGCTCCAATGGCAGGTAAATGCTCTTATCCTTTTCACTTAGTCTTCAATTCTTTAATTTTTTCCATAATTTCATTGTTTTTATAATTATTTTAAACAAATTTTAAAAAAAAAAATTGAATGTTCAATCAAAGAATGATTAAAAGTAAAATAACTTGTAGTTTTTTGTTTAAATCTTAACAGACAACACAAATGAACAACACAATGTGGAAAACCCACCCTCTAATAACCCACAACAACCTAACCCACAACCTAACCCAAACCCAAACCCGGAGGGAAAACAAGATCAAAACTCATAGATTATTGCGCGTTTGGCATCATTGAGGCGCCTTAGCTCATCTATTAGAGGGGGGGATCATTTGAGAGAGTCTTTAGCCAATGCATTGGACACAATAACAGACACAATTGCCGAAGACCAAGGATCTTTGTACAACATTACCTCGTACAGAGAATCCATGAGGCAATACTACTCCGATGGATTGAGTTATAAAGACATCAAAGCCCTTAAAATTACAAAAGACTAGTTATTTTCATTATTCCAGGACCCTAGCATTGGATTGGTTCCACCCACCAGTCGACCACACATTTCCATAGACTGGTGCATTGAACCAAATATAAAGGCCAATTGGATGGATCGTTGGTATATGGTATTCGATGAAGACCCCCATGGGAATAGGGACATCCCATTTTATTTCCTTAGGAAGTTGTATGCAGAATTCATCCTAGGGAAACATGTTAACTACTTCGATCTCATAGGAAACCAGGGTGTTGGTCATGGGATGCCCCAAGATAGGGAAGGTGCCAGGACGGATCCTAACTATGTTTCATGCCCACCACACACACCAAAACCCCCTCGGTTATATCCTCCTGCAGGTCTTGTGATTGAGAATACACAGGAGGCATTATTTGACATGGCAGATACATTGCTTCAACATGGGACTGATGTCCAAGGAAATGTAGACCAAGGGGCTGGCACTTCTAAGATGGGCCCATCTACAGATCACATAGGAGATGCAGAGTCTTCGGAGCATCCTGTTACTCCACACCCTTGCACATCGTGTGGAGGCATATGCTATGGCCCTGCTTCCAACTTCTGAGATGATGGATTACTTCGCTTTGTAAGTAAAACTCATTATTCTCATATTATATTTTGTTTCATGTCAAAATTTTCAATTGTTTCGCAATTTATTTCTATTTAATTATCTAACAAATTATGTGAACAAATATATAGCTGGTGTCCCATGGCACACCACAGTCGCATAGTCCGCCGATCAACGTTGCAAACATTGATGTGGCTATCAATATTGCTTATGGGTTTGGTTATTCACCAATAGGGGTAAGAACTATACTTGTTAATTTGTCAACTTTATTTACATATTTATAGTATAGATTGTAACATTCAATATGTATCCTAATTTTGATCCCAACATGTTTTATGCAGGTTGTCCAAGATGAGTATATTGTATCGCAGCCTATTCCCTCTCATGCAGAGGTAGATTCCCAGACATAGGTATTATTTGAAATATGCTTTTAATTATGTTTCGCTTTCTTTGGAAAAAGCATTTTACTTGTATCACTTTGACATATGTTACTTTATGCAAGAACCTATTGTGATAGTGGTGCTTGAAGAGCACCAAAGCGAGGTTGTTGTCAACCCACCTCTTCTCCCCAGCC
>LPNX010883051.1:345571-361534 GCA_001517045.1 Pseudotsuga menziesii | reverse complement strand
AGAGCACCCAATCAGGGTCGTTGTTAGTGAGGCACCAGGACCCGTGATTACTTACTCATGTACAGTAAGTAGAAATGTTATTTTGGTTTTGGAATTTGAACAATTGTACATAGAATTTTTAAAGGTTGGTAAATTAACTTACAAAATTTAGTTTTTCTGCAGTCTCCACTGATGCGACCTATCCCTCTTATTCAGTGATGGGGATCACTAGTGAGTAGTCGAAAAAGAAAACTACACTTCTCCAAAGACTTTGGCAGTGGCAGCAAAAGGGGGGATAACTAGAATAAATGTATAGGGGGCATACATAGATGTAAATTTTTGTTCATATGTACACACAGATGTACTTTTTGATCCACTATTTTTTATTATGGCCATGTGGCATGGCAATTTTTGTAACATTATTGCTATACATATATAATATAAAGCAAGGTTCAAATTTATACATATATGGTTGACTTGATCTTGGAAAATGATATGTGTGGTTCACCTATGTGATATAATGATATGTGTGGTTCGTGCATGTGTGCTAACTTAAATGAATTTCCAATACTTTAAGGAAGAATTTACGACTCATCAACTTTTTAACATTATGGCTATCCTCAACTTTTTAACAGCATAACCATACCATACACTAAGTAAATTACATACACTAACAATCATAAAACTATGCCATGCATGGATGTGTAATATATACCATATCATACCCTACAATACCCTTAATATCAATATAGATTTGCATAACATAACACAAGAAGCTTTTATGGAAAAACATCTTCGTTGAGAGGATCATCATGACTAAGTATGGTGGCTTGATTTTCCTATTTATATATCTCCATATTGTCCTACATTTTATGGATTATGTCTTTTTTTTAATTCTCCATAATATTCTTGGGTTGGATGTTATACATGTATGCATTTACTAAGGTTGCAATCATAATTTTTAATATTTCAACATTTTTCCTCCAATATTTGGATTTGATGCTTCTATTGTACTAGAATTTCCATGATAGAGGCATTATGAAAGGTGCAAAAAATGTTCATTTCGATGAACATTGGTGGTGACTGAGCCTTATGGATGTCTCGTTGCTTGGATACCTCGTAGCCATTGGTAAGTTCTTCATGGAACTCAAGGACTCTTCGAATATCTTAAATGTCTCTATGCAAATTTTCATTACAACTCAGATCGTCCATATCCTCACTACCAATGACTCTAAAGACTAACTAAACCATGAGGGAATAGAGCCCAAAGTGATTTCCTAACGAATTCAAGTTCTCATGCAATATCAAACTAAAAGCATTTGTCATATTCTGAAACCAAATGACCACACTACAGAGCAAAGCTTTAATGATGCTTCCAATTCAAATTTGTTTCAAAGGGTAAGGCAAAAAAACATAGGGACTAAACTCACCAACACTATATGATTTCTCACCAAATTCCAAACCAAAATTTCAACAAGAATGAATGATGGTTTGAGACACAAAGATACTTTCACCTAAAGGAAATTGAACCCAATTCACAAGGATACCTAAAAATTCAGCTCTGCATTGTGCTAAGGGAAGGAGAAAAAGACAATATTGATACTAACATCATACAATTATAACATACAATAACATACCCTACAATACCCTATGACACTAACATCATACCATACTAACATACCATACCATTGTAATATACTGTATATCATACCCTGGAATACCCTATGATACTAACATC
Source organism: Pseudotsuga menziesii (assembly GCA_001517045.1). Taxonomy (NCBI): domain Eukaryota; kingdom Viridiplantae; phylum Streptophyta; class Pinopsida; order Pinales; family Pinaceae; genus Pseudotsuga; species Pseudotsuga menziesii. Next base: position 359,817 of record LPNX010883051.1, on the reverse strand, counting down.
ATACCATACTAACACACAATAACATACCCTACATTACCCTACGACACTAACATCATACCATACTAACATACAATAACATGTACCATAACATAACATACTAACAATATGTACCATTTAACACGAAGTCATGCATGCATGTGTAATATATATCATATCATACTCTACAATACCCTATGATACTAGTTCATCTTGCCATACTAACATACATCATGTACCCTACAAACCCTAAATTGGTTGAAGTAAACCCTAGTTCCCTCTCCTAACTTGCAAATTGCTCACAAAACCCTAGTTCCATCTCATACCTTCTCAACCCTACTTGGTGCATGAAAATTGGTGTTCATGAAAGCCTAGTTGGTGCATGCAAGTATTGGTGTTCATGTGTTTCTAGTTCCCTCTCCTAACTTCCATGATTACTCACTAAACCCTGGTGCCATCTCATACCTTTGTAACCCTAGTTGGAGAATGCAAATTGTTGTTCATGAAAGCCTAGTTGGTGCATGCAAGTATTTGTGATCATGTGTTTCTAGTTCCCTCTCTTAACTTGCAAATTGCTCACCAAACCCTAGTTCCATCTCATACCTTGGTAACCCTAGTTGGAGCATGCAAATTGGTGTTCATGAAAGCCTAGTTGGTGCATGCAAGTATTGGTGATCATGTGTTTCTAGTTCCCTCTCTTAACTTGCAAATTGCTCACCAAACCCTTGTTCCATCTCATACCTTGTCAACCCGATTTGGAGCATGCAAATTGGTGTTCATGAAAACCTAGTTGGTGCATGCAAGTATTGGTGATCATGTGTTTCTAGTTCCCTCCCCTAACTTGCAAATTGCTCACTAAACCCTAGTTCCATCTCATACCTCAAGTCAACCCTAGTTGGAGAATGCAAATTGGTGTTCATGAACGCCTAGTTGGTGCATGCAAGTATTGGTGATCATGTGTTTCTAGTTCCCTCTCCTAACTTCCATGATTGCTCACGAAACCCTAGTTCCATGTCATACTTTGGTAACCCTAGTTGGAGCATGCAAATTGTTGTTCATGAAAGCCTAGTTGGTGCATGCAAGTATTTGTGATCATGTGTTTCTAGTTCCCTCTCTTAACTTGCAAATTGCTCACCAAACCCTAGTTCCATCTCATACCTTGGTAACCCTAGTTGGAGCATGCAAATTGGTGTTCATGAAAGCCTAGTTGGTGCATGCAAGTATTGGTGATCATGTGTTTCAAATTCCCACTCTTAACTTGCAAATTCCTCACCAAACCCTAGTTCCATCTCATACCTTGTCAGCCCGAGTTGGAGCATGCAAATTGGTGTTCATGAAAGCCTAGTTGGTGCATGCAAGTATTGGTGATCATGTGTTTCTAGTTCCCTCTCTTAACTTGCAAATTGCTCACCAAACCCTAGTTCCATCTCATACCTTGTCAACCCGAGTTGGAGCATGCAAATTGGTGTTCATGAAAGCCTAGTTGGTGCATGCAAGTATTGGTGATCATGTGTTTCTAGTTACCTCTCCTAACTTGCAAATTTCTCACTAAACCCTAGTTCCTTCTCATACCTCAAGTCAACCCTAGTTGGAGCATGCAAATTGGTGTTCATGAACACCTAGTTGGTGCATGCAAGTATTGGTGATCATGTGTTTCTAGTTCCCTCTCCTAACTTCCATGATTGCTCACTAAACCCTAGTTCCATATCATACCTTGGTAACCCTAGTTGGAGCATGCAAATTGTTGTTCATGAAATCCTAGTTGGTGCATGCAAGTATTTGTGATCATGTGTTTCTAGTTCCCTCTATTAACTTGCAAATTGCTCACCAAACCCTAGTTCCATATCATACCTTGGTAACCCTAGTTGGAGCATGCAAATTGGTGTTCATGAAAGCCTAGTTGGTGCATGCAAGTATTGGTGATCATGTGTTTCTAGTTCCCTCTCTTAACTTGCAAATTGCTCACCAAACCCTAGTTCCATATCATACCTTGGTAACCCTAGTTGGAGCATGCAAATTGGTGTTCATGAAAGCCTAGTTGGTGCATGCAAGTATTGGTGATCATGTGTTTCTAGTTCCCTCTCTTAACTTGCAAATTGCTCACCAAACTCTAGTTCCATCTCATACCTCAAGTCAACCCTAGTTGGAGCATGCAAATTGGTGTTCATGAACGCCTAGTTGGTGCATGCAAGTATTGGTGATCATGTGTTTCTAGTTGGTGCATTCAAGTATTGGTGATCATGTGATCATGAGATAAGGCAGCTCCACCATGGGCCTAATTCCATCTCATCAAAATACCCCAATAGATAACAACAGACAAAATACTGCATGATCTTTGCAAATTTTTAGTCAATATAGAAAATTTGGTTAAAAAGATTAACATCCACGGAACTCTAAAATGTTAAGAGAATTATAGTGTCTTCCAAACAAGTTCTATAACTTAATAATTATAATTGAATATTTAAAAGTGACCATAACAATTACCACAAATTATATGATATTTGAAATTTTGCAACCTATGCCAAATAACTCAATATTTACAGGAACATTATACCATGTATATGAAAAAATAAACATGAATAATAATATTACAAACCCATGTATACTTTTACTAATACTTTCATGTGGGTATGGCTATGTGTCTAATACCAACGGCCTGGAGTATTAAACTGGCTCATCAGGTCATTGCTCATTGAACCCTAGTTCCATTTCATACCTTGTCTTGACCCTAGTTGGAGCATGCAAATTGGTGTTCATGAAAGCCTAGTTGGTGCATGCAAGTATTGGTGATCATGTGTTTCTAGTTCCCTCTCCTAACTTGCATGATTGCTCACCAAACCCCAGTTCCATCTCATACCTTGTCAACCCTAGTTGGTGTGCATGCAAATTGGTGTTCATGAAAGCCTAGTTGGTGCATGCAAGTATTAGTGATCATGTGTTTCTAGTTCCCTCTCCTAACTTGCATGATTGTACACCAAACCCTAGTTCCATCTCATACCTTGTCTTGACCCTAATTGGAGCATGCAACTTGGTGACTCCTAAAAGCATAGTTGGTGCATGCAAGTATTTGTGATCATGTGTTTCTAGTTCCCTCTCCTAACTTGCATGATTGCTCACCAAACCCTAGTTCCATCTCATACCTTGTCTTGACCCTAATTGGAGCATGCAACTTGGTGACTCATGAAATCCTAGTTGGTGCATGCAAGTATTGGTGATCATGTGTTTCTAGTTCCCTCTCCTAACTTGCATGATTTCTCACCAAACCCTAGTTCCATCTCATACCTTATCTTGACCGTACTTGGAGCATGCAACTTGGTGACTCATGAAAGCCTAGTTGGTGCATGCAAGTATTGGTGATCGTGTGTTTCTAGTTCCCTCTCCTAACTTGCATGATTGCTTACCAAACCCTAGTTCCATCTCATACCTTGTCTTGACCCTAATTGGAGCATGCAACTTGGTGACTCATGAAAGCCTAGTTGGTGCATGCAAGTATTTGTGATCACTAAACCCTAGTTCCATCTCATACCTTGTCAACCCTAGTTGGTGCATGCAAATTGGTGTTCATGAAAGCCTAGTTGGATTCTAATTTGTACATGGCAATGTAATTAAATGTATATTAAACTAAAAACATCAAGAAATGCAAATTTCAACAACTCGAGAGCTTGTTATTTTTCGAACTCTATTTGGTGGTGTCTAAATACACCATTCTTGACGCCTCCAATGTGCCATAGATAGTGTTTGTATCCTAGGCACACGAAAGGCTAGACATTAGTAACATCATAAGAAAGAAAAGAGAACCCAATGAAAATGTGCAAACATGATTTATAGATAACTCACCTGAGGTTGTACGATCATGTTTATAGTGTCCAGTATCCTCTGAATAATATTATGTCTGTGAATGGTATCTTTCAATCACAGGTTTATTACATTGGGAATACAGTAAGGCTAAATGATGGAAATTGTGCTTCAGAATTCACTTTAAAGGTTAAATAACTCACCTGACAATGCACTCATACAAGTAGGCCATCCGGATCATCTCTGGTGCCGATGGTGTCCATCAATCTTTCGTGCTCTATATGAGGTAGCAAGTATCGTACATGTGACCTATTTTTGTGTGCAAGTGTGTGCAGCTTGATGTTTATACCAACTACTAGGTTGGTGAAGTGGTATACAATAACTCCTGGTCTATAATCCTGATATACATACCCACCCTTCCTTTTCTGTTGTGCTGCAAGTGTCAAGTACTCCCCTTTTATAACCATCGAGCCGGTTGGGAATTCAATATTTTTGTCATCTGTAATAGGTTCTAGAAGGGTTTGTTTCCCCTCTAAGCAACGTGCCAACCAATAGTCAAAACCCCGTTCATTATTTTTTGGGGCAACCACTGCATATATCTTACCTGTGAAAGGAAATAGGTCGAGTTAACAATAAATTTTTAAAATAAGGTCTTGCATTTCTAATTTCTACATAAATTAAATTCTACATAGGTCGAGTAAACAATACATAAATCCATTTTCTTATTTAGATACTACTCATGTACCTGCTTGTATGAGATCCGATATGTGATCATAGTCTGTAGAAATATGTGTCTGATCATCTTCCAAATGGTCTATTTCATTAACCCTATTTAAATTGGTTCCAAGTGTCACTCGATCCCATGTATCAACAGTATCTGTATGCTCACAATCACCCCATTCACCGATGCTATAGGAACTACAAAAGCAAGCCTTCAATCTTGTCCAAATTTGTAGGGTCGAGTTGTCTGATCTTCTAATTGAATGAAACTGTCGAGTTCCATGCACTTTGTTCACCTGAGGTGTTTGTGATCGGTCCACATTTGTCACCTCCCTGAATATTCTTTGCACTAAGTGTTTCCTTGTTGCTTGTTCTCCCATGATAGATGCACACCATTGGACTATAGATGCAGCGTCTCGAAGGCGAGCACCTGTAAACTTCATCTCTTCCCTTCGAAGGGCAGTTTTAATGCATGCACTAGCACCATCATGCTCTCCTTTTCCACGACCAGTTTCAAAGTAGTTCTATACATGTGGCACCTTGTATTTTATGTGCAACAAACACAACCATTCAAATACACATGCATTCTTGAACTGTCCAACACAACTATCTGACCAAATGAAATGACGATAAAATGGTATATCCATAGCTATCACGTGATCATAGAATAATTTAAAGCAATGTTGCACATAATGGATGTCATGGGTCCAGTCGTCACTTATGTAGAAGTGACTTTCTTTCAGTATCACACGTTTCTCTTCATTGCTATCTTGCCCATGTCGATACGTGATATGCACCATTATGCTCACCTGCTTTGACTGATAGTATTGACTTTGAATTTCATTTTGTGGTTGTAGGGTGTAATTTTCCGCAAAGTCAACCACTGATAGTATTGTTCCGAGAGGGAAGGTGTCTCGGCATATTCTGAATTGCTCATCTTGCCACCGTGCCATATCGACATGTTGAATGTCTTGTTGGATCTTTCCACGAAACTCTGGAATAAAATCACATACTCGCACCTGGTACATGAATATTAATATGTCAATAAACCACATAAAAAAAATGTGTACATGAATATTAATTTGTTTATATTCAAGAATTTACCTATGAAGTCACCAATTTAATCTTCCTGCTTTCTTTCCCATCATTTAGCTTATATGTCTCATACTGATAGTTCTGATTCTCGACAATTGCATTCCTGAATGCTTGATCTTCACTTTCATGGATGCAATCAGACCATAAGGATATCCCACCACAATTGTTGCAAGAACCGTCTACACATTGTTTTAAGTAATGTTCTGCCCATCTTGCCTTGGACACATGATGCTATGGATGAAATCTCTGGAAGACATTGGCGGTATCGTACTTGAGTATTCCTGCACATGGTTAGGATGCAAAAAACGACGTATATGTGCAAATGTATGGTAATATAGGTCAAACTCTATGTGGTGTCTACAACAACAAGTGTTCTGGATGGTATTGATTCTAACATACCAAGGCTTGCATTTTTCAAAAGATATTTGCCCAAGCCTTAGCTCTACATGGGCAACTTTAAACATCTCGAACAGTTGAGTTTGTGTCATGTCAAGATAATGTTTAACATGAGGTTCAGTGTTTCTAGAACCCCTACAATGTTTTAACACATCCTTTTTGTTAGAAGAAGGCCTAGTGTCATCATGCCAAAAGGTTTGAGGCTAGGCCCTTCATTGCTTAGACTAACTTCATGTCTTTGTGGGGCAACCTACCGCTAAATGCCCATAATGTTTCCATTTGTCCCTCTACATCAAGGTTGTCTCTTCTTACTGAATATTTTTAAGTGTCTTTGGATGTAAAGGAACAATTTGTGATGTGCATTTAAGTAAACAACGTTGTCTTGTGGATCTACATACAATTGATTCAGCCAATACACGACAAGCCACATTACAGTCTTGTGAATGAGTTTTTTTACCAATTGATGTGAATGCAGCATCAAGAGATTTAACAATGTGATTACTTGATTCGATATTCTTCATTGTTGTTATGCCTAAATTTCTTCTAACAATTGCCATATTTCTAGATTTAAGCAAAGCTAAAAACAATTGGCATTTACCGGCTTCGGATTTGTTATCAAAATATTGTTTCATTATTTGAGAAGAATGACGAAGGATAGTGCGTTTAGCCACCTTACCTTCCATGGAAGTCAATCCACTCTCGTCCACTTGTATTCGTTTAGGAGTTCTCTTTTGTTTTGATGCAAAATTTCTTGCCGTTTGAAATGCTGGAGTGATGTTTACATCCACTACCGGCTCACAACTTCGATTAGGAGATTGAACCACCGAACATGGTTGTTGCTGAGTCACATTTACATCGGGAGTAACATAATTATTGAACTCTTCACAAGATTGTCCGTTTACTAATGGATCAATAATATCAACTTCCATATAACCAGCTTCCTTTAATGTTGCATTATCTTCCTCGGCCTCTACATTAGGTATCTGTTGAGGGGGAATGGGAACTATTTGCTCATGTAATGAATGCCGACGATTTCTTGAATCTTCCCTTTTTTTTGTTTTTTTATTTTCTGCTTCTTCCGGTGTAAGCACCTTCCTTGCTGACTTTCGTCTTCTATTACGTACATTCCCCATTGAAATCCACCCAAACCTGTACAAAACTATGGAACTATGTAAGTAATGATAAAAAATTGCATGTCGAATAGTTCTTTGTACGTCGATTCAGACGAATTATGTCTTTTGATACAATAAAGATGGCCAACACGACGCCACCCTACATTTTCTATAAAACACATATTGCATATGCGATATAACGCATCTCCGATATATCGCATATGTGATATTGAATTCCATCTTTTTAATGAACAGGCAGGTTTTTACATGTTTTCCATAACGCATATGCGATATATCGCATATGCGATTTAGTGCATATGAGATATATCGCATATGCGATTTAGTGCTCAATGAATATATTCAATTTACATCTATATATATGATGAGGATGAGGGTGATGAACATTGCGGGTGTCGATGAGCATGATGATGATGAGTATGAGGGTGAGGGTGTCGATGAGGATGAGGGTGAGGGTGTCGATGATGATGAGGATGAGGGTGAGGGTGTCGATGATGATGAGGATGAGGGTGTTGATGATGGTGAGGATGAGGCTGATGAACAATGATGATGAGGATGATGATGATGATGATGATGATGATGAGGATGAGGATGAGGATGGTGATGATGATGATGACGATGATGAGGATGACCATGATGATGATGATGAGGATGAGGGTGATGGTCATGATGAGGATGAGGGATGATGATGAGGATGATGATGACGAGGATGGTGATGATGATGAGGATGATGGTGACGATGAAGATGATGGTGAACAATGATGGTGATGAGGAGGAGGAGGATGACTATGATGATGATGATGATGATGATGAGGGTGATGATGATGATGATGAGGATGAGGATGAGGGTGATGATGATGAGGATGAGGATTATGATGATGATGATGAGGATGCTGATGATGTTGACGATGAGGGTGTCGATGAAGATGATGATGATGGTGAGGATGAGGGTGATGAACGATGATGATGAGGATCAAGGTTGATGATGATGAGGATGAGGGTGATGATGATGAGGATGAGGGTGATGATGATGAGGAGGATGAGGGTGACGATGAAGATGATGATGAAGAATGATGGTGATGATGAGGAGGATGATGAATATGACGAGGATGATGAGGATGAGGGTGATGATGGTGATAAGGATGAGGGTGACGATGAAGATGATGATGATGGCGAGGATGGTGATGAGGATGAGGATGATGGTGACGATGAAGATGATGGTGAACAATGATGGTGATGATGATGACTATAATGATGATGATGATGATGACCATTACGATGATGATGAGAATTAGGGTGATGATGATGATGATGATGAGGATGAGGATTATGATGATGATGATGAGGATGCTGATGATGTTGAGGATGAGGGTGTCGATGAAGATGATGAGGATGAGGATGAGTATGATGAGGAGGAGGAGGAGGATGAGGGTGATGAGGAGGAGGAGGAGGATGAGGATGAGGGTGATGATGATGATGAGGATGAGGATGGTGATGATGATGAGGATGGGGGTGTCGATGAAGATGATGATGATGGTGAGGATGAGGGTGATGAATGATGATGATGAGGATCGAGGTTGATGATGATGAGGATGAGGGTGATGATGATGATGAGGATGAGGGTGACGATGAAGATGATGATGAACAATGATGGTGATGATGAGGAGGATGATGAATATGATGATGATGATGAGGATGAGGGTGATGATGGGGATGAGGATGAGGGTGATGATGAAGATGATGATGAACAATGATGGTGATGGTGATGATGAGGAGGATGATGACTATGCTGATGATGATGAGGATGAGGGTGATGATGATGATGAGGTTGATGATGACCATGATGATGATGATGAGGATGAGGGTGATGATGATGAGGTTGATGATGACCATGATGATGAGGATGAGGATGAGGGTGATGATGAGGAGGAGGAGGATGAGGATGAGGATGATAATGATGATGATGATGAGGATGAGGATTATGATGATGATGATGATGATGATGAGGATGGTGATGATGTTGAGGATGAGGGTGTCGATGAAGATGATGATGATGGTGAGGATGAGGGTGATGAACGATGATGAGGATGAGGATTATGATGATGATGATGATGATGATGAGGATGGTGATGATGTTGAGGATGAGGGTGTCGATGAAGATGATGATGATGGTGAGGATGAGGGTGATGAACGATGATGATGAGGATGAGGATGAGGGTGATGAGGAGGAGGAGGATGAGGGTGATGATGAAGATGATGATGAACAATGATGGTGATGATGAGGAGGATGATGAATATGATGAGGATGATGAGGATGAGGGAGATGATGGTGATGAGGATGAGGGTGACGATGAAGATGATGATGAACAATGATGGTGATGATGAGGAGGATGATGACTATGATGAGGATGATGAGGATGAGGGTGATGATGATGATGAGGTTGATGATGATGATGAGGATGAGGATGAGGGTGATGATGATGAGGATGAGGATGAGGGTGATGATGATGAGGATGAGGATGAGGATGAGGGTGATGATGATGATGAGGATGAGGATGAGGATTATGATGATGAGGATGATGATGAGGATGGTGATGATGATGAGGATGAGGGTGTCGATGAAGATGATGATGGTGGTGAGGATGAGGGTGATGAACGATGATGATGAGGATCAAGGTTGATGATGATGAGGATTAGGGTGATGATGATGATGAGGATGAGGGTGACGATGAAGATGATGATGAACAATGATGGTGATGATGAGGAGGATGATGAATATGATGATGAGGATGAGGATGAGGGTGATGATGGTGATGATGATGATGATGATGATGACCACCATGATGATGAGGAGGAGGATGAGGGTGATGATGAGGAGGAGGAGGATGACAGTGATGATGATGATGATCATGATGATGATGAGGGTGACGATGATGACCATGATGATGATGACCATGATGAGGAGGAGGAGGAGGATGAGGGTGATGATGATGATGATGATGATGATGACCATGATTATGATGATGAGGATGAGGGTGATGAAGATGAGGATGAGGATGAGGATCAGGGTGATGATGATGATGATGATGAGGATTATGATGATGATGAGGATGAGGATGAGGATGAGGATGATGATGAGGATGAGGGTGTCGATGAAGATGATGATGGTGGTGAGGATCAGGGTGATGAACGATGATGATGAGGATCGAGGTTGATGATGATGAGGATGAGGGTGATGAGGATGATGAGGATGAGGGTGACGATGAAGATTATGATGAACAATGATGGTGATGATGAGGAGAATGATGAATATGATGATGATGATGAGGATGAGGGTGATGATGATGATGATGATGATGAGGATGAGGGTGATGATGAGGAGGATGATGACTATGATGATGATGATGAGGATGAGGGTGATGATGATGATGAGGAGGATGAGGGTGATGATGAGGAGGATGATGACGATGATGATGATGATGATGATGATGATGATGATGATGATGATGATGACCATGATGATGATGATGAGGATGAGGGTGATGATGATGATGATGAGGATGAGGATGAGGATGATGACCATGACGAAGCTAATGCGGATGAGGGTGATGATGAGGAGGAGGAGGAGGAGGATGAGAAGGATGAGGGTGATGATGAGGAGGAGGAGGATGAGGGTGATGATGATGATGAGGTTGACGATGATGATGATGACCATGATGAAGCTGATGAGGATGAGGGTGATGATGATGATGAGGAGGAGGAGGAGGAGGAGGGGGATGATGATGATGATGATGAGGATGATGATGAGGATGAGGATGAGGATGATGAGGAGGAGGAGGATGAGGGAGATGATGATGATGAGGATGACGATGATGATGATGATGATGATGATGATGATGATGATGATGATGATGATGATGATGAGGAAGAGGGTGATGAGGAGGAGGAGGAGGAGGAGGGTGATGATGATGATGAGGTTGACGATGATGATGATGACCATGATGAAGCTAATGAGGATGAGGGTGATGATGATGATGAGGAGGAGGAGGAGGAGGAGGAGGAGGGTGAGGGTGATGATGATGATGATGATGATGACCATGATGATGATGATAAGGATGAGGGTGGTGATGATGATGAGGAGGATGAGGGTGATGATGATGATGAGGTTAACGATGATGATGATGAGGATGACAATGAGGATGATGACGTTGACGATGATGATGATGACCATGATGAAGTTGATGAGGATGAGGGTGATGATCATAACGATGATGATGAAAATGAGGATGAGGATGAGGGTGATGAGGATGAGGGTGATGAAGATGATGATGATGAGGATGAGGGTGATGAAGATGATGATGATGATGATGACCATGATGATGATGATGAGGATGAGGGTGATGATGATGATGATGAGGATGAGGGTGATGATGATGATGAGGTTGACGATGATGAGGATGAGGATGAGGATGAGGATGAGGATGATGATGATGATGATGATGATGACCATGATGAAGCTGATGAGGATGTGGGTGATGATGATGAGGAGGAGGATGAGGATGATGATGATGATGATGATGATGACCATGATGAAGCTGATGAGGATGTGGGTGATGATGATGATGAGGAGGATGAGGATGATGATGATGATGAGGATGAGGGTGAGGATGAGAATGATGAGGATGGTCATGATCATGATGATGACCATGATGATGCTAATGAGGATGAGGGTGATGATGATGATGATGATGAGGATGAGGGTGATGATGATGATGAGGATGAGGGTGATGGTGATGATGATGAAGCTGATGAGGGTGATGGTGATGACGATGATGATGAACAATGATGATGATGATGAGGAGGAGGAGGATGACTATGATGATGATGATGAGGATGAGGGTGATTATTATGATGATGAGGATGAGGGTGGTGATGATGATGAGGATGAGGGTGATGAAAAATGATGCGTTAGGAGAAAAACAAATTAGTTAAGACAAAACGCATATGCGTTATAGCTTTATCATATCGCATATGCGATATGAATAAGCCATAACACATATGTGTTATATCGCAATATGCGTTATTTTAAAATTAAAATAATTGGCGGGATTAAGGTTTGGCATTAGGTTCGAAAGTAGCTTCAGAATACCGAACCTATTGGCTAGGACAAATAAACCAGGGCTATTGCTTGTCTTTTAGAACTCTATCAATATGCTTAGTTTAGATGGCGTGTTTTGATATGACATACACAATATTTTTTTATGAAAATCTAGGATATTGTAGAGTACGATCTTACGATTCTGAATATGTAATTTTTTCCTTCAAAACTAAGTTTTATTTATTTATAATTATTTTTCTAAATGACACACGTCAGTTTTCGAAAATACATACATCGATTGTTTGTTATATAACTTTTGATTTCCATCACCATTTCACAAAAAAACTATATGGTGCACTAGATGAGATCAAGCTCTACGATCTTATATTTATAAATCAAGTATTTCATTAATTTTTTCCCCTAAAGTGTTGCACCCGCACATAAGGTTTTAATTTCAAGCTTTTCTGACTTCAATAATTAATAAAAATAAAAATAAAAAAATTCATGAATTTTTTTGAATAAATAGTGTTGCACTAGGCCCATATGTCCTTTATATGTCTGCAAGATTTTATCCCAAATGGACATCATTTACCTCATATATTGTTGCACCTGCACAAACATATATGTTAAGATGTGCTGAAAATTTGAAAACCCACTTTCATGGAAACTAATTTTACAATCATTTACACACATTTTCTCTGCATAAATGATATATATTATGAAAGCTGATTCAATTTCCTATCTTTTCTCTTTTTACTTCATCTTCAAATAAGTTAGGGAAGTACCCTTAATTGTCACCTAAAATCAGAGTTTTCCATTTATTCTAGTATTATGTGGCATCTAAAGTGTCTTTGAAGGAGTCCATGATTGTGCATCACCCCCCCCGACAAATCCACATCCACCGACAGGCCATTCCAAAACAGGTCAAATGATTAGGGTAGCACACCAAGAGCTAGGGTTCCTCTCCATCATCCCCCACATACATATATAGAGTAGAATGTGTGTCCACGTGTTATATACATATCTTCTCTAAGAAACATAAAATCTATTGACAACGTGAACTTATAGCGAAATCTACTTAATATCAAAGTTGTGCTTTTTCACTTTATATGGCCAGTATGTAGCAAAAATATGGACAATGTTAAATAATGGTATTCTACTTTTAGATATTTTAGCAGGTTTCCATTCTTAGATGTTATGATAGTAACAAATATCTTCTTCCATTTCTATTAGATGGTATAATTTTCTTTAGTTTTTTAGGAATTTAACTAACTATGTTAATTTCAATTCATGTAATCAATCAATTAAAATAATTGTGCCAATAGGTACTATTTATCTGAGATTTTGGACTTGTTTGAGGGGATCACCAAGATTAACCTAAGTGTAACAAGTGTACATCAGGGATTCATTTCATGGTCGTGGTATCATGTTATGATTAAATGCATCTTGACTAAGATTCAAATAAGCTTTAGTTAAAGAGTGGTTAAAGAAACAAGTAACAATTTGTTTCTGTTTTTTCATATTAGTGTTTGTGATTTTTTAATTATGAAATAGTATTTGCTTTAAGTTTATATTAACTCTAACCATTTGGTATGAATAATGGATATAAAATTATATGTGTTAGCCTTTGTTTAACAACAAGCTATCTTCACAAAACTAAGTGCTTGGTTGTGCCTACGTGCATTCACCAAACATTTTACTTGTCCCTGTACTAGTTATAATCTCAATTGTAATCAATCAACCAAAATAATTATCCATAAGCAAGACGACATCTGTATCCATTAATTATCCATAGTCAATATGGAATTTGTATCCATTAACAACTAGTATTGTTTAACAATATCTTATCGAGTACTGCCTAATGGATCTATGTAATTGCTCAGTACAAGACTCATGAAACTGGTCCCATGGCGTTGCCTCGTCTACTTGTTGGGATAACAACTAGAAAACCCACATAGTTTGTGGTTGGATCATGTGGATAAGGATCAAATGTATAGTTTGGAATTATTTTTTTATTCTCCATATTCTTCTAGTTA
>LPNX010883051.1:230687-345134 GCA_001517045.1 Pseudotsuga menziesii | reverse complement strand
TATATATATATATATTATCTCACATTCTTCTAGTTATCTACCGTGAAGATTCATTCATCAACTACCAATTATTTTTTATATTCATTTTTTTATAAGTGTTTATTTTTAATTTTGAACAATAATAAATTTCGACAGTACACTTGTCTCATCCTCGTCTGTAGATGAAAAAGCATAGGTCGTAGTCCACCCCAAATCTCAAATAAAAACGTCTATCAACGTAATTAGGTAGATAGACGTTTTTATTTGAAATTCGGGGTGGACTACGACCTATGTTTTTCATCTTTAAACCCAATTGAGACAAGTGTACTATCAAGATTGATTCTATGGCACTCGTTCAAAATTCGAAATAAACAATTATTAAAAAAGAACATAAAAAAAATTGGTAGCTTGCTGATGAATGGATAACTGGTAGCTCTATGATGAATGGATAACTGGTAGCAATGCATGGATAACTCATAGGTGATGAATGGATAACCAATGTTCATGGCAGATAACTAGAAGAATGTGAGATAAAAAGAAAAAGAATATAAAAAAAACCGATAGTTGATAAATGGATAACATAAAGAATGTCGATGATAACATGTAGCTAGACATGGATAACTCACAATTAAACTCGTTTAACTAGAAGAATATGAGGAATAAAAAATATTTCCAAAGTGTCTTCCATTCCATAACTATCTCTCAACCATTTGATCATTATCTACGTGATCCAACCACAAACTATGTGAGTATGCTAGTTATATACATATATATGTTCCTCTAGTATTTGTTGACATTATCCCAATCACATTAGCCCAATATAGGTGGCACCATGAAATTACTTCATTGTGGAGAAATACAAACCTTTAATTAAAGAAAAAACAATTTTAAATCATAGCATTTACATACACTCTTAATATTTTGATGAATAATTTATCTAACCAACAAAACAAAACAAAACGCAATCCTTCCTTACAAAACAAAAATCTTCATTGGGAGTACAAAGTACAGAGAATCTCACAGTTGTCTTGTCTATTGCTCCTCTTCTACAAAAGGGTAAGAGCTATCCATTAAGCTCCAGAGCATTTAAAGCAACTGCAACAAGTTTGATGACCGTTGGATCTAGAGCCGCTCAAGATCCAACGGTCATCAAACTTAACCAACCAACTATAATACCCATTCTCCACAATGATTACTAATCGTCTTGATTCTGTTCATTTTTCCATCTGGTATTGTACAGGAATTCTTTTAAGAGTACTAAGAATAAACATTCATTCGAGAGAACTGTCAGCTTTTGAATATCGGTGCGAGTTGAAGCTCAAACCAGTTAGTGGAGATTTGAATTTTATCATGGACCATTCATGTCTGAGTACTTCCTTTCTAAGATTCTGAGGACCCATTAATATTCTGATTGTAAGCATCGACTCCCGAGTTCAATGAGTAAAGTAGAACAACTCGAAATTCCTGACTAGGACAAATGAAGCATAAGAGAGAAGAGACTATAAGATTTGTCGAGGGAATTTATTAATAATGTGCCATGATACATGATGGATTTTTATAAAACTTACTCACTTGCATCAGTTGCATGTTACTTTGTCCAGAAAGTACGCTTTCAGCTGCATGTTACTTTGGCCAGAATGTACGTTGAAAATTTTAGCGTATAGGTTGTTTTTTTTCGCTGCAATAAGCCTAGGACCATGCAGAGAAATGTCACTCAGTCACCTACTAAACCCTAGGAATCAGCTACTTGGTTGAAAAGCATGACACCAGCTGATAGGTTACCAAAAAATTTCAAACTCATTTGCTAAACAAATTTGCTAAAAAGTTACTCAAAGCCATTTGTTAAACAAAATTGAATAGGAAGCAATAAACACCCCTCATGGTGTCGGGTGTTTTGCTGGTTATTGGTGTTAAGAATTGTAATCTGAAAGGACCACTATCAATAATGCATTAATTAGTTAGTTAGTTGAGTAGTTGAATTGGTCACATTAGGTAGAATTAGTGTCCCATGGTATTCTTTGACCTGTTGTATTTACCCATGGTTTTGTTGTTATGTAATCCTATAAATACATTTAATTAATATTGAGAAGGTAATTCTATTTCCCATGCAACCAATATGCCCATTTTGTTTCTATCCTTTACTTGTTTCTCTTTTTTTTAATCTTTAACATGGTATCAAAGCCAATGGCCTCATCAGTTTCTTTTGTTTCTTGGTAAGTCTTTTCACAAAGTGGAAAGTGCACACACACATAGATCCGATCTTATTGGAGGTTGTGATCGAGACAAAAGATTGGAATATCAAAGAGAACCGAAGATGGAGCTACCATAACCACTACCAGAAGAGATTGAAGAGGTAAGAAATCTCTTAACACTAGAAGGTTTATGGCAACCTTTCATGGAGATGAGTATGATATCTGGGCAGTCAAAGTAACTACTTTGTTGAAATCACAAGATGTGTGGCATTTCATAGTTGAAGAAGATCCTAGAAATACATATTAATTTAAAGATTTTAGGGAGTTCCAAAAAGAAAGAAAACAAGTTGTTGCCTTATGTCTCATACAATATAATATAGACTATTCACTATTTCATTATATTGTAGAAGTTGATACTCCAAAAAGAGCATGGAATATACTAAAAGAAGTATTTAGTGAAGAGTCTATTGTAGAAGAACATGACTTTGCAAGTCACACAAAGTACCAGGAATCCCAGAGTGAAGTGGAAGTCATTCAAGAAGATTGTGTTTATGCGGCAACCAATGTTGATCCAGTGATGTTTGACATTGAAAACAAACATGTCAATGTAGCAATACTCAGTGATGTGAATGATAGTCTCTCTGTAGCATAGAAGTTGCAACAGTTGCTCAAAATGAGAAACAACAAGTTGATAGTAGCACAAAAGAAACAACAACAGACAGTCCACCCCAAAACTAGAAAAACATAAATTTGAGGGAGATCTATGAGAAGACTCCTGTCAATGATGAGCATCTACAATATGCTATATTTTCTTCTCAAACCACAATTTTTGAAGAAGCAATGAATGATGCACAGTGGGTACATGCAAATGAGGAAGTTAATGAGTACAAATGAAGAAGTTAATGAGAATGATGAAGTAGTTGCTATTAATGAGCAACACCAAGATGTGAATGCTCTCCAAAAACAGCTGAAATATATTCATATTTTTTCTGAAGAAAAAAAATCCAGTGTGCAGGTAAAGATGAAAACAAGAAAAACCATGTTGAAACAAAAGAAGAAGACTTGCACTATGTTCCAGAAGCTGAAGAAGAACAACTACTCAACATCAAGATCCAGAAAACAAAGAAGAAGAAGAAGTCCAAGTACACTTTAAGGAAGAAAGTAAATCTGAAGTGCTTTGAATGAGATGTAAGCCTAGCTGAGACATAGACCAAGAGGCATCTTTTTGCATTGATAGTGTTGAAAGTATTGTCCTAGTTGAAATTAAGGGAGTGTGCTAGGAATTGTAATCTCAACGGAGCACTATCAATACCGCATTAATTAGTTAGTTAGTTGAGTATTTGAGTTGGTCACATTAGGTAGGTAGAATTAGTGACCCATGGTATTCTCTGACCCATTGTATTTTGCCAATGGTTTTGCTGTCATGTAATCCTATAAATACATTTGAAAGGTAATTCCATTTCTTAGGCAACCAATATGCCCATTGTGTTTCTGTCTTTTACTTGCTTCTCTTGTTTTATTTAACAATTGAATCTCAAGTTGTTTTCTTTAACAATTAAATCTCAAGTTTGTTGGGTCCAATGGCCAACAAAACACCCCAAGCATTCAACGTTGGCATGAGGGCTTAGATCCAACAACCAACAAGTCACCCCTATCAACATTTGAATGCTGCTATGTAGAATACTTATGGCTTAAATGTTGCCTTGCAAAATGCCTTATTACTTGCACATTTAAATTAAAATGCATAAATTATGTGCAAACATGTAATGTTTTTTCATAAACATACAAACACTTTTTACACTAACTAATTTAGATAATTGGAAAAATAAAGTACATTTAAAAAATTTAACATTTTTTAACTTTTAGAAATATTATTAAACTTTGTAATAGTGTGATAATGGTTAGAAGTTACAATCTAGTGCATGCTAGTCACTTTAGAAACAAGTAGCCTAAAGGTTCGACCATTTCAAAGTAAATTTGCAAGTGTTGATTTTATACATTAGTGTATAAAAATATATTGACTATTTTTATTAATTATAAATAAGTAATAAAATTATTTTTATCTTAAAAAATAAAATAAAATAATAAGTAATAATTTTATTAAAAATATAAACAAGTACTCTAAAACGTTGAACCATTTCAAAGTACAGTGTTTAAATTTGCATGTGTTGCTTTTATACATTAGTGTATAAAAGTGTAATGATTATTTTTTTTAATTATATAATAAAATTATATTTTATGTTTAAAAATTTAAAATAATATAATAGTTAATAATTTTATATTAAAAATATATTTTCATTTTAATAATTATTTAAATTTTATTATTAAAAATATAAATAAAAAATAAAGTAACTTTTATTTTCAATTTCATTTTAAAAAACAAATTATAATATATAAATTTACTCATATTAATAATTAATTTAAATTAAATTTACTTAAATAAAAAAGGGCATCTTTTAATTAGCAGGTTCCTTCTCCCTAATTAAAGGATGCCCTAATATAGCTTTTACCCAAGCTCAGCTTAGCTAACAGCCTTACCGCTCCCAATGCCCTCCTAACTGCCAAAGCCTTCCCTAAGCATGTCCCTCTACGCACACTTGAAGCCTTCCCTAAAGCTAAGATCCGTGCTAATACTGAAGCTACAGCTAAGCTACTAACCCACAACCTCTTTGATGAAGTTAAGGATTTCTTGTTGGATTACCTCTTTCTCAACTAGGTCACCACACCTCTTTCTTGGTATCTTTTATCAATTAGGTTACAATACCCTACCATTCATTTTATTATATTTTTAATTATGTTTATTTTTTTATTGTTTTAATTATATATATATATATAGAGAGAGAGAGAGAGAGATATATATATATATATATATATATATTGCCTCCTTTGCAGTCCTCATCAATGGAGCACATCCCCTTTTTTCCATGTTGAACGAGGATTAAGACAGGGCTGTCCCCTCTCCCATCTGCTCTTCTTACTAGTTGCGAAAGGTATAAGTAGAGCTATTCTAGATGCAAACAAAAGAGGGCTCTTTGAAGGAATCAGAATTACCACAAACTTGAACATAACACATTTATTATTTGTGGATGACATCCTTATTTTTTGTAATGACTCAATAAGAGAAGTAGAAAGACTCTCAGAAAGCCTAATCCTATTTTGCAAAGCCACAGGAACGCAAATAAATATTTAGAAGTCCTCACTTATAGCAATAAAATTGGAGGAGGAAATTCATAGATCCTTTCTGGAGTTATTCCCTTATCAATAGTTCTCCTTGGATGATGGAATAAAATACCTGGGATTCAGACTCAAACCAAATTGCTATAAAAAAGAGGATTGGAACTGGCTGCTTGCAAAAATGGAATCCATAATCAACAACTGGTGCAATAGATGGCTCTCAAGAGCTAGCAGGTTAGTACTGATAAAATCAGTATTAGAAGCAATTCCAGTCTACTGGATGGCATTGGCATGGATTCCCAAATCAATTCTGAACAAATCTCGAAGAATCTACACCACTTTCCTATGGTCGGGGAAAAAAGACCAAAAGGTTCTCCCTTGGGTAAAATGGGACCAAATTGCAAGACCAAAATCAATGGGAGGCTGGGGCATAAAAAACACTTTTTTCTTTACAAAAGCCTTGGCAGCAAAAATAGGTTGGAGACTCATCTCAACTCAGAGCCTGTGGACAGAAGTCATCATCCACAAATACATTTTACCAACCCCCAATCTGGATTGGATCAGGGATATGAGAACCACAAAACCTCCAAATGGATCCATCATCTGGAAATCCTTATGCAAAGCCTTCCCACTCATCTCAGAAGGTTTGGTCTGGAAGGTAGGGGATGGCACAAAAGTAAAAATAGGAGCGGACCCATGGCCAAGCTGCTCTCAGAACCACATACCACCTCAACAATTAATTCAACTAATCCATCAAAAGGGGTGTTTCCACTTAAATCAAATAGCAGACCCTATCTCAACCAACATCTGGCATCAAGGTTGGAAGAAGAATCAGGATCTAGAGCTACCAGACCAATGGGCTAGGCAGTGGGATCAGTACACGCTAGCTCTGCAATCATCTCATATCTGGATAACCAACAGAGAAGATGAGCTGATTTGGGAAAAAACACAACATTGGAAATACACCCCAAAGCTCAGATATCAACAACTTTGTTTACAACACTTCCAAGAAAATAAAAAATGGTGGTATAAAGGTATATGGAAGCTTAAATGCTCTCTAAAGGCAAAAATATTCACATGGTGCACTCTTGCAAACAAAATCCCTACATGGGATCATCTACAGAAAAGACAGATAGCAGGCCCTGGTTGGTGCAGCTTATGCAAGGATGATGAGGAAAACACAAACCATCTTTTCCTAAGCTGTACTTTTTCCAAACAGGTATGGGAGCACTCCAAATCCTTTACCTCCTCCATCTTCAACTAGAAAGGAAACATAGTGGAAGAGGCATGGAAGGAATGGTCCTCTTCCCCTCAAACTACCCAGCTCAGAGCCCTTCCACTCATCCACATCTGGGGAATATGGCGGGCCAGAAACAAGGTCATTTTCCTCGAAAAAGCCAGCTCTCCAGAAGAAGTAGCAAGGAAGGGTTTAGATATCCTTTCTTATTTTCCTCAAACAAAGAACAACCCCTCTCCAAGAATCATTGCTCCTGAATAGTTGGATAAAAACATCCCTTCGGCCTTTTTTGATGGCGCTTCTCAAAACTTGACATGCGGGGGAGGAGCCACCTTATTTCTGAATCCAAACCACCATTTCCAAATCTCCATGGGGATAGGATCTGGCACAAACAACTATGCTAAGCTTATGACCTTGAAACTTCTCCTTTGTTTTGCAATTGAAAGAAAATGCAAAAAGCTTCAAGTTTTTGGTGATTCAATGGTTGTTATAAATTGGATAAATAAGACTCAGAGATGCAGAAATTCTTCACCAGACACTCTCTATGAAGAGGTAAAATGACTCTTTCAAATTTTGAGTCAATCTCATTCAAACATGTCTACAGGAAACGAAACATGGACGTAGACAAACTCTCAAAGGAGGGACTGAACCTACAATGGGGTCTTGGAAAATCATGGAGATAAAGGACACAGAGGCTAAGGAGTACCCCCATAGGCCTTTTCTTATTTTACCTCACTAAATCCCTACTATGGGAATCTTTTTGGACAGTTTATAAGCAAAATGTAGCAGCTTTCATAAGACCTCCTGGACTCATCTTTCTTCTGCTTTCAATTCGCTCAGAGGACAACAAATAGCTCTTTCCAGTTTCTACCTCAAATTGGGATTTTTTTCAAAGACAAACTTTATGACAGTCCTTTTTACTAGTCATGGCTTTTCTTAGGCTGATATGCAAAAGAGAAGTAAATTACATTAGAAATGATGTGACAACAAGATGTAAATCTACGTGAAGCAGGAACAATACATACCATTTTGTATGTAGTTTTTTTTATTAATACAATCAACTTTTTTTCTTTAGGAATATATATAATGTAATAAGTGATTAGTTAGAAGGTGGTTATCTATAGTGGAGGAATGTTAACATGGATGACCAATATTTCATGAAAACTCAAGTTATTGTTATTAGATTGTTTCAAGTTAATAAATTATGTGTTTTTATTACATCATGTTTTTAATACAAAATTAAGTGTTTGCTCACATTGTGCCTTATTAAATAAAATATAATGAAAGGTATAAAAAAAAAGATAAAATACAATGAAAATTCTAAAACATAGAGGCCAAAGATAACCTTGGGCATTGATGTGTGGTGATTTGAGGTCTTGCTCTTAGCCTTTGATGCTTGAATATTTTCTTAGGGCCTAAGTCTTGAGTTTCCTCCCTTGACCATATCCTAGGATTTGAGACCCATACCTAGTGCTCACAACCTCCTAATGGCATATATATTCACACTTAGAGACAAATGATACTCTTGGTAGGTTATGTGTGGTGCGTTTATGCATTGGTTATGCTTGGATGCTCAAAATATTCCTTTATAGCCTACGAACCAAGTTTTCTCTCCTAACCATGTCCAAGGTTCTAATACTGATGCCTAGTGCTAAACAACTCTTAATGGCACACAAATCTCAATTTGAGGGAAAAAATACCCTCCAAAGGTCATGTGTGATGCTTTGAGGCATTATTTTTGGCCTTGGATGCCTAAAAGATTCCTTTAGGGCCCAAGGCATGAACCAACCATTTCTAAGACATGAGACTCGTACCTAATGTTATCTCTAATATCCCCACTCATGTGTTCCTACTCATAGCCCAAGGAAACCCTTGATACATCTGTTACAGTGGTTTGAGGCATTGTGTCTGGACATGGATTCCTAGAAGCTTCCTTCAATGGTTGAAGCTTGGGTTTCCTCCATTGACAATGTTGAGGCCATCAAGTGCATGTCTATGTTCAAAGCCTCCTAAATGTGATGATATCCTTTCTCTAAGGCCAAGGATATCCCTGGGTTTTCATGTGTGTTGCTTTAAGTTATCCTTCATGGCCCTAGAAGCCTCAAAACTTCCTTTAGGTCATGGCCCATATGATGGCATTGACTTTCACCATCAAAAAACCATATGACGGCATTGACATTCACGATCATAGGATAAAGATACCCTTTCCAATCCATGTGTGTACGTTTGACTTGTCTTTCTTCACCATGGATGCTCAAAATAATTCTTTAGATCCTAAGGCCCAAGTTTCCTCTCTCAACCATGTCCATGGCCCCAAGACCCATACATAGTTCTCAAAAAATGGTAATGGTTCTAACATACCCAATTAGATGTAAATGATTTTCTTGGAAGGTTGTGTATGGTGGTTGGAGGTATTGTTATTAGCTTTATATGCCTATAATATTCCTTGAGGTCCTAAGGCCCATGAATTTTCCTCCATCCATGTCCAATTCCTTGAGACCTATACATAGTCTTTAAAATTTCCTAGTGGTAACAATAGCTGCAATTTGGCGTTAAAGATATCATGAAAAGGTCCGTTGCAGTTGTTCTACAGATTTTTCTTGGCTATAAATGCCTAGGAACTTCCTTTATCTCCTAAGGCCTAGGTTTCCTCCCTCGACCAAGTCTAGGGACCCAAGATCCATGCCTAGTGCTCAAAAACTTCTAACAGTTCCCATTTTCTCACTAGAAGGCCAAATATCCCATCGAAAGGTCATTTGTGGGGGTTAGAGGCATCAATCATAGACCTTTAGCTCTAGAAGTTACTTTCAGATCCCATTGTGTGAGCTTTCTCCATCAACCTTGGTTAAGACCCCGATTCTTAAACATAGTGCTCAAAAATTCCTAGTAGTGCCCATATATCCACTTGGATGCCAAGGAGACCCTAAGGAGATCATGTGTGATGGTTCAAGGTGAAATTCTTAGCTCTATAAGCCATATACCAAGTCAGAGGCAGATAATATTCTCAAGAGATTTGGTGTGACGGTTGAAGGTGTTGTTCTTGGAGTAGGCTACCTAAAAACTTACTTTAGATCCCAAGGATTAGGTTCCTCTCTTGACCATGTCCAGCACCCTATGACCCATCCTTAGTGCTCAAAACCTTTAAAGGGTTCCACATTACCACTTAAATGACAAATATCCTACATAAACATCATGTGTGGTAGCTCAAGGATTATTCATGGCCCTTAGGATTCAAAAGCTACATCTTAATCCTAATGCCAATGTTTTATCCCTTTACCTTGGTTTAGGCCTCAAGATCTATATATAGTTCTCAAAACATCATAATGGTGCTAATATGCCCACTTGAAGGCAAAGGAACCCCTTAGGAGGATAAAAGTGTTTGTTGAAGGCATTGTTATTAGCCTTAAAAGCACAAACTATTCATTTAGGGTCTAAGGCCTAGGTTTATTTCCTCCACCATGTTGAAGGCCTTGTGAAGCATACTTGTGCTCAAAATTTCTTAATAGTTCCATATCACCACTTTGAGGCCAAATACCCCCTTGAGAGGTTGTGCATTTTAGTTCAAGGAATAATTCTTGGGACCAGATTCTTATAATATATAATGAGGGTTTAAGTATCGAGTTCTATTCTACTAACCATGTCGTATCCCTTGAGACACATACATGAGCCTTAAAACTCCATAATATTGTCAATGTCATCATTTATAGGCCTGCAAGGATATGCTTGGGAGGTCATGTGTGGTGGATTGAGGCATTATTAATTAAATTAGATGCATAGATTTCCTTTAGGTCATAAGCCCAGATTTCTTCCCTCAACCATGTTTAAGGCCCTGAGACTCATACCTAGTATCAAAAACATTCTACCCCTTGAAGGAGAGGATAACCTTGATACATCTTATGTGGTGGTTTCAAATATTTTTCATGACCATGAGTGCCTAAAATATTCTTTTAGGTTCATATCCTCACATTCCCTCCCCAAACTATGCCAACTTCCTTGAAACCCATACTTATTGCTCAAAATATCCCAATGGATCCCTTATCTCCACTCAAATGATAAGGATAGCTTTGGGAGATGCTATGTTGCATCCTTAGTTATCGCTCTTATCCCTAGATACCTAAAAGCTTCCTTTATGGCCTAATTTTTAGGATTCCTTCCCAAACCATGTCCTAGGATCCAAGCCTCCAAACCTAGTGTTAAACAACTTCATAATATCATCTTTATCCCAAGTTGAGGGCAAGGGTACCTTTCAAAGATGAATCATTCGTGGTGATTCAAAATGTTGTTCTTGACCCTCTATGCTTAGAAATTTTTTTTAGGGAATAAGTTCATTTTGTCAAAACCCCAAATTTTCACAAAAAATTAAAATTTTGAGATAACAATAAATGCTAAAACCTGCGGTTTACTATCAGCTAACAGTTTGCATAAAAGAAACAGTCAAGTACTTAGTTTCACTAAATTCTAATTTAATAACTTAACAATATATTTTCCGTAACAAGAATAAAATCTTCTTGTGTGCTGTTTACTTTAGTTTATTGATTAGTCTTTTCATGTCAAGTAGGTGGAATCTACTTTTGAATCTGGGGCTTACTTAGAAATCGTGCTAACGCAGTTGAATACTGATTCTTACAGGTTTACAGGTATGATCGATCGAGTATATATATTAAAATATCTTTTAAGTGTCAGCAATATTTTATTTGCAAATTAAAAAGCTTAGTAATTAAGCTGCTAAATTCTAGACAGCTTCTGTAAGGTAAAACCAATTGGCTTTCTTCAGTTTTTCAAGTAGACAAGTTCGGAAGTAAGTAACGACAGTACAACATGTTTGCGACTCCAAACATTAGAATATTATTACAAGTATTTCTACTTTAGTCTATGTAATTTGTAATGTTTATAATGATTGTTATTGTCAATATTTATGCAATAATATCTTAACTTGTCTGTGTAATTATTGACCCTCATTTTGTTTCTACAAGATAACTTACAGCCTGTTATCTTTTGGATAGTATAACTTTGATTGTGCAATCTACAACTATCATGCCTTTCTATATGAGCTCAAGGTTACCTATACTTTAATTTTTCATATTAAACCATGAGGTTCTAATGACTTTTGGACTCAAAAGATTCATTCCTATTCTGGTTATCTTGTCTAGTTTTATAACTACTTATTACCCAGCTGACCTGGTGAATATTTTAATAATTTCCACTTGAGTCGTAACTCAAAATTTATCAATGTTTTTTTGCTTTGAACTGTGTAATAGCATTCCATAAAAGTACTCTTACGATATGTTTTTCTTATCACTTCAAGGTTCTGTTATTGTTGAGTTGTTAGATTATGTGAGTCTCATAGACATGCATAAACTGTTGTTTGAAAGACATTTAGTCTTTACTTGGTTTATGATCATAAACGAAATCAAAAATAGAGTTTATAACCCTTTGCACTAATGCATTATGCCCTTCATAACATTATGACTTGTTATATTGTTATTGCATGAGATTACAAAGTATAAACTATAGTTTTATTACAAGGAAATACTATAGCTGTTTATTGGTTAGCAAGAACTCTCCCAACACAATATTTAATTTCTTATCTATATTAAAGACTTGAACTTTGATCTTTATCTATAAACAAGACATAAATTAATTGATTTCTATCCTATCATAAACAATGTTTAGAGAATAGTTATGCACCTATTCATATCGTTATTGTGATGTTATTATATGACAATATAATGTTATTAGTAAAAGAGGGTTTGATGCATAAACAAAATCGGGCTTAAAACTAAGTTTTATAAATGACATTATTAGTTAGGTCAACGTAACCCTCACGTTGATCATTTGTCACTATACTACATATTATAATGTGCAAATGATTTAAATATTTTGATAGCGAATTATATGGTTGACATTATGGTTTGCTACACGCTCCAATGATCAAATAATTGGATTATTGTTTCATGCAGGCACTATAGGACACGACCCTCATTGCATGGATTAATTTGTTTGCCACGTGGTCGATTCCTGTCCACGCATGGAAAATATATAATGCTACCGAAACCTAACCAATATCATTTCTGTCCTGTAGTTCTCGCTGGCTCTAGGGTTGCTTGGCTTCTCTCTCCATGGCAATGGTCATTCCTCCTGGTTACAGTTGCCTTGTGTCTTGACTCCATGCTGCTTTTGTTCTCCGGTGTGTGGTTTTGAATGCTGGTTCTTACTTTGCAACAAGTGGAGTTGTTTTTGTTACCCTTGGCTCGTTGCCTATGAAAACCTTTATCCATTGCCTACGTAGCTTAATGGCTGCTTTGGTTTCCTTCTCTGGTTCTCATGGCTTGCCATTGTGTGGGATTCTTGAGGGTTGTTTGGGTTTTCAATTGCACCGCCTGTAGATGACAGTGCTTCGTGAAGCTGTTCGTTATTTTCTTCTGGCAGGTAAATAAAATAACTTGGGTTCAAAACTTTGTTGTCAAATTCATTATAATGTTACCATGGTTTATATTAGTAAAATTATCTAACAGTATTTTATTACTTTGCTTACAGGTACTCGCCGTTGTAAATCTTGTTCAAAGAAGAAAAGACAGTCCCCTACACAAGTCGTAGCTCGTGGTTTGAATACGGGTAAGCCCCGTGGTCCAAATGATGGATTTTCACTCTGCTAGCATTAGGGTAGTCGTTGGACTTGCCCAAGGTTCTTTTGGAAAACCCTCCCTCATCTCGCCATGAGTTATGTTATTGTTTTAATGTTTTTAAAGGATGTTGTTAAAATACTTAAATCGAACCCTTTCTAGGGTAGACTCGATTTATATTGAGCACTGTACTTAGTCGAAGCTTGGGCTTTACGGTCAAGTTTAAGTTTGTAAATTTTGTGTTGATAGTGTTGTCCATAGACTTGTTTGGTTTAACAATGTTTTACATTACACTCTATGTAAGAAGTTAGGTTTTGAACCTTCTTGAATGTAACGAAGTTTATACTCTATTTGCATACTCTGATAGAGTTTATAAATAAAAACTTAAGGCTGATACTTATAGCCGTAACTTAGTTCTTGTTTGTTTGATTGGAAAATATGGATTAGGGTTTGACTTGTAAAATCCATTGTGTTGATATAAATTATTCTTGTTATAATAGTTATATAGTTTTCCCATTTGTCCTTAAAGGAATGTGCGTAGATTATTATTTGTCCTTCCAAAGGACTGTGAGTAATTATATTAATCTGGTTATTAATAATTACATTTTTTATGTAAATTTGGTTTAATATTTTGATACTTGTAAATGTATTAATTTCAAGGGTTTTAACCCTGACATTGATTTCCATAGATGTGTGCTGTTAGTAAAAGAAAGTACCGTTTCCATTATAATTACATTTATACAAGTTAATCAATATTGTAATTCATTTATGTGCATAACATTTTTAGTTGGTTCTTTAATAGTTTTAAAAGAAATACCCTATGTTTAACCTAGGTTACTACAATATTTTAAAAATACAAATAGATTACGCTCAGAATATGAGCTAGGGTTTATTCCCTTTTAATTTGTATAGAGTATTATTTCCTGTGTTGTTATCTTGTAAATTTGATTACTGTCACACAATTTTCTTCAATTTGTTTTTATGAATTAATAATTTATAAACATCACTGTTGTTGTTAATAATAATATTATTTACATTTATAATACTATTATCTATATATAATATATCCTCTTAAGTTTCTGTTGGTATTTATTTGTATAATAAACAAGACTGAGAGCAGTCTATAATGATTGTGTTTATTTAATACAATTGTTTCTATAGGCTTACTGAAAGAATATAAGAACTTTCCTACCTATCAATATTCTTTACATCTATACTGTCTGTAAATGTATAAGGACAGTTTCTTATTAATATTAACTTAAACCTAAGTTACTACTGTCCTTTAGTTATTAATACTAAAAAAGAATACTGTAATATTTATCAAGTTCTTAATTAGAGTTCAGATAGTTGCAGGAAGATTAGTTTGCACTAATGGAAAAGAGATAAACTATCTGTACTATTTTTTCATCTTAACATAAATGATAACTTTCAACTGATAACACTAGTTCTTCTATTTCAATGTAAATATACAGTTTATAGAAGCAGATGTTGTATAGCAGAATGAGTTGTATGCTTAAACATACTATTGTTAGTAAGTAAGATGATTCTTGTTTCATCTCTGATATTTAAAATATTTAGTCTAGTTCTACCAATAAATCTACGAACAAGTTAATAACCTTTCTGTAATAATAATAACTATCTACTGAAAGGAAACATTCAATACTCAGAAGAACTTAAATATTATATTCATTCATATTCCTATCATACTTCATTTATTTAAACGCGCTACCTTTTCTAGAGTACGATCTGGATTACTCCAGATGGGGAAAAACACAGGTAGGATTTATCTTTCATCAAAGTACAGATTCAGCCTTGAAACAACTAAGAAATTTCAACTTTACAATTTACAGCATAACATATAATCATTCATTATTTGCTCACACACAAATATAAACTATAACACATAAATTAAAAGATAATGGAACCTATCTTTAAATCTATATGACAACAGCAATGGGAGGCCGTTCCTCCCTACCAACTCCTGGAGAGCGCTCAAACAGTGACTTCTCAGGACCCTCGAGCCTGTTCTGGTCTCCTTGGCTGGAACCAGGTGGAGCAATCAACAAAGTACTAGTCCTTAGACTCAATACCAACTCTGCATACTGTAGTAAGATCTTTCAGCTGCGAAGCTGTACTAGATCAACTTCCTGCACTTTACCCCTCAAACAAATTCCTCCAAATTTCCCTTCCCAATGAATTCCTTGAAGTGCATTCACATGAATGATTCTTCTCCTGGAATGAGCAACCTCAACTCTCAACATTCGATACTTTTATTAAGATTGCCTAGGTCTTTTTTTGGGTTAGTTGTCATTAATTGAGCCACCTGCTCTGATCCCACTTTCTTGGGGGATCATGACCCCAAATGTAGGGAGGTTGCCACCTGCAACCTAGGAAGTGTTTGAGGATGCTGCCACTTGTCTTTTTGCTCTCCACCTAGTTCCCTCCACCAACTTGACCAGTAACACTCTTTTTAACAGCTCTCCCAAGCTGTTGTCTCCACTTTTATTTATTTAAAATTAAAATATTCAGAATTACATTCCACATCTTTGACTCTGCTGAGTCATCAGTTTCAACTTAGCATTAAATTTAACATAATGTCTTGGAATAAAATAAAAATAAGATAACATTATTTTACAAAATTGGGGCATGTGACATACACACCCTCTTAGAATATAACATCGTCCTCGATGTTATTTATTCTTCATCCTCAAAAGTCCCCTGGAACATAATTGGATATGCATCTTGCATTTTACTTTCCAATTCCCAAGTGGCTTCCTCTGGACTAAGGTGCCTCCATTGCACCTTCACCTGTCCAATGGTGCGGTTCCACCAGAAATTCTCCTTCTGGTTCCACCTTCTACTTCCACCATGGAAGTTTGATATTCAGCTTGTTGGTTCTCCAAGGCTGCGTTGATTTTGGGCATGCTCCTTGTTAGTTCCCCAATGGCCATCTCTTCCTGTATAGTATGAATGTTGCTAACAGTCTTCTTCCGGTTTGGATAGACTGAAGCATAGTGTGGGCCATTACATTCCCAACACTTGACAGGCTCTTTACGCTCAAAATTCTTGGTAAAGTTTCCATGATTATTTGTAGTTTCCTTACCTTTAGAATTGTTCTGACTGTTAGGTGTACTGTTCCTATTTCCTTGGAAATTCTTCTTGTTAGAATAGTTTTTGGCCTTATTTTTCTTAAAATTTCTGTTAGGCACAAAATCCTTCTTCTTAGATTCAAACTGATTATTATTTTTCTTAGCCTTCCAGTTGGCCAAGCTTTCTTTCTTTCGATTATACTCAAAACAAAAGTTAGCCTTCCTCATAGCTTCCTCCAAGGTCTTTGGGTTATCATATTCAATTCTATATTTAATATGATACGGTAGACAGCTAAGGATTTGTTGTACCTTTGGTTTCTCATCTACAAGGTAGGGTACATACTTAAGTAGACTTAAGAACTTGCTATTCAGATCCTTCATTGTCATTGAACCTAACTTTAGCTCATAAAACTCTTTAGCTCTTTCCTCGTAATACTGCTCAGACAGGAATTTCTTTTTAAAATACCGCTTAAAGGTACTCTAGGTAACTTCTTTCTCTTTTATACCCTTAACTCTCTTCAAGTCCAGCCACCATATGTCAGCCTTTCTTGAGAGGTTATATATAGCCATTCTAGCCTTTAACTGGTAAGAATAATTATATATTTGGAAGTACTTCTTCATCCCGAACAACCAGGACTCAGCTTCCTCCCCCTTCTTAGTCTCTCCATTAAAAGTTGGTGGTTTTATCTTTTTGAATTCCCCTGAAATTTCCTCATAAGGTTTGTATTTCCTCTTCTTGGCATGCAGATCATCATCACTACTGTCACTAGTAGTATGATAATTTTGTCATTCACCAAATACTTCAAACGACGAACTACTTTTAGTTTTTTTATGCTTCATCTTTTTAAATTTTCATTGATGACTAGCATCTTCAGATTCTGACCTTCTACCCCTACCCTCAGTTTGAAACTTTTCCATTAAGATCTGATTCAGCTCTTCTTAAGCCCTCAAAATCCTTTCATTCTCTCGCTTTACAGACTCCATTTCAGTTTTTAAATCTTTTACAGTCTATAACAGCTCTAAGGAATTTGTAGTTAAATCCTATGGTATATGATCTCTGGGTAAATTTCTTATTTTTGTAGCTGGAGACTCCTCCTATGCATACTCTTCCAGCCTTTCCATACCTGCCTGTTAAACTTTAGAAAAAGACAATTCTCTGTTGAATAACATTTTAAAAATAAAATACGTTAGCATAATAATTTAATTTACTGTTTTATGAAAGCTAGTTGGGCTGCATCAAGGCCTAGTGTTTGAACCTTGTGCTCTGATACCACATGTCAAAACCCCAAATTTTCACAAAAATTTAAAATTTTGAGATAACAATAAATGCTAAAACATGCGGTTTACTATCAGCTAACAGTTTGCATAAAAGAAACAGTCAAGTACTTAGTTTCACTAAATTCTAATTTAACAACTTAACAGTATATTTTTCGTAACAAGAATAAAATATTCTTGTGTGTTGTTTACTTCAGTTGTGACTGATTAGTCTTTTCATGTCAAGTAGGTGGAATCTACTTTTAAATCCGGGGCTTACTTAGCAATCGTGTTAACGCAGTTGAATACCGATTCTTACAGGTTTACAGGTATGATCAATCAAGTATATATATTAAAAGATCTTTTGAGTGTCAGCAGTATTTTATTTGCAAATTAAAAAACTTAGTAATTAAGCTGCTAAATTCTAAACAGCTTCTGTAAGGTAAAACCAATTGGCTTTCTTCAATTTTTCAAGTAGACAAGTTCGGAAGTAAGTAACGACAGTACAACATGTTTGCGACTCCAAACATTAGAATCTTAGTTACAAGTATTTCTACTTTAGTCTATGTAATTTGTAATGTTTATAATGATTGTTATTGTCAATATTTATGCAATAATATCTTAACTTGTCTGTGTAATTATTGACCCTCATTTTGTTTCTACAAGATAACTTACAGCCTGTTATCTTTTGGATAGTATAACTTTGGTTGTTCAATCTACAACTATCATGCTTTTCTATATGAGCTCAAGGTTACCTATATTTTAATTTTTCATATTAAACCCTGAGGTTCTAATGACTTTTGGACTCAAAAGATTCATTCCTATTCTAGTTATCTTGTCTAGTTTTATAACTACTTATTACCCAGCTGACCTGGTGAATCTTTTAGTAATTTCCACTTGAGTCATAACTCAAAATTTATCAACGTTTTGTTGCTTTGAACTGTGTAACAGCATTCCATAAAAGTACTCTTACGATAGTTTTTTCTTATCACTTCAAGGTTTTGTTATTGTTGAGTTGTTAGATTATGTGAGTCTCATAGACGTGCATAAACTGTTGCTTGAAAGACATTTAGTCTTTACTTGGTTTATGATCATAAACGAAATTAAAAATAGAGTTTATAACCCTTTGCACTAATGCATTATGACTTGTTATATTGTTATTGCATGAGATTACAAAGTATAAACTCTAGTTTTATTACAAGGAAATACTATAGTTGTTTATTGGTTAGCAAGAACTCTCGCAACACAATATTTAATTTCTTATCTACATTAAAGACTTAAACTTTGATCTTTATCTATAAACAAGACATAAATTAATTGATTTCTATCCTATCATAAACAATGTTTAGAGAATAGTTATGCACCTATTCATATCATTATTGTGATGTTATTATATGACAATATAATGTTATTAGTAAAAGAGGGTTTGATGCATAAACAAATTCGGGATTAAAACTAAGTTTTATAAATGACATTATTAGTTAGGTCAACGTAACCCTCACGTTGATCATTTGTCACTATACTACATATTATAATGTGCAAATGATTTAAATATTTTGATAGCGAATTATTAGGTTGACATTATGGTTTGCTCCACGCTCCAATGATCAAATAATTGGATTATTGTTTCACGCAGGCACTATAGGACACAACCCTCATTGCATGGATTAATTTTTTTGCTACGTGGTCGATTCCTGTCCACACATGGAAAATATATAATGCTACCGAAACATAACCAATGTCATTTCTGTCCTGCAGTTCTCGCTGGCTCTACGGTTTCTTGGCTTGACTCTCCATGGCGGCCGTCGTTCCTCCTGGTTACAGTTGCCTTGTGTCTTGACTCTGTGCTGCTTTTGTTCTCCGGTGTGTGGTTTTGAATGCTGGTTGTTACTCTGCAACAAGTGGAGTTGTTTTTGTTACCCTTGGCTCGCTGCCTATGAAAACCTTTATCCATTTCCTGCGTAGCTTAATGGTTGCTTTGGTTTCCTTCTCTGGTTCTCGTGGCTCGCCATTGTGTGGGATTCTTGAGGGTTGTTTGGGTTTTCAATTGCACCACCTGTAGATGATAGTGCTTCGTGAAGCTGTTCGTTATTTTCTTCTGGCAGGCAAATAAAATAACTTGGGTTCAAAACTTCGTTGACAAATTCATTATACTGTTACCGTGGTTTATATTAGTAAAATTATCTAACAGTATTTTATTACTTTGCTTACAGGTACTCGTCGATGTAAAGCTTGTTCAAAGAAGAAAAGATAGTCCCCTACACAAGTCGTAGCTCATGGTTTGAATACGGGTAAACCCCGTGGTCCAAATGATGGATTTTCACCCTGCTAGCATTAGGGTAGTCATTGGACTCGCCCAGGGTTCTTTTGGAAAACCCTCCCTCGTCTCGCCACGAGTTATGTTATTGTTTTAATGTTTTTACAGGCTATTGTTAAAATACATAAATCAAACCCTTGCTAGGGTAGACTCGATTTATATTGAGCACTGTACTTAGTCAAAGCTTGGGCTTTATGGCCGGGTTTAAGTTTGTAAATTTTGTTTTGTCAGTGATGTCCATAGACTTGTTTGGTTTAACAATGTTTTACATTACACTCTATGTAAGAAGTTAGGGTTTGACCCTTCTTGAATGTAACGAAGTTTATACTCTGTTTGCGTACTCTGATAGAGTTTATAAATAAAAACTTAAGGCTGATACTTACAGCCATAACTTAGTTCTTGTTTGTCTGATTGGAAAATAGGGATTAGGGTTTGACTTGTAAAAACCCTTGTGTTGATATAAATTATTCTTATTATAATAGTTATACAGTTTTTCCATTTGTCCTTAAAGGACTGTGAGTATATTATTATTTGTCCTTCCAAAGGACTATGAGTAATTATATTAATCAGGTTATTAATAATTGCATTTTTTATGTAAATTTGGTTTAATATTTTGATCCTTGTAAATGTATTAATTTCAAGGGTTTTAACCTTCAGATTGATTTCCATAGATGTGTGCTGTTAGTAAAAGAAAGTATCGTTTCTGTTATAATTACATTTATACAAGTTAATCAATATTGTAATTCATTTTTGTGCATAACATTTTTAGTTGGTTCTTTAATAGTTTTAAAAGAAATACCCTATGTTTAACCTAGGTTACTACAATATTTTAAAAATACAAATAGATTATACTCAGAATATGAGCTAGGGTTTATTCCCTTTTAATTTTTACAGAGTATTATTTCCTATGTTGTTATCTTGTAAATTTGATTACTGTCACACGGTTTTCTTTAGTTTGTTTTTATGAATTAATAATTTATAAACATCACTATTGTTGTTAGTAATAATATTATTTACATTTATATTACTATTATTTATATATAATATATCCTCTTAAGTTTCTGTTGGTATTTATTTGTATCATAAACAAGACTGAGAGCAGTCTATAATGATTGTGTTTATTTAATAAAATTGTTTCTATAGGCTTACTGAAAGAATATAAGAACTTTCCTACTTGTCAGTATTCTTTACATCTATACTGTCTGTAAATGTATAAGGACAGTTTCTTATTAATATTAACTTAAACCTAAGTTACTATTGTCCTTTAGTTATTAATACTAAAAAAGAATACTGTAATATTTATCAAGTTCTTAATTAGAGTTCAGATAGCTGCAGGAAGATTAGTTAGCACTAATGGAAAAGAGATAAACTACTGTATTATTTTTACATCTTAACATAAATGATAACTTTCAACTGATAACACTAGTTCTTCTATTTCAATGTAAATGTACAGTTTATAGAAGTAGATGTTGTATAGTAGAATGAGTTGTATGCTTAAACATACTATTGTTAGTAAGTAAGATGATTCTTGTTGCATCTCTGATATTTAAAATATTCATTCTAGTTCTACCAATAACTCTACAAAAAGGTTAATAATCTTTCTGTAATAATAATAACTATCTACTGAAAGGAAACATTCAATACTCAGAAGAACTTAAATATTCTATTCATTCATAGTCCTATCATACTTCATTTATTTAAACACACTACATGTGCTAGAGTACGATCTGGATTACTCAAGATGGGGAAAAACACAAGTAGAATTTATCTTTCATCAAAGTACAGATTCAGCCTTGAAACAACTAAAAAATTTCAACTTTACAATTTACAGCATAACATATAATCATTCATTATTTGCTCACACACAGATATAAACTATAACACAGAAATTAAAAGATAATGGAACCTGTCTTTAGAGCTGGATGACAACAACAATGGGAGGCCGTTCCTCCCTACCAACTCCTGGAGAGCGCTCAAACAATGACTTCTCAGGACCCCCGAGCCTGTTCTGGTCTTCTTGGCTGGAACTAGGTGGAGCAATCAACAAAGTACTAGTCCTGAGACTCAATACCAACTCTGCATACTGCAGTAAGATCTTTCAGCTGCAAAGTTGTACTAGATCAACTTCCTGCAGTTTACCCCTCAAACACCTTCCTCCAAATTTCCCTTCCCAATGAATTCCTTGAAGTGCATTCACCTGAATGATTCTTCTCCTGGAATGAGCAGCCTCAGCTCTCAACATTGGGTACTTTTATTAAGATTGCCTAGGTCTTTTTTTGGGTTAGTTGTCACTAATTGAGCCACCTGCTCTAATCCCGCTTTCTTGGGGGATCATGACCCCAAATGTAGGGAGGTTGCCACCTGCAACCTAGGAAGTGTTTGAGGATGCTGCCACTTGTCTTTTTGCTCTCCACTTAGTTCCCTCCACCAACTTGACCAGTAACACTCTTTTTAACAGCTCTCCCAAGCTGTTGTCTCCACTTTTATTTATTTAAAATTAAAATATTCAGAATTACATTCCACATCTTTGACTCTGTTGAGTCATCAGTTTCAACTTAGCATTAAATTTAACATAATGTCTTGGAATAAAATCAAAATAAGATAACATTATTTTACAAAATTGGGGCATGTGACACATTTTTTTCTTCATATACCATGTCATAATCCAAAGTCCCATACTTATTGTTCAAAATATCCTAATTTCATTCATATCCCCACTCAAAGGTGAATGATACCCTCGGTAGGTCATGTGGTGCTTCAAACAATAATTTAGGGTGGTGGGTGACTAGAATGTTCCTTTAGGTCTTAATTCCTAAGTTTCCCCCATTGACCATGTCAAAGGCATTGAAACACATGTCTAATGCTCAAATCCTCCTAATGGAACCGATATCCCCACGCATATGTCAAGGATACCATCAATACATATTGTATGGTTGTTCGAAGAGTCTTTATTAGCCTTTGATGCCTAGATATTTTCTTCAGGACTTAAAGTTTAGATTTCATCTCTCAACCATGACTAGGGTCCCTAGACCCATATCCAATCCTTAAAACCTCTCAAATCCTACCCATATCCCTATTCTAAGCCCAAGGATCCCATTGAGAAGTCAAGTGTTGTGGTTTGAGGTATCTACATCTTTCCTAGCCTTTGGTCCCTAAAAAATTCCTTTAGTGCCTAAGGCCTAGTTTCCTTCCTTAAGCATGTCAAGGGATAGGCTAGTCCCATTTTCTAATGAAAAAAATCTCATAATGATGTTGATAAAAATATCGTTAAAGGCCATGTGCGATGGTTTGAGGTGTTGTTTCTAGCCATAGATATATAGAAGATTCCCGTGAGAACTAATGTTCAAGTTTCCTCCATCAACCATTTTGAGGCCCCAATACACATACCTAGTTCATAAATCTTTCTAATGACACTATTATCTACCAAACAATTTTATAAATAATTTGTTAAATCTTGATTAATAAAAAAATCTCACCCAAGTAATTAAATTTCAATTGAAAGAACTTTTATCATAATCATTATGATCTTAATAAATTAAAATGGTTTGTCTTTAATTATTTTTCAAAAATAATTTTGTAAAATGCATTTATGTATTTATTTGAAGTGCAAGTAAAATAAAATGTAAATATAATTGTTTCAAGTTATTTGCAAAATAATCATTTCAAAATTTGTTATTTATTTGTTTGAATAATATGAAAGACGAATAATTGAATGGGGTTATTTACAAAATAATTGTTAAATTGAATTTGCTTTATTTATGATGTAAACAATTATAAGTAACACAACTACCTCTACCATTTATCTCTCTCTCTCTCACACACACAATTGTTTTGTTTGGAACTTGGAAGGACTACCATAAAATACAGCATGAGAGTACTTTGTAGCTCTCAACATAATTATTGTAACACCACATTATTGTACTTGCCAACTTGACATACACAATTTATCTTAACATATATAGTGAGACATGTCATTTCCATTAAGATTAATAAATGCTATCACCATTTTAACACCAAATAATATAAGTGGTGCTAATATCACCACATTAACACATTGATTTTCTTGAGCCCTTGTGGAACAAAAAAACAAGTGCAAAACAATATCATAAACCCACCACCTAATGTAACACCACATAATATAAGTGATGCTAATAACATCACTTTAACACCAAATAATATAAATGGTACTCATATTATCACATTAACACCACATAATATAATTGGTGCTCACTTGTGGTGTTACAAGATGGGTTTTCTTTAAAAACAAGTGCATAAACAATGTCCTCAACCCACCACCTACCATTTTGGACCACAAATAGTCTGTATCATCCTTACCTTCCATTATCCTCAAGGTATATTGCAATGATCTTCTAGTAAAAGTGGCCACCCTATAACAATAATTATATATGAAAATGTGGTTAGTTGTATGTGAAATAGTCTATTGCTATAAGATTTGGATTCTTTTAACTATACAATATCTGATCAAATTATAATGTTTCATTATTTAAATTGTATTTTCGAATATACACATAGATTTCTGAAATATTTTTATTACTAAGCAATTATACACACTCAACAATTTATATTTACAATTTTAACATTTTTTATTGATTCCAAATTCTAATCATACATTATAATTTTAAATTTTAAATTTTAAATTCATTTTAAACTTCAAACCATAAACAAAAACTAAAACCTAATTGAAAATGAAGCTACGATCCCCATAATCATGACCTAAAATGGTTGAATTTTTGTCAGCTCACAGTTGAATAGTAATCATTAATTGACCATCAATATACACCCTACACAGTAGTATTTAATACACCCTAAAATACATATACAATGCATATACACCCCAAGACTAATTAAATATTATAAATATTACGGGGCTAGATACATACTGATTGCCATCATTAACCCAAGGCTTGCATGGCTGCGTGACATGGGATATCTCGATACATTTCTTAATTAATTCGTTCACATAGGTTTAATTGTCTAATGCAAACTTTAAGCAACTCTGCGTATCCACGTATCCAAGTAGAGAAATTTGATTAGCCCCAAGGGTTAGCTCAATTGGTAAGACGTGTGCACATTCTCTTGGTTCGGGGGAGGTCACGAGTTCAAGCCTTGAGTCTTCGGGGTTAGGCCTTCTGCTAGGATGGCCAGCCGTTTACCACCTCTACCATCCACAAATGTGGGACGTATTGCTGGTTTCCTGTGGATCTTTCCATCTGAAAAAAAAAAGTAGAGAAATTTAATTTACACATGGTTTAATTATTATTCCAATTTGAGAAACTGAGATTTTGGATTTTGATTTTAGGTATTTTAAATTGGTTTTATTGTTTGAGATGTTTAAAACTCAAATGGCTTTATTTATCATATTATTATAAAATAGATTTAATATTTTTTAAAACTTCATTTTATTTTTATTAATCAATATTATCACTTTTATCTAAAATTTTAATAATTATTAGTAAAATTCTTTTAAAAAAATTAATATTTTATAACTTTTTTATTTTAATATTTAAAATTTAAAAATTTATATATAAAAAACTAAATATAAAAAATAAAAAATAATATTTATATTTTTAATTTTTTTATCAAAACCAAATTCCAAATCCCGATATAAACTATACATGTAAGCAACAATACCATTTAAATGACTTCCATTTCCAACTAATTTATCTATTTAAATTTAATTAAAATTTATGATCATTCGCTTAAAATCCTAATATTAACGAAGCCATCCCAATTCTACTTTTCATATTTAATGAGAGTTCAACAGAAATAATTTTTCTTTTTATAAATATTTTTTGTTCTTTTATAAATATTTTATAAATATTGAAAAAAATTTATAAATATTGAAAAAATTTTATTTTTGAAAATTTTATAAATATTTTTTTTCATTAATTAAAGCCTTGGAATTTTGAAAATTTTATAATTTTTTTCCTTCAAAGTTGGGTTAAAAAGTTGGCATTGCATTTTTAAAGTAGAAATAGAATTAGGAGTGAGATTTTATAATAGAGTGAATTAAATTCTATAAGATTTGTATCTTTTTTTTATGGTTTTTGTAGGAAAAATTAAACTTTAACTTTAACTATTTCATTATTAAATACAACTATGAGCTTAACTCCATTGATGATACAACTATTAACCTCTAACAACTATCTATTACAATGTCCAACAACTCTCTATTACAAAGTCCAACAATATTTCTGAAAATTTAAACTTGTTAATTATTTTAAGTGTAATTGATTCAACTATCACACCATTATAAAGTCCACCAATATTTATGAAAATGAAAAATTGTTAATTATTTTAACTCTAATTTATTATTCAAATGATCTAAATAGCTTAGGGGAGAGACATCATTGGTGGTGCACCCTTTTTGTGTGATTTAATTTTCCTCCAAATTTTTATCACATATTTTTTGAGTTTGACCAGTCCAAAATAGTACCAATATCAATAAGTGAACATTAATGTGACTAAAAGTAGATATAATGTATTTTGTACTAAGATCAATAAGTGAACATTAATGTGACTAAAAGTAGATATAACTTAAAATGAAATTTCAGATTTAAAAATATTTATTATATTTCAAAATGTAAAAGAAACTTTTTATAATAAATAATTTTAAAAACTTGAAAAATAGCAACAATAATTTGTACTTATTTATAAAGTATTTATAATACATAACAAAACCATTTATAGTATACTTTTTAAAAGATTGAGATTTACCCTACCATTTACTATATCCACGAGCTGGTGTCACTGACTCCACTATTGGTTCCTCTAGCTCTCATAAAAAACACATTATATGTTTCCACAATATTTATGCATTTCGTCCACTGGCAGAGGCAATTTAAGTTGGCAACCATTAATGTGCCTCCGGGCAGAGCAATTTGCTAGCTACTAAATCTTAGCATTTTAACTAGATCTTAGTATTTTGAGATCCAACCACTAATAATTAAACTATCACAATAATCATTACTATAGAATATGCTGATTAATTTTCGCCATTCAAATTTGGAGAGCAATAAGCACCCTGCAGCACAGCAATTAACGCTGTGGGGCACATTGCTCTGCCCCACAGCCACAGCATTAATTGTTGTGCTGCGGGATGATCAATTAATGTTGTGGCTGTGGGGCACAACAATGTGCCCCACAGCCACAGCATTAATTGCTGTGCTGCGGGATGTGCCCCACAGCCACAGTATTAATTGCTGTGCTGCGGGGTGCTTATTACTCTCCTTCAAATCTGTTTTAAAAATGACTTTGAATAACTTTTGGCAGACATGTAAGCTTTCAATGTACTTTCTGCAAATGACTTTGAATAACTTTTGGCTACCTGTACGCTTTCAGGGTAGAGTCTAGCCAAAGTAACATGCAAGTGTGCCCCACAGCCACAACATTAATTGCTGTGCTGCGGGATGTGCCCCACAGCCACAGTATTAATTGCTGTGCTGCGGGGTGCTTATTACTCTCCTTCAAATCTGTTTTAAAAATGACTTTGAATAACTTTTGGCAGACATGTAAGCTTTCAATGTACTTTCTGCAAATGACTTTGAATAACTTTTGGCTACCTGTACGCTTTCAGGGTAGAGTCTAGCCAAAGTAACATGCAAGCAGGGATGGAATTTGACGGGTAAATGCCCGTCATGGGTCAATTTACCCGTCAAATACCGCTAAGATTTTAGCGAGACCGTCAAAATCCGGCTTAGAATACAGGAAACGTTTCAGATTTTGATTGTTCCTTGCAATTTTGACGGGTGTCAGTCATTTGGAATTCCAACCCTGCATGCAAGTGAGTAAGCTGGCTGCTGTAGTGATCTTGTACGAAAAAAGACAACGTGTATCACGCCATCTTATTAACAAATAAATTCCATGGACAAATCTTAGAGACTCTTCTCTTCGTTTGTAGTTGTCCGGACTTTCGAGTCATTCTTACAATCAGAAGATTAAATGGTCAATTTTTTTATGTGGGTCCTCAAAATCTGAATAAAGATTCAACCCTACAAACAAAGTACTCAGAAATGAATGACCCTTGATTAAATTCAAATCTCCACAAACCCAACTGGTTTGAGCAATGTAAATATCTTTAAAAACACACTACCCAAGTTGCCAGCTTTAACTTGCAGTCCTCATACACCAAATATTCAAAAGCTGAGAGTCCTCTTGAATGAATGTTTATTGTGAGTACTTTAAGAGAATTGTTGTACAATACCAGCTGGAAAAATGCACGGAAAGAAGACGATTAGTAACCATCGTAAAGAACTAGACTGTGCTTAAATCTATAAAGGGTATTATAGTTAGTTGGTGCAGCTCCTGGTTCCAACATAGACGAATTCTGTTTGGTCCCAGAAACACAGTGGGTAACAAATATATATATATATAGAGCTCATGAAAAGAGACTGGAGGAGAAAGTTGTCGACAGTAACGCCAAAATATAGGTTAAAAACCAGGCACGCTTTTGTAGAGGATGAGAAAGCAACAGAAAACTCTGAGAGTCTCCGTACTTTGTACTCCCAATTAGTGCGTTTTGCTTTGTTGGTCAGATAAATCATACATCAAAATATTAAGTATGTATGATTTAAAATTGTTTTTCTTCAATCAAAGGTTACTATTCCTCCAAATTGGAGGAAATATGTTAAAGGCCTAAGAAAGTAATTTCATGATGGTACCTATAACTATCTTGTGATAGGGATAATGCCAACAAAAGTTAGAGCCAGAGCAATTTTTTTCGGGATATTTTCCTTCTTTTAAGTAACATCATAGAGAAAGAGGAGCACTTGAGTGGACTTAATGGTTAAGAACATGTGTTATTTTCTTGGAGGTCATAGGTATGTGTTATTTTCTTGGAGGTCACAGGTTCAAAACCGGCCCCTACCAAGTCATAAGTTTTTGGTATATCTAACTTGCAAGCTATTGGATATACTTTTGGGAGATTGCTCTTCCCATAATTAAAAAAAACATCAATTGAAATGAACATAGTTAGTTAACTTCCTAAAAACTAAAGAAAAATCAATCCATCTAATAGAAATGGAAGAAACCTACTTAAATTTTTGTTACAATCATAACATCATTTACATGCTAAAATATTTGCAAGTAGAGTACCACTATTTAACACTGGCCATATAAAGTGCAATGGCCTTACTGAAAGAGTGACCATTAGGCATCTCTGGGTATTGTTACCTGCTTTACCTTTCCCTCTTTGGAATAAGGATATCTTTATTGATCTGGTGAACCTCCTTGGACGGTTTGTTGCTCTTGATAGAGATTTCCATCTCTTATATGACAAAAGAACGGCAAAAGTTTTGGTTGAAGTGGATATTACCGAAGGCCTTATACCTGAACTTGATATTGTCTGTGAAGACAAAGTTGTTACCCAAAGACTGGATTATCTACATTTGTCGTTTAGATGTAATTATTGTCATGATATAGGACACCTACTTAATAATTGTCACCGTCTCCGCACAAGTCATCCTATCAAAAGTGGTTTTAATTTCATACATGTCCCTGATTTGCCCCATCCTGATACCAGACCCTTGCCTGTTGTACCTTTGGAGGATTCAAATATCTACAATTAGAATACCAATAATATTTAACACTGGCCATATTTTTGTTGCGCCCGTAACATGTATAAAGTACAAAAGCACAACTCTGCCCTTAAGTAGAGTTCCCTTTAAGTTCACGTTCTTCATGTTTCAGTATAAGATTTTATGTTGCTTAGAATATATGTATATAAAACCTGGACTCACTTTCTACTGTATAAGCATGACCGGGCAGAATGACCGGGCAGATCAGTAAACCCCAGACGCATGCTGTTGAAGATTCAGCTTGATTTGGATTTTAGAGCACACAGGCTTTCTTTGTGGCGAAAAATACTCTACATGCTGTAGAGCATTAAATGGGACGGCGGTCACACTATCCACCGTTGGATCTTACTTTGGAAAGGATCCGACGGCGGACAGTGTGACCGCCGTCGCATTTAATGCTCTACAGCATGTAGAGTATTTGTCACCTTTCTTTGTCACTTCATCACTTTATTAAAAGATTGAAGTGCATTCTATACGACTACTCTAAAAATTGTGCAATGCTAATAACATCAATTGATTTAACTTCTGAATAAATAAAAATAAATATATTAGAAATAGCTACCTAATTAAAAAAGGATGACAT
This sequence comes from Pseudotsuga menziesii, assembly GCA_001517045.1. Lineage (NCBI taxonomy): Eukaryota > Viridiplantae > Streptophyta > Pinopsida > Pinales > Pinaceae > Pseudotsuga > Pseudotsuga menziesii. The sequence goes on along the minus strand of LPNX010883051.1, from coordinate 315,090 downwards.
CTTAATAACTACCACACCCACATAGATTATGAGTGGATTAAGTTGATAGGGATTAAATGCTTGGGAGATAATGAATAGAAGACACTTTGGAAATGCTTTTTTATTCCTCTTATTCTTCTAGTTAAACAGGTTCAAATATGAGTTATCTATGCCTAGCTGCATTTATGACTGACATTCTTCTTGTTATCCATTTATCAATAATCAATTATTTGTTATATTCTTTTTATTTTTATCTCACATTCTTCTCCTTATCTACCATGAACTCTTGGTTATCCATTCATCAACTATGGGTTATCCATGCATTGTTACCAGTTATCCATTCATCAGCTAGCTACCATTTATTTTTTATATTCTTTGTTTTTATAATTGTTTATTTCTAATTTTAAACTACTGCCATAGAATCAATCTCTATAGTACACTTGTATCATCCTCGATCATAGATGAAAAAACATAGGTCTTAGTCTAATCCAAATCATCCAAACCTCAAATAAAAACATCTATCCACTTAACAAACTATTAAATACTTACTAAAAAATAGAATATTTAATAAATAAAAAATAAAAACTATTATTTTTTAATAACTCTTGATTTAGAAAAACCTACATAAAAATTTACAAAACTTAGAATGAATAAAAATAATGATCCACTCTTTGTTCTGATGTTCACAAAAATTAATAACAAGTTTGAATACTCATGAAGTTTCTTACTCTGAAATTACAATTTAATATAGATAAGAAAATACTCCTTATGTTAATCTTGACCAGTATAAGCACTGGGCTAAGCTTTGGAATTACTATGTTTCGATAAGGCAACTTGTCAAACATTATAACGCCTATCCAGTTTCACAATGCTTGCTTGCTGCCTGTACTTACTGTGCTTATACACCTATCAAATTTGAAATTACTATTTAAAATAAATAATATAATATTCATGAAGTTTTTTACTTTGAATGTACAATTTTAATATATATATCATAGGAAGTAAATTTTATCCCATGTTTTAGTTGTCAATTTATCCAATTATTAATCATCTATTTTTTTTATATTCATTTTTTTACAAATGTTTATTTTGAATTTAGAACTAATACTATATAATCAATCTGGACATTACACTTCTTGAAATCATGGAAAAACATAAATAATATTTCACTGCATATTTATAAATTATGAATGTTTTTTAAAATGAAGATAATAACTCATATGAATTGCTCATTGAAAACTTGGTTTCAATTTGGTTCGAGGTTCAGCTTCTTGCCTTGACTAACTCACGCAGGCAAAATTGCCTTTTGTGATTTTGATGTTACATTTGACCAAATGGACAGCAGAGAGAAATAATGTATAACAGGAAAAAATATATTACTCTGTCAGTTTGGTTTTGGTTGTGGTTGTGGAACACCCTAATTTTCATGGGAACACCCTAATTTGAATGTTGAATAATTAAAATTTCTCTTGAGCAATACATTCGAATGTGTTAATGCAAAGGATGAGTTTGTTCATTCATTGAAGGCACAAATGCACTTAAGTTGTTGAATAGTAATTGTTGGGGCTATTTATTTTACCCAATGGATTCCAATGTATAAATTTTTACGTGTTTAAAAAATGTTTTGTAAATGTTATTTTAGTTATGTATAAATAACTCATAATTTGATTTTTTCTTAATAATACGAGTTGCTTAATGGTAATATATTTGGGATTTCAGGCAAAAAAGGGAAAAAAGAAAGAAAGAAACAGTGTATATAAATAAGTATATAAAATGGAATTGAATAGTATTCTTGCAAAAATAAGAATAAAAATAAACAAATTTGTAAGAGTATATAAAATGGTCTTGAATAATATACTTTGTTAGCATTATTTCTAGTTAGCAGTTGGAGAGGGGAAGACATTAGAAAAAATAAGGTATGGTGTGGAAAGTTTCATAATATGACCAAAGGTATGAAAAATTTGTATATGTATATAAAATGGCCTTGAATAGTATTCTTTGTTAGCACTATTTCTAGTTAGCAGTTGGAGAGGGGAAGACATTAGAAAAAATAAGGTATGGTGCGGAAAGTTTCATAATATGACCAAAGGTATGTCATAAGGTGCTTATAGAATTATAAAGAGGGGCTATTTCTAAAGTTTAAATCATGGTTTAAGATTTAGAAATAACCTTAAATCAAAGATGTGCACCTATGCTATCATGTCATATGTTTTAATGGTTTAGATCTGTGGATGGCAAGATTTGCGGTTGCCAATAAATCCACTAGTCGGAGATGCATGAGAGAAGAAAAGTGGGAAGCTAGCAGAATGTTGTAAAAGGGAGCAAAGATCGGTGATCAAGAAAAAAGATAATGTAGATCTACGGCTGGAAATGATTCCGATGGTGGAACTAGTGCGGAAGAGTAAACTTTTCCAATCAGCAAAAAAGATTACACATTACACAGATCAACGACAGAGATGAAAAGGAGAAAGTGATCTACGGTTCATAAATATTCCGTTGGGTGAACATGCATGGGAAAAGGTAGGCTGGAAATCAGTGGAAAGGTGTATAGCCCAAACAAATCAACGATGAAGATCAATGCCTAAAGGAAATCAATGGATGTGGATCATTTCGCCAATAGAAGTTGCACAAATTAACAAGATGTTGAAATCATCGGAATGTGTTAAAGGGCCCACATGATCGAAGGTTGAAATTCAATGATGGTGAGATCTACGGTCGATGGATATTTCGCTATTGCAAGATGTGTGGATAGAATTATAATGAGCCCCAACGGAATTGATTAAAGGGTAAAAATAATCAAAGGCTAAGATTGATGTTGATTAAGATCCATGATGGAGATTAAGCCCACTAGAGAAAGGTGCATGCAATTTGAACAATTGGAGCTGAGCAGAATATGTAAAGGTCAAAATTGATCAACGGTTCAAACTTATGGAGAATGAGATCAAGAGTTGTTTGGAAATCCATTAATGAAAGAAGTAGGTAATTTATATTCTGGATGGATGATAGTAAATCAAGGGAAGGATCTACGGTGGTGAACAAAGGGACGATGGATCTATGATTATGGAGGGATGTGGTGTCGAGAATTGCAGGAAGGATAAAAATAAACGGTGCAGAGGAATTAGAGATGCGAAGCTAAACATCGATCAAGATCAACGGCTTGGGATAAAAGAAACTAGATCTACAGACACAGGAAGATTTATATGGGAAAGATGCATGAAGAATAAAAGAAAATTCCGTAGCATAAAATACTATAAAAGGAAAAGCATGTGGATGAGGACTATTTGTATTTTGTGCATTGGAATAAGAGAGCTCAATTTGTGTGGAAGAAGCCAACTCATACAGATTCTCATCCACTCGTCAGCTGACCAAGTAGGCCACTTTTTCCCTACCAAAGATTATTTAAAAAATGGATAGTGGAGGAGAAATAGAGGTTCAAACTCTAGAATACCAGAAAATTGAAGAATTTTTTGAGGACAAGGATAGTGAGGTTTTTGATACCCTTTTATATTTTCGACCAATTAATTAGCTAAAAACCAAAATAAAATATTTTGAAGACCAGGGTACAGACCTGCATGGTGTCTATAGTTCTTATTTTCATTTTTTATGTCCTAAGAAAACCCTAGGTTTTACAGAGTTTGTTGAGTGGTGTGCTTCAAATTATTCCTCTTCTAAAAGATTCATTATGGATTTAGCTAAGTTTAAAATCTTATGTCATGTCAATGCTCTGGTTGTCCGTGATTCATTTGCAGTCCCCTCTTCATTTACCTTGTCCCAAGAAGATTTTAACGAAGAAAACCTAATTCAGTCCTTCCATGAATCATCCTTGGAGCTAAAACTATCCTTTTTCAATACTTGCTTTAGTTCAGATGTGTTTCTGAAAAATTAAGCCTTCCCTGTAGATACCAATTTATTTAATGAAAACTAAGTTGGTCATTTCATTAATGAGTCAGTTTTTAGGTTTGTATACAGATAAGTATGTCATTGAGTTGTTAATCAGTCTTCTCTTCACAGTTAGTACCAGTCAATCTAAGCCTCATTCATCCCAATCAGTATGCCTTAAGTTTGACGAATTCCTAGCTTAGAGTATTCACTCTCAGCTGGTGAATTTCCACATTACAAAGCATTTCAGATTTTAATCTCATTTAGTAAGGATGTTTCTGTTCTTCAATGAAGAAAATTTCCATCTACCAGAGATGGTTTTGACATATGATATCAACAGAAGTTTCTTTAAATACATGAAATTTTTAATGAGCTGAAATTTGTAAGGTCTTTTTTCAGAACAAGTTACCTAGAGTGTTTCCAGTCATGAAGAAATATTTACAATTTTCACCAGATAAAAGGATTGGTGATTGGTTTTTATTTAAAGAACACACAATCATAAGGGTATATGGATTCTCCCATGAACCATATATCCTACCTGCATTTCTCACTCCAATAATTTTTGCACTGGAGTTGATCAGACAGAAGCTTATTGTTGAAAATGAACATTTTATAAGTTTCAAAAAAGCTTCAGAGATTAACTTTCCTTGGTTGGTTGGACCATTTATCATCAAAAGTAAAGTTGCATTGCCTGTAGTAGAAAGATTTCTTATGGAGATGGGGTTTCAGGCAACTACTGCAATAAATTATTACCCCCATCACATAATTTCTGTAAGGAAGCAGGTAAACAAAAACAAGCCTTTTGAACATCAAGAGGTTGAAGACTTGGATCCGAGTGAAAACTGATCAGATTATCCCTTATTAACATAGAATGAAGAAGATATGCAACAAGGTTCTACATCACCAACGTAGGATATTAGTGTTACATAACCAGATCCATTGGCTATTATTCCAACAACGGAGATAATTTCTCATATTTCCAGTTATTTAGAAATTACTAACAAAAGAACATTTTTGGATGCCATGGAGACAAAACAAGAAGATAATTGATAAACATCAAAGAAGCAGAAGACCAAAGCTGAATGAGAGTTAGTAAAGGTGACAAGGACTCAAGGTAAGAAGAAACAAATGAAAGTAAAGGGTCCAACATTTGGCATAAAGGAATTTGCCTTTTTTAAGACTCCTGAAGGGTCTACATATAAATTCAAGACTAGAGTTGAGTTATTTGATAAATACAAAGATGACAAAGAAACATCAATGGATGAGTCTCTGAAATTGAATGTTGAGGTAAGGAAAATTTCAAACAAAGATGTCTCTTTGGTCATTGTTAGGGATCATACTCAAAACACCTTAAACCTAACAGTAGCTACTAAGAGTAAGGTGGTAGAGATGAGAATGAATTTGGAAAATATCCCTATGCCAAACATGATTCATCTACATAAGCAGACTGGAGAAGTCATATAAAGTGATATAATTAAAGCAACCTTGAAGGTATCTAGATTACAATCCACCAAGTCTAAAATTGAAAATCAGTTAAGACGGGAGAGGGTAGAAAATAAAGCACACCTGCAACAAATAAAAAAGCTCCAAGGAGATCTATTAACTGTTGACAGTGAGACAAACAAAGAAGAAGCAACTTAGAAGTTGCTTAATGAAACTGAAAATTCCTACCACTTAGATTATACAAACTTCAGAATTGTCAAAATTAGAGAAAGAGAAAGAAATGATTAATGATGAATTGAGCAATTGCAAAAAAAATATTTTGAAGTTTGGAAAGGAGGAAAAGGAATGGGAAAAAAAAATTGCTCTTGATTGAGAATGTGAAGGTGCTCAAGCAAAAACTGACCGAGTTGGAGAAGAAAATATAAGAAAAAGGAAAATAACATAAGGTACAGATCATTGCACCTCCTACACAAGATAATGAAGAATCCATTGTGCAAGCTATGTCTCGGGTAAGCTTGAGAGATCTGGAGATTGTTGGATTGAAGAATCAGAATAAACATTTGTAAAATGCAGCTCTGAAGAAAGAGGAGGAGATAAAAGGTATGGAGAATAAATGTAAAGACCTCCTAGACAAGAATGATAAACTAATGAAGCACTTGACTGGACAACTTCCTGTACAAGGAGCTAAGCATATCATATGGGATATGATTATAGCAGAAGTAGGAAAGATTAGGCCATATCTGAATTACATCCTGGATAAATAAATTGTTATACATGATGCTAAATAAAGTTGTATAGCAGTAAAAGAAGTTCTAAATAAGAAACCTATAGATACAACGAAAAATGCAGTCACTTTCTTAAACATTTTGTCAGATGATGACTTGAAGATAATGAATGTCAAAGACAAAATTTCAGTAATAACCTCGGTAAGAAAAGTGGTTGGAAAAAACCAACATTTGGATACTGTGCAAGCTAAGATAGATATTATGCAACATCAAGTTAAAATTTTCATTGAATTATTTACACTACTGAGTTAAAATGGGTTTGTCTTTCTTCTAGGAAGAAAATGGTAAACTTTTCTCTCAGTTGGAATATCATGCGCGGTTAGTCGAGTGTAGGTTAGACCACAAGAAATTTGAAGACATGCAATGATCCGGATTTATGTGTGAACGAAATGAAAGAACATATACAAAATCATAATCACAGACATTTTGCAAAGATAATAGAGATACAGTAAACACATATTCTATTAAATCTCGGAAATAGAACAAATTGTAATACAATTGCTAGAATGGTGGTAACTATCTCTAAGAAGAGATGTGGCTGCTACGGTCATTCGTGCCAAGATGAATACAAATGAGCCCAAAGGGGCCTATTTATAATAAGAATGAGGGTGAGAACCCAAAAATTCCAAAACGCAACCCTATAATATGAACCTTCATAAATTTTGCATCCCCAAGGTAGTAAGTTGAACAGTCAACTTCCTGGTGTCATAACTTTTTCATACGATCTTTGATTTGGGTGCTCGATAGCTCACTGGAAAGATCTATACAAGATTTAAAACTTTGAACTGTGGCCAAATGCATGCCAAAGGTAATTAGTTGTCCACCTAAATTTCCAAAAAACATCATCTAGCGCCTCAAAACAACCCCAAAAGTTTGGTACCCAAAAACCCGTAGAAAAATAACTAGGAAACTTCCACAATGGACAATTGTTTTGAGCCACTGGAATAGGTAGGTGGCCAATGATATCCATCTGGGTCAATCCTCCCTCCTTAGGAAGCAATGGTATCCATTGCATCGAATCCCGTATCATATCGTGAACTGTGTGTTGAGTTGATCTCCTGGTGCGACATTTGTTGAAGTGAATAGGTTTCTTTTCTTTGGCATCCCGAGAGGGCTGTAATTGTTGTGTGGATGATTTGTTTTTGGAGGAGAACCTTAAACGCATGGCCTTTCATCACAAAGGTACTCGGATGGATGAGGAAACAATGAATTTGTTTTCTTCTTGTGTCTAATGAGCATACATACCATGTGCTAAGGGTGTGGAGGTAATTTGATGTTCTCCTTCACACACAATTGTGAAGAGGAATAATTTTCTGATGTGGAAGCTTATCTTCCTACCTTGCAAGACTGTGTTGGGTGCAACTGTCTCTGGTATCCAATAGACTTTTCCTCCCAAAGTAACAATGACACTACGAGGTTGTGACTCATATACAACATGACGCTTCAACATTTATGGTTGTCCTAAAAGAACATCACATACTTCAAGTGGGGCACATCAAACAGTACCTCGTCTTTGAAAGGTTTGATGCCATATGGTAGGAGGCATTGTTCAGTAATGCATATTCCTTGTCCTTGGCTTAGCCAATCGATGTTGTAGGGCTGCGGGTGTGGTGTTGTCGGAAGCTCCAATATCTTGATGACTTCTGCTAAGATCAGGTTCTTTTGGTTGCCATTGTCAACAATGAAATGTAGTGGGATTCCATTCACCCACATCTACGAGTGGAAGAGGCGATCCTCTTCCTTTGAATCTTTAGGTTGCTCTAGTTGAATCTGTGTGGTAGCAACAGTGGCAGTGGGGTCTACATCAATGATCTACTTCCCATTGTCTGCGGCTCTGGCATTGGGTTCGGAATCAAAATCAAGATCTGATTCTGAAGATTTGATCTTGGCCACCAACGACTGCTTTGAACGACATTCATCAATGTTGTTCTAAGGGATTTTATGAAATTCACACCACTTCTTGGTGTCCTTCTTTGTATTTCCATCCCCCTTCTTTGCTTGTGGAAGGGACTAGTTGTCCTTTCCTTTCCCTGTGTTCTGTAGGCCAGGGTTCCCCTTGCCTTACTTCTGCGGTGGATTCGCAGGTCTAGACTCTCGTTTGCTCTTTTGTCAAAATTTCTCCTCAATTTTGACAAAATACCGATCATAGGAAGATCCAAGTGAAGAGATGTTGAGGAATTCCATATCAGTTCGGATGTACCGATGTAGACCACTGCGATATTTTAGAATTAGGTGTCGCTCGGAGTCCTTTATACCCAGATTTGTGCACAAGGTATGAAAGTTGTTGGTGTACTTGGACACCATTTGGTCCCTCTCTTGACATAGAACCTTCCATTTGGTGTACTGGTCATCATAGTTTCCCATAGGGTATACTGTTCCTTGACAACATCTATGACAAAGGCCCAAGTGGGAGTTGTCTCAAATATTCCAGAGTCGTCTGATGACTTTTGCTCCCAATAAATACCCCACCAATTTTGGACATGGGGGACAGCGTTCAGGAACACAAAGGTGATCTTTTCCCTGTCGAAGAAATTGTGGACAAAGAAATACCCTTCTAGAAAATTCAACCAATTATTTGGGGCATCTGCATCGATCTAGCCTTCAAATAAAGAAATATCAAAGTTAACTTGTTCCTTGAATGGAGTTGCATCCCCGAACCGACTTCTCGTTGAATATGCACTTGCCACTGTCGGCATTCGTAGAAGGATTTGGGAGAAACTATCCATCATCTCGTTCCTCTCTCACGTGAGGGCTTCCTCGAGCAACAATTTGATAGGATCTCCTTCTCCACCGTCTCTCTTCTTCTGCAATGGCAGGTCATTTGGGGCGACGAGAGTGATCAAGTGAAACTAGTTCAAGACCAAACTCTCTATATCCTGACCTCGTCAGGGACATGCGCCAAGAAACAATCAAAGAGCATATTACTCTGATACCATTGATCTGGATTTATGTGGGAACGAAATGAAATAATAGAGATAGCATCATAAACAAAAACATTTTACAAAGATAACAGAGATACAATAAACACATATTATATTAAATGGTGAAAATAGAACAAACTGTAATACAATTACTAGAATGGTGGTAGTTATCTTTGAGAAGAGATGTGGCTGATACGCTCATATGTTCCAAGATGAATACAAAATGAGGCCAAAGGGGCCTATTTATAATAAGAATGAGGGTGAGAGCCCCAAAAGTCCAAAACAGAACCCTAGAAGATGAATCATCATAAAGTTTGCGGCCCCAAGGTGGTAAGTTGAATAGTCAACTTCCCGGGGTCATAACTTTTGCATACGATCTTCGATTTGGGTGCTCAATATCTCATTGGAAAGATCTAATTGATATTTACAAATTTATACTGTGGCCAAATGCATGCCAATGGAAATTGTCTGGCCAACAGAATTTCCAAAAAATGTCATTTAGGGGCTCAAAACAGCCCCAGAAGTTTGGGACTCGAAAACCTGGAGAAAAATAACTAGGAAAATGCCACATGGACAATTGTTTTGAGACAGTGGAATAGGTGGGTGCCCACTGATCTCCATCTGGATCATGCAGCAGTGTTTGTATGGAAAAACAATAGTAGATAAATTGTCTAAATATTTTGAGATATTAAACACTTTCAGAGCTTCTGGCGTGCAGATGCCAGAAATCTCTTACGTAGATCATGTGGAATTAAGAGTACTGAAAAAGGAAATGGCCAGCTTGGAGCTTCCAACTGTCGAAGACAGTTGAAAAATATGGAAATACCAAGTACAAGTTGTGCCAATGAAGAGATATTGAAAACTATTGAAGACTAGTTTAACTAAATTTTGTAGTTTATTCTGAAAAGTTAGTTAGTTAGTTAGGGAAGAATATGACATATGTAATAAGGCAGTTATTTTTCCTATTTTTAGTATAGAAGTAGTTATTATATCAATGGGAATATTTTGTATTTAGGAAACAATTTGCAATGTAACAAGGGTCGGAACCTGTGAGAGAAATGGTATTGTAATAGAGATCCAGAAGATTAATAAAATTTCAGAGCCGAGCATGCCTTTGATAAAGATTCCCGTGTTATTATCTTTGTTAGAATATAATCCATTAGGGATTATAATATTGTAAATAAATAAATAGGAATAGTTGGAAGCCGAAAAGGCTGGACGGAAGGTGAAACACAACCATCACATGAATGTATAAATGAATGCTTAGCCATGAATAGAATAATTGAATCGGGAGTTATTACCAACAAGTGGTATCAGAGCAGGGTTGTCTGCCATAACTCCTGGCTGCCATTCTGCTTGCCAGTCCATTGCCAAACTGCTCCATCAGTCTGCCAGTCGAGTAGCATGCAGTGTATGCGTTACTCCTCCTTCTGCTGCGTTTATTCTCTGCTAAATTTTTTGAATTACTCACTCCACTGCTTGTTGAGATATTCTCCAGGCTGATGTTGAGAATGAGGTGAAGATTCACGCCCTCATTCAGCTACGTGGAGATAAAACCATTTACAATTCTGCATCAACGCTTCATTTGAGAGTGCTTCCACTTTGATGTAACTCGTATTCACTGGAGATTGAATTTGTGTTGATTCTGTTGTTGAAGCTGAGGTTTGACATTCTTATGTGGTTGATATTTTAAATATTGCTACTCTATGGGAATGTAGAAACCCTAATTTTATGTTGCATGTGGTATGAGTTTTATTCTGATCAAGAGTATGCGATGGAGCATTTCTTGATTTGATACAGAAGGTTATGCATATCGAGAAATAATATATGCTGCGCTGTGTATTGCAATCTGCCACTGAAGTAAACCCTAATTCCTACCTGGAGAAGAGACTCACGGGCGTGAAGTGTAGATTCAGTACCTTCTACAGCGTGAAGGCACTACTTCGTGGAGATGTGAATGACGTGCGTGGAGTTTATATCTGCGTTGAACCATTGTGACTGATATATGCTGGTTTCCTTTCTCGCCCACTTACAGTCCCGAGTGCTACGAGCTGCCCTCCTTGATGACCTGTTGAAGCGTTTGAAAAATAACACTATGAAGACTGATATTGGTATCAGTCTGCTGCGATATATGTCTGCATTTTATGAAGAGACTACGATCTTCATTTGAGACTGTGTTGATCATTTGAAGACTGCCTGGTGCTGCAATGAGCTGGCTACGTGGAGGAGATTGAAGGCTGCTTGGTTGAAGAGCTGCGTGGAGGCTACCTGCGTGGAGAAGACTGCATCCATGCTGTGTGGAGAAATGCGCGTGTATATACCTTGCGTGGACTGCCTGCATGGAGAACTGGGTTGCTGTGTGGAGAACTGCGTGTATATACCTTGATATTTCAGTTATAAATGTTCGACGTTCATATGATAGCAAATAAACATACTTTCAGTGAGTGATGCATACATAAATGTCAATAAAATTTAGCTGCAGCTTATCCAAATGACGTCTGAAATCTCTAGCAATTGGCAAGCAAATACCTAAACCCTAGGCTGATATACTGCTGAGTAAGAGCCTGCGTGCTGATATATTGCCTACGTGCTGATATATTTTACACTGGTATTTATGTAAATTTTGAAGAGGAAATAATTTTTGTGTTGTATGATGAAAACTGTGTGACTGAACCTGTGAAGTTGCCTGGTGTGAAGCCTGAGCACCTGCGTGTAGACTGCGGCCTAATTTTGCCCAAATTTAGTGCTGGAGAGTGCTGCGATTTGTATTTACTGCTTGCTGCGTTGGTATTTGCTTGCTGCATGATGGTTTCTGAAGATTCACGCCTCTCTGAATGATGGGCTTGGAGAGAAGACATTAGACAGCTGATGGAGAGTTGCAGACTCGAGGCCACTCAAGTCGAGCTTCATCATGCAAATTGAGATTGAGATTTGAAGCTACGTGGAGAGTGACTGATATATATCTTTCATGCTGGCTAATAATCTGCGTATTGGAGCTGAGTAACATTAGACAGCTGATGGAGAGTTGCAGACTCGAGGCCACTCAAGTCGAGCTTCATCATGCAAATTGAGATTGAGATTTGAAGCTACGTGGAGAGTGACTGATATATATCTTTCATGCTGACTAATAATCTGTGTATTGGAGCTGAGTATATGCCCTAGGGTTTTATACCAGGGCTTCCTTCAAGCGAGCGAGCTTCCTTCAAGCTAGCGTGGCAGGATTTTTTCCCTGACTTTTTCCAGGCGAGCGTGTTGATCTCATACAGGCGAAAGTTTTCTCTGTTCTTCCCTTAGCGAGAGTTTCGAACATTTTCTCAATTCATTGTAAAAGTGTTGAGAACTCATTTGTGGGAGTGCTACTACAAGTCTGTTACAATAGACTTTGTTGTGAAGATTTTAAATGTAATATTTATATAATAACACTCTAGAACAAATGATATAGAGCAGTTGAATGTGTAGAAGCTTTGAAGAAGCTTCTACTCGTGTTGAGTGGAAAGAAGCTATGCAAAATGAGTATGATGCACTCATAAAGAATGGAACTTGGAAGCTGGTTGACCCTCCACTTGGAACCAAACCAATTGGCTGCAAGTGGGTGTACAAGAACAAATACAGATCAGATGGCTCACTTGACAAGCAAAAAGCGAGGCTTGTAGAAAAAGGCTATGCACAGAAAGAAGGAATTGACTATGAACAAACATTTTCTCCTACAGCAAAATGGGCTACCATCTGTACCTTACTCTCTTTAGCTGCTCAGAAAGGGTGGAAAGTTCATCAAATGGATGTGAAGACTGCTTTCTTGAATGGAGACTTGAAAGAGAATGTCTTCATGTCTCATCCAGAAGGCTTTGTTGTGAAAGGAAAAGAACAAAAGGTATGCAAGCTTGTCAAATCCTTGTATGGCCTAAAACAAGCACCTCGCGCATGGTATGAAAAGTTAACCGAGCATCTTTTGAAGTTAAATTTTGAACATTTTGATCTTGATGATGCAACACTATTTATAAAGAAAGTTGGAAGATCTGTTGTGTATCTTGTGGTGTATGTAGATGATCTTTTGATGACAGGGAACAATGAGAGCTATATATCATCCATAAAGAAAGATTTGAAAAAGATCTTTGAAATGACAGATATGGGACATCTCCACTATTACTTAGGAATTGAAGTCACTCAACATCCTAAGTACATATTCCTATCTCAGAAAAAATATGTTGGAGAACTACTAAACAGATTTTGCATGACAGATTGCAATCCTATATCTACTCCAATGGAACAGAAAATGAAGCTCACATCAAGCGAAGGAAAAGAATTTGAAGATGCAACCAAGTATCGACAACTTGTAGGAAGTCTTATCTACCTCACAACAACTAGACCAGATATTTCTTATGTTGTTGGCATACTTTCAAGGTTCATGCATAAACCTTGTGAAGGACACTGGTCAGCTGCAAAGAGGGTTCTAAGATACTTGAAGGGGACTCAAGACGTTGGACTCAAGTACTCTAAAGTGGATGACTTCAAACTTATTGGGTACTCAGACTCAGACTTTGATGGTAATAAGGAGACAAGAGTATCAACTTCTGGATACACTATGAGTCTTGGATTAGCAGCTATTTCATGGAGATCTCGCAAACAGTCAGTTCCAGCAGATTCAACAACAGAAGCAGAATATGTGGCTGTAGCTGAAGCAACGAAAGAAATAGTATGGCTCAGGAAGATACTTGAAGATTTGCAAGAAAAACAAGAGAACTCCACTCCATTGTTGGTCGACAATACTTCTGCAATCAAGCTGGCTAAGAATCATAGATTCCATGATCGAACCAAACACATCAACACAAAGTATCATTTGATTCGACATCATGTAGAGGTCAAGACAGTCCATCTTCGACATTGTTCCACAAATGATCAAGTTGCAGACATCTTCACCAAAGCACTTGGACGAGAAAAGTTTGAAAGGTTCAGAAACATGAGTCGGACTTACGAACACCCCTTCGGATTAAGAGGGGGATTGTTAGAATATAATCCGTTAGGGATTATAATATTGTAAATAAATAAATAGGAATAGTTGGAAGCCGAAAAGGCTGGACGGAAGGTGAAACACAACCATCACATGAATGTATAAATGAATGCTTAGCCATGAATAGAATAATTGAATCGGGAGTTATTACCAACAATCTTTATAGTCTGTACTTTCTTTCCTTTAATGTGTATGTATTTCTTGTTAAAAACTTCCATTATGTTATCTTTTTCATGCTTAAATGAGTTTATAATGGTTCGGAATTCATATCCATATGCTCTGTTCCATCTCTTTTAAGCATTCACAAAACCTTTCTTCTAAAGTAAATATTGGATTCATCCCTAATAGATTCCCACATTAATAGATTGTTTCTAAAATTATTCTATATCACTAGAGATCAAGATGTTTTACTATGAAGAAGTATCTACCCTGCCTCTGTTAAAGTTCCTTTGCAATAGCATTGTAAATGTTTATTGTCCTACATGACTCCATTCCCAATGAGCACTTGTTTCAACCACAATCAATGTTAAATTCTGTTTCTTTTTTAACATGTGTGGCATGTGAGATAAATATTGAGAGATCCCTCTCTACAAATAAAGAAGCCATCTTTCTTCATAGAGCTTGGTTTTTTGGTTACCTTGGGATTATCCTTTCACAATCAGGGGTAAATTATGTGTGCTAACATCTTGGCATCATTGTTGGGGAACGAGAGTTCAAATCTTCTTTGGGAGAACAAAAAATTTATTCACGAGGACATGATTTCTATGGGAAAGCCAAAGTTCTTGCATTTGAGGTTGGTTGCACATTTTCCCTAGTGAATCCACGTTGATTTTCAAGAAGATATTCATAATAATACATCCTAGCTTCCAGGAGGGCACATACAACAGGTAATCCTCATTCTAAAATATTTTATGGTGTGGAAAACCCAAAAAGTTTGATTAGGCATAGACGTGGTAAAGAACAAATAAATACTTCTCATGCTGAAAGGTCGTTTTCGCAAAATCAAGAAGAATATTTTAGCTTTTAATATTTCGAGTTGGAAACGAATTTGGAAAAGTCTTTTTTAAGGTCTAAATTGAGTGTGATTTGAAACAAAATGAAATAAATCCAGATAGATTCCAGTCATAATTGTTAGATTCCTTGTGGAAAAATATCCAAAATATTACCAAAACAGAAGAAGCTAATCCTCTGTTTCAAACTTCTCAGCCTCATACTCCCAGTAGTGTCCAAAACCCCCCATGTTGTTCCTAATCCCCCAAGACCTATAGATGGTATATTTTCTCCATTGGCCTTACCTATGATGTTACATGACCTCCCCCATAACTATTCACAGAAAATATCCTTATTTGATAGGGAAGGTAACTTCATAGCTAAACAACACATGGATAGATTTGATGAGTTTATTGATCTGGAAGAAGTTGACTATAATGATGCCAAAATGAGGTTATTTGCACAAATCCTATCTTGAGAGGCTAAGAGATGGTTTAAGGATTTTCCTGCAAGATCTTTAATTACTTTTGAAGCTTTCCAAGCTCAGTTTTTAGATAGCTGGGAGGACAAGAAGATCCCTTTACAAGTTTTGTCTCAGTACAATAATCTAAAGAAGGGAAACTTTGAGCCAGTACATGAGTTCTATAGCAAATTCATGAGGGTTTATAATTCGATTCCAACAGACATTAAACCCCTTGTAGGACCTTCCAAGTTACACTATGCAGATGCCTTTTACATTGATTTTTCCTTGTTATTAAGAGAGAAAATCTGCTAACCTTCCTACCATTTTCAAATATGCTTTGGAGGTGGAAGCTAATCTGATGGCATCTAGGAAAATGAAATAGAGAGTAGAAGTGGATAGGAGAAAAGTAAGAGAAGAAAATCAACCTTCTACTTCTTCTTCTTCTAATGATTCCAAGTTTGACATGATGATGAAGGAAATGGAGAGGTTAATGGACAGGTTGGCATTAGATAACATACCACCTAATAGGGAACAGCCTGAACCCCAAATAATAAATCCAAACTTCAGGAGACCTCTCCCCCCCCCTCGGATCGGGAAGAGATACCAAAGAAATCCTCGAAATCCTGAAAACCAACATATAAGACCTCCATTCCCTGAAAACTATGTTGATGAGGAGGAAGAAAATAACCCAATGGACAATCAAATACACCACTTTGATGATTTGGATTCTGAGATTTATCTCACTGAAGAAGAGCACAATTTGTTTGCTCAAGTGGATGACTGTAATACAATTGAGATAGAGTCATAACAATATCAGAGGGATTATCAAAATGCCATTAATGAATTCCAAAGGAAATCAAAGTTGAGAATTAGAGATGTAGTCATCAATAAAGGAAGGCCCAATTCAAATCAGCCTTCCAGTAGTCAACGAAATACATAAAAGCAAAAAGAAAAGCAAAAAGATAAACAAAAAGAAAATGTTGTACATAAAATTTCAAATAATAAAGGAGAAATGTAAAAGGAAGTTGGATAGCCAATACCAATTGATGTGAATAGACCAACTTCTTCTTTTAATCTATAATCCGAACTGTAAAAAATACAGATTTCCATCCCATTCACTGAGTTGTTGAGTAATAATGAGTATAGAGAGAAAATAACCAGGATGGTAAAAAATGAAGGTGAGTGTCAACAAGATACCTTAGAACTAACAGATGATTCTCCCACTATAGTCCTTGGCCTCATTATTGAACATACAGATGAGGAAGATGTCCCACTTTTCTATGTAAGCTTGAATATTCATGACATGATTTTACACAACGCTATGATAGATCTGGTGCATATCATAATTTAATGCCAAGGGTAGTGGTGGAGAGTTTAGTATTGGAAATTACAAGGCCTTATAAAGACATGTATTATTTTGATTCTAGAAAGGTAAGATGTATGGGGTTGATCAAAGACATGGTGGTAACCCTTGCATAGATTCCAACCAAGAGTATTGTCATGGATGTAGTAGTGGTTGACATCCCTCCGAAATTTAGTATGATATTGTCAATATCATGGGTTTGAAAACTAAAGGGAACATTACATATGGATATGTCTTATGCAACCATTCCTTTGTTTAGGGTTCAAAAGAGATTATATAGAGAAGAAAGGTTAGCATATGTGGTTAGTAGCCAAGACAAACCTGATAACCATCCCATATATGTTGTAGATACCAATTTGGGTTCTCCCATGTTTTCAATGACTCTCATGTTGATCCAGAAATACCTATAGTGGTGGAAGTGAAAGAGGACAAAGAGTTTTCCAAAAGACATGAAGCTTTGGAGAAAAAATAGAATCAAGAGGAACTGTGGACAATGTATTTTGATGGGTCCATTAGTAAAGAAGGAGTTGGTGCTGGTATATCGATAATTCATCCAAATATGGACTTTAAAGTGTATTCTTTTAAGTTTAATTTTGAGTGTACAAATAATGTAGCAGAGTATGAAGCTTTGCTATTAGGACTGGATGCTTTGAAGGATTTGAAATCTAAAAGAATAGATGTTTTTGGGGATTCTGAGCTAGTTGTGAATCAAGTGAATGACAATTACCAAACCAAACATCCCAGAATGAGAGAATATAGAAATGAAGTGTGGGATATGTTGGGGAATTTCTTTACAGAATACAAAATTAGATTGATTCCCACAAGAGAAAATCAAGTAGATGATTCACTGGCCACTACTGCTGGAAATTTCAAAGTTCACATTTACTCAAAGAAAAAATATAAAATAGCAGTTGTAAATAGACCTTCCATTCCTGAAAACTCCAAATACTGGAAAGTATTTGAATATAATCTACAGATAAAAATATTTTTGGAGTTGTCAGGTGAATTTGTAAATACACAGATAGACACAGAGAACCAAGATTCAAAAGAATTCCAGGAAAATGTACAGCTTGTAGAAACAGTTTGTAGAAGAAGATGTTGAACATAAAAAATTAAAAGATGTGATTGGAGGAAAAGATATAATTCAACTGAAA
Source organism: Pseudotsuga menziesii (assembly GCA_001517045.1). Lineage (NCBI taxonomy): Eukaryota > Viridiplantae > Streptophyta > Pinopsida > Pinales > Pinaceae > Pseudotsuga > Pseudotsuga menziesii. The sequence goes on along the minus strand of LPNX010883051.1, from coordinate 297,105 downwards.
AGCAATTAAATTCGAAAGGGTAGTATTCCTTTAGAGAAGTTATTTGATCAAAACGATGTTGCTAAATATCTAAAAGTTTCGCCCATTGAAAATGACATTGAAGATCAAAATGTAGGGATTGAAGGTTCATCCAAGATTGTAAAGTTGTCAAGAAACTTGTCTGTAAAAGAAAAAGAAGAATATATAAACTCAATGAAGAAATATATTGATGTGTTTGCTTGGAGTTATGAAGACTTGAAAGAGTATGATACCTCCATCGTACAACATACCATTCCAATCAGACCTGGGGAAAAACCATTTAGACAGAAATTAAGAAGAATAAATCCTATGATGTTACCCTTAATTGAAAAAGAAGTGAGAAAGTTGTTTAATGCAAAAATCATTTTGACTCTTAGATTTTCCAAATGGGTGGCTAACTTAGTACCTGTAAGAAAGAAGAATGGGGAAATTAGACTATTTGTTGATTTCAAAAATTTAAATAAAGTGTCATTGAAAGACAATTATCCTTTTCCCAAGATGGATCACAGTTTACAAAAAGTAGTAGGAGATGAAATAATTTCCACCGTGGATGGATTTTCTACATACAACCAGATAAAGGTCCTTCCTGAAGACCAAGACAATACAACTGTTACTACACCTTGGGGTACTTTCATGTATGCCAATATGCCTTTTGGATTAATGCTTGCAGTATCTACTTTCCAGAGAGCCATGGAAATAGGTTTTATTGAGGAGAAGGATAAGTTTTTGGTAATTTATATGGATGACATTACATTGTCTTCTAAGTCTGACAGGGACCATCTGAAACATTTGGAAAATATTTTTTTTAAGTGCAGAAGGTATGGCATCTCCCTCGACCCCAAAAAGTCAAAATTTGCTATGAAAGAGGGAAAATTGTTGGGTCACGTTATTTCTAAGGATGGGATCAGAATTGACCCAGACAGAGTAAATGCCATTATGAAGGTAGAAGAACCAAGGAGTAAAAAATAGGTACAATCATTTATTGGAGAGGTAAATTTCTTGAGAAGCTTTATCCCTAGTTTTGCATAGATATCGAGAAATGTCACAAACATGCTAAAGAAAGATAATGAAATTAAATGGACTGCTGATGCCAGGAAATATTTTAAGGATATTAAGAAAGCAATCAATGAAGCCCCAGTTTTAGTGAGTCCCGTTTTTTCTAAATATTTTCTTGTTTTGTCATATGCATCTGAACATACAATTGTTGGAGTCTTGCTGCAAAAAAATAATCAAAATGATGAACAAACTATTTCTTTCTTTAGCAAAGTGCTGAGGGATGGGGAATTAAATTATGATATTATGGAGAAACAGACTTATGCTCTAGTAAAATATTTGAAGGATTTCAGGGTATACATTTTACAATCCCACATCATAGCATATGTTCCCAGTAATGTAGTGAAGAATATCCTTACTCAACCTGACCCAGAGGGGAAGAGAACTAAGTGGATTGTTGTTCTATTGGAATATGATCTAGAAATCAAGTCCACAAAATTGGTGAAAGGGAAGGTACTTGCTATTCTAATGACATATTCAAATTGTGAATATTTACAATTAAATTTCTTGTCTAATCATTCTAATCAGCTTGATTCAAGATTACAGGTGCTAGCAAATTTTTCTTTATCCTCATGGTACGGTGATAACATTTATGTGCTGCAAAAATTACAGGATCCTCATGGATTGAGCAAAACCAGGGCTAGGTCAGTAAAATTCAAAGCAACAAAATTTCGTATTATGAATCAGTATTTGTATTGGAAAGATCTAGGTGGGATTTTGTTGAATTGCTTGCTAGAGAATGAAGCTCAACAAACCATGAAGTAATTTCATCAAGGTGTTTGTGGAGGACATCATTCCTGGAAAGTGACTTCCAACAAGATCTTGAGGGTTGGTTTCTATTGGCCTTCCATGTTCTCTGATATTTATAGGGAAATCACCACTTGTCATCAATACCAGATCTTTGATGGAAAAAGAAAACCAATGCCATTACCTATTAATCCTATTTAATTTGAGACACCTTTTCAACAGTGGAGGTTAGATTTCATGGGAGAAATTAACCCAAACTCTTCTGGTCAGCATAGATAGATTTTAACTGCAATTGATTATTTCACAAAAATGGATTGAGGCTATACCAACTAAGAGAGCCACTAATTATGTCATCATGTATTTATTAGAGAATAATATTTTTATTTAGGTTTTCACAGGTTCTATTATTTACTTCAAAGTTGTGGAATCCTGTGCGAGAAACTTGTGTCTCTACGTACGTTTCGGATCGCAATCCTGTGTCTATCTTGAGGAGAAATCGATCTCAAGGATAATGATATAAAAGAGAATATATTAATAATAATTTGTAGTTTAAAATTAGGGGTTTCATGTCGGTTCCAACCACAAATTATTAAGAATTCTCACTCTTTCTTAAGATTTGAATTAACGGTTTCCAAGAGTTGCATAGGGCCAATCCATCGTCTCTGTTAAGATTTTGAGGATGTTTTTCAATCTCAATAGCTTCCCTGATACGTCTTTTGTTGTAGCGATCTTCCATAGCAATTATTTTGGCATCTTCAATACAGATGTGATGATTCGTATCTTGAGAATGCTCTAATATAGCTAATGTTTTGGACCGACCATGGAATATATTAGCACAGTGTTCTTTTAACCTTACTTGTACTAAACGTCCAGTTTCACCGATGTACACTTTTCCACAAGAGCAAGGGATTACATACACGCCTTTGTTATGCTTGGGATCAATAGGATCTTTAGCTTTATCCAGCATGTTTCCGAGCGATCCTAGAGGAGAGAAGGAAATTATTTTTCTTTTTCTAAGGATCTTTGCCACCTTGTTAGTTGCTCCTTGAATGTAGGGGAGCACCACAGTCCTTTCATTTTCATTATCAAGGATTATCTCCTTGGGATATCAAGCCTTTTTGAAAGCTTTAATAATATCCCCATTGTCATAGCCATTGTTTTTTAGGACTCTTCTTAGATACTTTAATTCACCATTGATGTGTTCTTTATCAACAATTCTAACAGCCCTTATAGCTAGTGTGTTTAAAATAACAAGCTTCTGTGAAGGATGGTGATGTGAATCAACTTACAAATACTTGTCTGTGTGGGTTATTTTCTGATAAACTTGTTGTGCAATAGTACCATCTGTTTTCCTAGTCAAAAGAACATCAAGAAAAGTTAGGCAATTGTTTTCCTCAATTTCCATTGTGAACTTTATGTGATAAGATTGGTTGTTCAAGTGCACAAGGAATGTGTCAAGGTTTTCTCTTCCATGTGGCCAAATGATGTTTGTATCATCAATGAATCTCTTCCAAACTTTTGGCTTGACAAGATAAGAGTTTAATGCTTTTCCCTCAAAATATTCCATGTACAGATTCGTCACTATTGGGGAGAGTGGCGATCCCATTGCCACACCATCTACTTGCTCGTATATGTCACCCCTGAAGCTAAAGTATGTCGATCTTAAGCATATATCAATCATTTTGGTCGTGTCATCATTAGTGATACCTTTTATGACTCTGATGGCATCATCAATCAGAAATTTAGTGTAAAGGGACACCACATCAAAGCTCACTAAAAGGTCATTGTCATCCAATCACAAGTCTTTGAGTCCATCAAGTCGCAACTCTTCCCATTTCATTGATGGACTCAAAGACTTGTGATTGGATGACAATGAACACAAGACCAAAGGTGAAGGAGAGTTAGTAAAGGTGACAAAGACTAAAGGTAATAAGAAACAAATCAAAGTAAAGGGTCCATCATTTGAAATAAATGAATATGCATTTTATGAGACTCTCGAAGGGTCTACAAATAAATTCAATACTAAAGTTGAGTTATTTGATAAATACAAAGATGACAAAGAAACATCAATGGATGAGTCTCTAAAATTGTATGTTGTGGTAAGGAAAATTTCAAACAAAGATGTCTCTTTGGTCATTGTTAGGGATCATACTCAAAACACTTTAAACCTAACAGTAGCTACTAAGAATAAGGTGGTAGTGATGAGAATGAAGTTGGAAAATATCCATGTGCCAGACATGATTCATCTACATAAGCAAACTGGAGAAGTCATATACAACTATTTGCTTAAAGAAACCTTGAAGGTATCTAGGTTACAATCCACCAATTCTAAAATCGAAAATCAATTTTTTTTAATAGAAACTAATAAAGATGTGTATTAAATGGGTTGTGCACAACCATTCAGAAAAAATTACAGCTGTAGTAATAGTAAGATTTTAGCAGTAAAGTAGAAAATGAAACGAAATAAGGCCAAGGTGGAGGCCTCCAAGAGTCACTGAAGTGGTTTCTACTCTGAAAATTCCCAAATGTAGTTTATACTCATATAAATTGTTGATTTAAGACTATACAGAAAAACATGGACTAAACAGGATTCATTTAGGCTTGCCTGGGAACCCCACAAGCTGGGTGTCTGAATCTTCTTCCATTATTTGAGTTGTTGATTCTAAGTTGTCCTGGACGTGGATTCCCTAGATCAGCTGTCCCATTTTTTTAATATCCTCCTGCATGTGATCAATCTTGCTCACCAGCTGCTTTCTGGATGGTTGTGATTCTCTAACTTCCTAATACACCCGATCACCAACTATAAACGGACAACCATGCTCTGAATACTCTTAACACTTTCAAGCAAAAATCGATACACTTCCTGATTTGCACCAGCAGAGATTAATGATGAGTCTCTTTCCACAAAAATCGACCGAGAGAGGAGCATAAACAAGTCTCTAAACACATCAACCTATCGGGAGAGTTGCAGGGAGGTTGCATTAACCATGGCTGACAACACCCTAATAGCAAGCTTAAAAAACTGTAATGGGACCTGCTCTTCCACGCCGAGAGATTTCTCACCTTTTTGTGTAGACAGAGAATAACTTTTGTGATGAAGACTTTGCATTAAATGTCGTTGAGGATCCAATTCATGTGCAGAGGACAATGCACTGATATCTGAGAGTGAATACGACTATTTGGTTGATTTGATGGGAATTTAGTTGAGTGGAGTGTTCTGCTAAGGCCTCCAAGAGACAAATAAAACTCAAGAACATGTGCGTATCAGTCAAGCGAGACCCCATGGCATGGCTTAGATGGATGACAGGTGATCCTTTTTGAAACTTAGGGGATATATTTGACACTACCTGCCTCATTACTTAATAAAATGGAGCCTTGAGGAAGAGAATCCCCCCTATTTGCCAATGAGTCTTCATTAGCATTGTTCACTCTTAGAATATGGAAGAAGGTTGTGTTATCAGGAAGGTGAAGCTGAGATATCCTGTTGTAAATCCTTCTGCGTTTAATGAATCTTGTTGGGTAACCAATTTTCATTTTGAGAATTACTTGGAAAGAGTATCCAAAGACTAGTAAACTTGAGATGGAACTTGTTCCTGTCATTTCTAATCCTTGGATAAGAGCTAGCCACTCAGCCTCATTATTAGTCTTGTTTCTCAATCCCCAAGCAAAGGTTTTTATCGTTTGTCCTCTTGGGTCCAGAATGATCCCCCCTGCTCCTGCCTCCCCTAGGTTTCCTCTTGAGGCACCATCAAATAATAAAAAGTAAGATATTTACTCCTTAACCCATCTAGTAATGCCAATAAATTTTTTCCTGATCTCCCAGGCCTGAATGGAGTAGAAACTTTGGACTGAGGGGAACTCCTTTGAAAAAAGTACCACACCACTTGGAAACATGAGCTAGAATGTCCTCTGAATTTGGGGATCCCAAACCTCTTGTAGATAAATTTTCTCCTGTCATTCCTATAGTCTTTGAGACTATCCGGCTTATGACCACCTTTTCTCCTTTGAATATTGATCTATTCCTTTCCAACCAAATCTGCCAGCATATATTTTTTGGAATGACATTCCAAAGTATTTTTAAGTTGGATTTTTTCCTGAGAGTTCCTGTATAGAGTCTATCCCAGGCTATTAAAATCTGACCAAGGGAGTCTGGGGGTTTGAAATGAGCACAAACCGAATGTAAGATGGACCTCCAAACTTGAATGGAGACTTTGGAGTGAAGAAAAAGATGTTGGGTAGTCTCCATATCTGCATTACATAGGGCACATTGGGAGGGGCCTTCTATTCCTCTTTTGCTAAGATTATCTGCAATTAGAATTTTGTTATGCATTAGCAGCCATATAAAACATATGAATTTGGGAATACAATCTGGGTTCCGAACATTTTTCCATATATTTGCTGAAGCGATGATTGTATTTGTTTGCAGCAGTTTGTAGCCTTCTTTAACAGTGTAAATTCTATTGTTGCCCCACCCAATGGAGTCAGAAATTTTGTTGATGGGGACATACCATGGAGGAGAGATAGCAGGAGATCAACATCATGTTTTAAATGTTCAGGCGGATGGAGCACTTCCCATCCATTCCAATTTCCTTGCCAATCCCAGGTGTATAGATTAAAAAGGGTCAGAAAACCATTATCGATTGCTCATTTGGAAAGGTCCTCCATTGAAGGGAGGGAAGATAACAGAGGGTTACCGAGGATTCTGAAATCCAAAATTTTATCTTCTTACCATTATCAGGAGTCCAATATAAGTCTGTTTGTATCAACTTAAGAGAATTTTTATAAAGCTATCAGATTGAACTTCCTTTCCCTTCCCAAGGATGACTGAGAATTGTGGAGTGTGGCTTCTTTATATATTTTTTTCTAATAACCTCTTTCCACCATTCCCTGTTTCCTGTAGCCAATCTCCAAACCAATTTATCTCGTATAGCTTTATTCACCTGTTCCGGGTCTCTGATGCCCAATTCTCCTTTTAGTTTAGGGGCCTTAACAACATCCCATTTAACTACGTGAAATTTTTTATTCTGAATTTTACCTCCCTATCAAAGAAACTTTCTTATTTCCATGCTTATACTATTTGTGATCATCTTAGGGGCGAGGATCATAGAGATGATATATATGGGATAAGAGGACAGTATTGACTAGATAAGAGTGATTTTCCTTGCAATGTTGAGCCAACGAGAACCCAAGAAGAGTATCTTGTTTTTTATTTTTTGAATTACCAGTCTCCACATGGATGACGTGAAGGATTTCTTAGTAATAGGTATCCCAAATAACTAAAGTGTATCCAGTCGTGATTGAATTTTATGTTAAGAATTCGGGAGATATCTCTGAGGTTATTTACATTACTGTGCCACCCATAGAGTTTACATTTATCCAAATTCGCCTTACTGCCCGATGAAAGGAGGAAGAGGTCCAGAGAATTTATTAAGTTCCTGGCGATTCGTGTGGATGTAGTCCCCAACAAGATGGAGTCGTCAGCGAAGAGAACGTGGTTAATGGTCTAAATCCCTGCTTTAAAGGAGAGCCCTGGAATCATTCCTTCCTCAAGGAGTCTATTGAGTCTTCTACTCAAAGAATCAACCATTAATATGTAGAGGAAAGGAGAAAGAGGGCAGCCCTTCCTGATCCCTCTTTTGGATTTGAAGAAGTCAGAGAGCCTTCCATTGATTAGAGGAGATATCTAGGGGAACTTATGTAGGATTGGATTTTCTTGATAAAGGTAGGAGGGAATCCAAACTTTTCCAAAATCAGGAAGATGTAGTCATGTCTTAGATTGTCGAAGGAGTTTGCTAAATCAAGTTTGATATCCATTCCGGGCTCCTTCTTTTTCAGACTGGAGTGTATTACTTCTTGGACAAGGAGGATATTGACACTTATATGACGGCCTGCTATGAAGCCTCCTTGATTTGGAGAGATTAAGGAAGGAATGATGCGCTTCAACCTGAGAGATAGGACTTTGGAGAAGATCTTACAGGAGGCATTGCAAAGGAAGATAGGCCTGAAACGTTTTATAGTGGTGGGGTTGGGCTCTTTTGGGATTAAATATAGGAAGGTGGAGTTAGTATCCCCTCCCATCCTTCCTTTGGGAATCCAAGAAATGTGGCAAACCAGATCTTTTTTAATAAAATGCCAACACTTTCTGTAAAAAAAAATTGGAAAACCGTCTGACCCGAGAGCTTTATTCGGATGAAGGGACCAAACAGCCTTTGTAATCTCCTCTTCATAGATGGGAGCTTCTAAAACTTTTGAATCCTCTTCCCTGATGAGAGGAGGAATGTATTTGACCATTTCATCCATGTCCTCATGGGAGACTTCCTCTTCATTATTATAAATATTTTCAAAAAAATTCCTTACCTCGTTAATGATCTCAGTCTTATCGGTGATGATTGCTCCTTCATACTTTTTAAGCTCTTGAATCGTATTCCTCCGTTGTCTTCCTTTGCATTGATTTTGGAATAATTTGGTGTTGTTATCTCCACCAATTAACCAAATATTTATGGACCACAACCTCAATCTTTCCTCCTCATGCCTAAGAGTAGATTGCAAATTTTTTCCAGCTCTATTTCTTGGATCAATAATTCCTTAGTTACCTCTCGTTGCTCCATACTTCCTTGCAATGTTTCCATATGCTTGATGAGTTCTATCTTTCTGATATTGGGCTCCTGATAGTGCCTAGATACCCATTGTTTGAGAGCAATTTTAATCTGCTTTAACTTTTGCTCCCAAATGTAGGTCGGGATCCCGGAAGAAAGCAGTTCTAGGCATTGTGGATGATGTCCATAACTCTCTCTATCTCCAACCAGAGATGGTTAAAGTGAAATGGGAGAGGTCCAAGTTTTCCCAAAAAATAAAGGAAAAATAAAATTGGCTTATGGTCTGAAACAATCAAGGAGAGAAGCTTTGATTCTGGAATGGCCAAGTTCTTTAGAATATGAGTGCTAATTAGCACTCTGTCAATTCTTGCAGCAATGTGTCCTAGTCCAGACCTTTTGTTGTTCCATGTGAAGTTACCATTTTTGGGCTTTATGTCTAATAAGCCCCAAAGAGAGATCAGGTCCTCCATCCTTTCACCAAATGGATCCCTGATTTTGGAGCCTCCCCTGTGTTCTTCAACTCATATGATAACATTGAAATCACCAACAATAATACAGGGAGAGTGTTTTTTCCCTATCATTTGATCTTCTAGGGAGTTCCAAAAAGTTTCTTTATGAGCTTGAATGATAGATCCATAAATGTTCCCCACCCAAAGGACTTCCTTATTTTCCTTGTCTACTAGCTCCACAAAGAGCCAGTTCCTACTTTCAATTGTCGAGCGCATTGAAAATTTGTCCTCATCCCACTATGTGAGAATGCATCCTGAAGCCCTAGTCGCACTTACAGCTTTCCCTTCTCCTTTTGGCCAAAATTTTTTTGACAGACTGTCTTCAACATTCTTCTTTGTCTCTTGGATGAGGAGGATGGAGTTTCCTTCCATTGATTTTATTCTTTTTACAAGTTCTATCTTTTGGTTTCCTCCTAGTCCTCGACAATTCCAAGAGGTCGGCTTCATTATTTCCTATGCTGGTATAGTGCCCTTTCCTTTTCCTTTTTCTCTTCTTCAGGGCTAATAAGATATTTATTAGCCAGTGGGTTTCTTACCAGAAATTCTAGGTTGGACTACTTTCCTGCTGCTCTATCCCTTGCTTCTTCCTACTCTCTAACCTTTTTATTGGACCTCCTTCCTTTTTTTATTGCGGCTCTATTTATTCATTGGAGTTTTCTGAGGTTTCCTCCATTGTTTCCTTTGCCCTTGACCGGGTGTTAGTAACTCCATTATTTGCCAATGATTCGGTTCGTGTTTCAGATTGTGTTCAAGCTGGAGTGCCCTTAACCACATATTCATTCAGCCCAAGAGGAGGCATTTCCTTTGGGGCTTCCTCCTCCTATGGGATGTTTATTTCTTCTCCCTCAACAAGTTCCACAACTTCAATTTCTTCATTTGCTAGAGCTTGAAACTTGTTTACGGCTGCATTCTTTGCCGAAGAGGTGGACGGTTGCATTGAGGCTGGTCTTGCTCCTTTTTTTTTGCTTTCTACATTCCATCCTTCTTTAGGGCTCTCTTCCACATTGGATTTGTCTGGATTTTTTGTACAAAACTTGACAAAATGCCCATATTCATGACAGTACTTGCATTTAAAGGGTATCTTCCTATAATCCATAGTCTGCATATGGTTCCATCCGTCTATTTACAAATTGATGGATTCTGGAAGCCCTTTCTCCAAATTAACTTCCACACATATCCTTGTGCAGGAAAACGTTGGGGATTTTGGCTCTGATTTGTCTATGTATTTCCCTAGAGTATTCCCTATTACGCAGAAATATTCATCATTCCAACAATGTAATGGGAGATGGGGTAGCTTCACCCATACCGGAACTACCTTAGGAATGTCTTTTACAGGATCAAAGGAGAGATCCCATTTGTTAAGATACATCGCTCTTGGCCCCATGAAATATGGCCCATTCCTGAAAATAAGATCTCGATCCTGTTGACGGGCGTATTTGACTATGCCCGCAACGGGGGAAAACGACCCAGTCCGGGATCCTTAGAGCAGGTTCCAAGCTGTTTTAAATAGTCGCTCCCGACAGGTTTAAAGGCTCTGTTGGCCTGGAATCCTAAGAGACTAATTAGAGCTACTGATTAGTTGGTGTTAATCCTATAATTACAAAAGTCCAACTCAGATTATACTACTGTTATATGAGACTACTGTAAACAATTAGTTGTATAAATACAACACAATTCTAAACAAAATCTATATATTACAAAATTCTGTTAATTTTGTACACAAATGCACAGTAATTACATCAAGATATAAACCGAATGTATTTTAATGAAAGAGATCAATCACACCAGTATTTTCCTGATAGTACGAAAATCAAGAACTGAATAAAACCTAAGTCTAATCAAAAGCCTATCCCGATCAGGAGCACAATTTAATTAAAACTTGTTATCAACTAATACTGATAAATGCACTGTATATAAACATTTGCAAATTTTAAAGAAATTCAACAGTTGCAAATTTATACAAGCATCATTCCATATAATGTAACAATAATATCGATTATTAACTACAGAATATGTTATACCAGCATAGTTAAAAAACAAGAACAGTCAATACCTAATAGATTATCTTCGCATAATCCATCAAAGGAGATTAAAACAAACATAGTAATATAGGAAGAGCAAATATCAGAAACTGAAAGATATATAAATCACATATAAGTTTCAAAACTTTAAAATGTGAATCAAACATCACCAGCCCAGGACATTGTGACGACTGACAGATAACTGTCTAGCAGCCCAAACAGAACGAACCAGCAGTTTAGTATTTGCGTCCCCAAAGTATCGACCACTGGCAGCAGCCTTTCAGAGCTTACAAAAGATAAATCTTTAATACTGTAGCAGCCCAACTCCCTCCTCCTACAATCAAATTCTTCTCAGTTTAAATAAACCAGGGTCAGAAGAAAACAAAACCAATTCAGCTCTGCAACAGGCAAATTTCTGGAAACAACCATTTCGTTACCGGCCGCACTTGCAAAAATCGTGCTCAAAAGATCCCCAAAATCACCTAGAATCAATCATTTTCTGGCGAAATTCGCCTGAGTAAAGCTAAATGGGTCTGTTCTGAAGAAAACCCATGTGCCAGATTTTTAAGATTCGCCTCCATTTGCTCACAATAAATCTCGGAAAATCGCCTGTCAGTTAGCTACGCGATTTCTGCAACTGGTAACAATCCCGGCAGTTTGTTCCTTTTCTGGAGTGAAGCTAATCGCCTTGAATCTCGACAACCACCTTCTATCTGGCTTATTCATCGCAGCAAACCTGATCTTCAAGGGATAACGTAACCATTTGCTCCTCATTTTATGAACCTGCATAAATCCAATCGCTCAGATAAAAAGAGAAAAGACTTGTAAACATAAATGAAAGAATAGAATTAAGAAAATAAAATCATCTCCCTCTATCATTCTCCTAAACAGAAATATATTTTATTGCTGAACACTAAAAACCAGCGTGATCCTGTGGAGAAAATCCCTGTTATTCCTTCATTTTTCTGACACCTCTTCATTTATCCGCATGCGTGGAAAAACCGGCCTTCGAAATAGCAAACGCAAATAACGGTAGAAAACCCAGGGCTTAAACATGACGGACAGCTCAAGTATCAGTGTCATAATAGCACACTGACTTCACGATAAGTGAGATAAGATACAGGCTGCGCCAAAAATCAATCCGGTGATAGCCACAATATATGCATTCATATCATAGATTCGGCATATCTTGTAAAGGTGACGGAAGTTATAATATAACCACAAAATTTGCACTTGAACCTTTGAACAACGACCATATGGAATTCAATCAAGATCAACAATAGCTCACAAACTTAGGATAAGGAGCATGAGACATAAGTCTAGGCTCTGTCGAATTTATAAACATTAAACCTTTGACAACTATTGCTTGAACAATCATATGAAAACCATAATTAATAAGACCTTGCAAATCATCGTGGTAACGAAATCAATACAATGAACCCCTAATATTTTTGGTATAATATACATGACTAGGGTTACAAAGTATGAACAGAAATCATTAAGAGTCATGCTTTAAAAACCTTCAACACAATAACTTTAACATAATGGTCTCATTAATCCAATAGAGTTTGCAAAGGTCATTGTTAAAATTGAATTTCAACAAATCAGTAGCTCAATAGAAACCACCATATCAGTAGCTAAAAGTTCATTAAATTTGTCCTTGTAAATTTAACCATTTCATCAAACAAAATGGAATTTTGCTTGATGAAATAATGATTTTTACAAGGCTGTTGAGCAGGGGCACAACAGATCCTCTTTTTTTTCAAAGATGAAAATGAAATACCCCTTTCCACAGAATATTTGCTGCACTTCCCCTTGGATGAGCGGTCTCCAGTTTTTATTGAACAATACTTCTACATATCTGGGAGAGGGCCACAGCCCTATGAACAATCCTATCCAGCCTTTTTCAGCTAAGGTAACTACCTTCCTCTTGGAGGCAGTGGAAGATAGCTTGACATTCGTAACTTTGAAACGCATAACAAAGTGAGAGGATGAAGGAGCGTTGGATGACAGAGGTGAAAAAGATTCAACTATTCGGTGAAATAGTTTGTCAAAGCCTTCGGGATCAAGGGGATCCATGGCCGCTGATGACTAGAGCCAAGCACACGATCAACCCTATCTTTTGCTCAATGCTCAAAAAGTTCGAAAACAGGACCTCAGAGCAATAACAAACATACAGTTAAATCATTAAACAAGATGCAAAACACATTACAAAGAGACACAGATATAACATGGTTCACCCAAATGATGGGCTATGTCCAAAAAAAATTTGTCAGTCCTTTTATTACAGTCCAAGAAGATGAAGGGATACAACCTGCAGCAAAATTGTTGCACTTCCTCTTCACGCTCTCACAGTCTCTCTCACACAATCATAGATATTGTTTACAATGCTATAATACCATACATAGTCGTGTTACAATGCTTTCTTTTATAAGGTAAAAATACCATGGGAAAATACTATGGCTAACCCAATACCATGGGTCCACAAAACTGTTGGCCAACAAACATCCCAAAAAAATTTATCGGGGGCTCCGCCCCCGAACCCCCATTTCTTCAAGGCGCTTCCCCTAAAGTAGGGGGAATGAGTGTACAATACACCTGGGTACAAACATGACTGAATAATATCTCTGGATCTGGAAGATCAAGCTCCACAAACCAACAATCTCCCACTTGGAGACTGATCACAGCAAATCCATTGCTCCTGCACTTGTTGGACTATGCTTTGGACCTTAGACTTGGAAAATTTATTATTTTCACCTTCATGCTTGAAGGCCAACAAAAAATGAGCAAGAACTCAGTTTCTCTCTGGTTACTCCCTTTGTCAACGTGTCTGCAGGATTCTGGCTAGTATGTATCTTTTCCAATTTTAATAGTTCTTCATCTAGAACAGATCTTATGAAGTGGTACTTGAGTTGTATATGTTTAGTATTCGAATGAAAGGTTGAGTTCTTTGCAAGATGAATGGCACTCTGGCTATCACTGTACAACCTACTATTCTCCTGCTTCATACCCAATTCTTCCATGAACCTCTGCAACCAAATCATCTCCTTACTAGCCTCAGTAACAGCAACATACTCTGCTTCCATTGTTGAAAGTGCAACAACTTGTTGCAGTTTTGAAATATAACTTACTGTTGTTCCACCCACAATAAACAAATACCCTATGGTGCTCCTCCTGTTGTCTTTATCACCAGCCATACCTGGATCAACGTATCCCTATAGAACAATGTCTGAACCTCCAAAACATAATGCATGAGAAGTGGTACCTCTCACATACCTGAGAATCCACGGTACTGCTTTCCAATGCTCTTTACTTGGATTATTCATATACATGCTCAAAACTCCCACTGCATGTGCAATATCTAGTCTTGTGCACACCATGGCATACATCAAGCTTCCAACCACTGATGAATAGGGAATCCTAGACATGTAATCTATCTCTTCCTGTGTCTCTGGACACATCTCCTTACTTAGTTTGAAATGGTTGGCTAAAAGTGTACTAACTGGTTTTTCATTCTGCATTCTAAACCTCTTTAACACCTTTTCTATGTACTCACCTTGAGACAACGTCAATTTGTGATTTTTCATGTCTCTTATTATTCTCATACCAAGGATTTGCTTTGCAGCAGCCAAATCCTTCATCGCAAATGATTTAACTAGTTTTTTTTAGCACATTTATATCCTACATGTTAGAACCTGTAACAAGCATGTCATCCACATATAATAAAAATATAATATATATTATGTTATCTCACCTCTTGGAATAAACACAGTGATCAGAATGACATCTACCATAACCTTGTTATGTCATAAACTTATCAAATTTTAAATACCACTGCATTGGAGCTTGCTTCAGGCCATACAAGCTCTTCTTCAACCTGCAAACCAAATTCTCCTTACCTTTGACCTCATACCCCGATGGCAACTGCATATAATTCTCTTCCTCCAAATCCCCATGTAGAAAGGTTGTTTCTACATCTAATTGTTCAATATGCAAATTTTCTACCGCCACTAGACTTAAAATAGTTCTAATTGAAGTCGCTTTAACAACAGGAGAAAATATTTCATCAAAACCTATACCTTTCTTTTGTGCAAACCCCTTTACAACAAGTCTATCCTTGTACCACTTCTTTCCTCCATCTTCTTCCTTCAACCTGTAAACCCATTTATTCTGCAATGCCTTTTTTTCCTGTAGGAAACTAAACTAAATCCCAAGTTTGGTTTCTTACCAATGAGTCCATCTCCTCATTCATGCCTTGCTCCCACTTCTTTCTAGTTTCTAGCTGCATTGCATGTTCATAACATTCTAGTTCACCAGAATCAGTCATCAATAAATAATATATTGAAGGAGAGAATCGTTCAGGGGGTCTACTTAACCTGGTAGATTTTCTTGCAGTTGCAGGAATTTCACGTACCTGCTGTTGTTCTTGATTTTCGGGTGCCTTTGGAACTTCATCTTCTTTGATTTCATCAAGAACTGTGTACTCTGTGTTTTCCTTTTCCACTTTCTTTCTCGGCAACTGATCTTTATACATGACCTTTTCATTGAATAGTACATCTATACTTCTAATGATTTTTCTTTTTTCATAATCCCACAATGATAACCAAAATCATCAACCCCGTACCCAATAAAGGTACATTTCTTGGATTTAGCCTCAAGCTTTGTTCTATCATATTTATCAATATGGACAAATGCTTCATAACCAAAAGTTCTAAGTAATGACTATTTTACCAGTTTACCTATCCATGCCTCCTCTAGAATCCCACCATCCAAAGCGCTTGAAGGATCTCTGTTTATTAAATAAACAGCAGTGTTTACAACATCAGCCCAAAACTGTAAGGGCAACCCTGCATGCAATCTCATACATCTTGCATGCTCCATGATCATTCTGTTCATCCTTTCTGTCTCACCATTTTCTTATGGTATTCCAGGAACTGTCTTCTCTCTACGAATCCCATTGTGTGAATAGTAACTGTCAAACTCCTTGCTGCAGTACTCACCTCCATTATCAGATCTGATACATTTCAACATTTTTCCTGTCTCATTCTCAGCCAAAGCTTTCCACTTCTTAAAAGTATCAAACACATCATATTTTTGTCTAATGCAATAAACCCAAGTTTTTCTAGTTGCATCATCAATAAAAGTAACATAATAACAAGAGCCACCAAGAGATTGTACCAGAGTTGGTCCCCATACATTTGTATGCACAAGCTCTAAATTTTCACTCTCCTTTTGTTTCCCAACCCTGAGAAAACTAACTCTCTTCTGTTTTCCATAAACATAGTTCTCATAGAATTCCAAACTTACCTCCTTCACATCTGGAAGCAGTTTCCTTGAGTGGAGAATCTGCATCCCCTTCTCACTCATGTGACCAAGCCTATGATGCCACAATGTTGCACCTGTTTATGTGGAAGCTACAAAGATAGAATAATAAGTATTATGAGGACATAAATATAACGTACCTATCCTATCTCCTTTTGTTATTACCATTGTCCTTTAGTGACCTTCCACCATGTTTCTGCAAACATAGACAAATAGCCACCATCTCCCAACTGCCCTGTTGAGATCAGATTTATTTTCATAGTAGGAATGTGCCTTACATCTTTTAGCAGCCAGTCATTTCCATTATTTAACTTAATTTGTACCTTACCCTTTCCAACAATTTTACATGGTTCATCATCCCCCAATAACACATGCCCCAAATCACCTTGAACATAATCATGAAAGAATTTCCTATGGGGTGTAGCATGACATGAAGCCCCTAAATCTACTACCCAGTAACACTAGTATTATCTAATGCAAGAATCAAAGCATCTTGTAACACATCACCTGCTACATTCGCTTCCTGAGTAGTCTCTTTCTGCTTCTCACCTTTCTTCTTTGGTGCTTTGAAGTCTTTCTTCAGGTGTCCTTTCTTATCATAGTTCCAGCACTCTATTTTTCCGAATCTAGACTTGGATCTACCCTTTTTAGAATTGTCGTGATTTCTTGGGCTCCTTCTCTCATTTTTCTCCCTCTGCTCTCCATGGTCAACACATTACCCGATGTCTCACCTGTGCTTTTTCTTCACATTTCCTTGCCAAGAATAACACCAACAACATCATCAAACTTAAGAGTGTTTGAACTAGGGACAGAGTCACTTACAACCATGACCAAGCTATTCTATCTTTCTGGAAATGAGCACAATATTAGAAGAGACCTAACCTCATCATCAAAGTTCACGTTTACAGAACTTAACTGACTGGTAAGTGTATTAAACTCATTTAAATGATCGGCAATAGATCCACCTTCCGACATCTTCATATTAAATAGACGCTTCATTGAAAATACCTTGTTGGAAGCTGAGGGTTTTTCGTAGAGCTTACCCAATGCGCTCATCATTCCCTCCGTTGTTTTTTCCTTGGAAATATTAAAAGTCACCGACGAAGCCAAGCACAGCCGTATTGTTCCCAGTGCCTTATTGTCAAGAACCTCCCATTCTTCATCCTTCATAGTCGTCGGTTGTTTTTCTTTTCCGCCCAACGACAGGTACAGATCCTTCTGGTATAGGTAGTTCTCCATTTTCATCTTCCATAACTAATAGTTTTGGCCATTAAATTTCTCGACCCTAAACTTTCCCTCTTCCACCATTGCTCCCACTCGAACCAGGAACCCTTCTTTCCTGTGAGTTTACCAGCCAAATAGACATTTTTGCTCCAATACCATTTGTTCGAAAAAAGGACCGCAGAGCAATAAAAAATATATAGTTAAATCATTAAACAAGATGCAAAACACATTAAACACATTACAGAGAGACACAGATATAATGTGGTTCACCAAAATGATGGGCTACGTCCACAAAGAAATTTTCAGTCCTTTTATTGCAGTCCAGAAAGATGAAGGGATACAACCTACAACAAAATCGTTGCACTTCCTCTTCACGCTCTCACAGTCTCTCTCACACAATCACAAAGATTTTTTACAATGCTATCATACCATACAGAGTCATGTTACAATGCTTTCTTTTATAAGGGAAAAATACCATGGGAAAATACTACGATTAACCCAATACCATGGGTCCGCAAAACTGTTGGCCAACAAACATCCCAAAATTTTTTATTGGGGGCGCTGCCCCCGATCCCCCTTTTTCGGGGTGTTGCCCCAAACCCCAAAGCAGGGGGAATGAGTGTACAATACACTTGGGGTACAAACACAACTGAATAATATCTCTATATTTGGAAGATCATGCTCCACAACCAACACAAAACGTTGGAATTTTTATCTTCAAGTCCTCTTAGTTAGCTCCTATCTAACCAATTACATCATGTCTAGTTTCCTTGATAGTCCCAACTATATCAAGGCCATTTAAAATTGAAAATCAGATGAGACAGGAGAGTGTAGAAAATAAAGCACACCCGCATCAAATAAAAAACTCCAGGGAGATCTATTGACTGCTGACAATGAGACAAACAAAGGAGAAACAACTCAAAAATTGCTTAATGAAAAAGAAAATACAATTCAATTGTTGAAAAAGAAGCTGAAAATTCCTGCCACTCATCTTATACAAGCTTCAAAATTGTCAGAATTAGATAAAGAGAAAGAAATGCTTAATGATTAATTGAGCAATTGCAAAGAAAATCTTTTGAAGTTTGCAAAGGAGGAAAAGGAATGGGAGAAAGAAAAAATACTCTTGATTGACAATGTGAAGGTCCTCAAGCAAAAACAGGTCGAGTTCGAGAAGCAAATAGAATAAAAAGGGAAAAAACCTGAGGTACAAATCATTGCACCTTTTACACAAGATAATGAAGAATCCATTGTGCAAGCTATATCTCAGGTAAGCTTGAGAGATCTAGAGATTGTTGGCTTGAAGAATTAGAATAAAAATTTGAAAAATGCAGCTCTGAAGAAAGAGGTGGAGAGAAAATATATGGAGAATAAATGTAAAGACCTGCTAGACAAGAATGATAAACTAATGAAGTAGTTAATTGGACAACTACGTGTACAAACAGATAAGCATATCATCTGAGATATGATTATAACAGAAGCAAGAAAGCTTAGCCCTAATCTGAATTACATCCTGGATGAATAAATTGTTATACATGCTGCTAAATAAAGTTGTATAGCAGTAAAAGAAGTTCTAAATAAGAAACCTATAGATACAACGGATAATTCAGTCACTTTCTTGAATGGTTTGTCAGATGATGACTTGAAGACAATGAATATCAAAGACAAAATTTTAGTAATAACTTGGGCAAGAAAAGTGGTTGGAAAACACCAACATTTGGATATTGTGCAAGCTAAGATAGATATTATGCAACATCAGGTAAAAATGTTCATTGAGTTATTTACACCGGTATTTAAAATGGGGTTGCCTTTCTTCTAGGAAGAAAATGGTAAACTTTTCTCTCAGGTGGAATATCATGCCCAGTTAGTCGAGTGTAGGTTGAACCACAAGAAATTTGAAGACATGCAGCAAGCAGTCTCTCTCTGGAAAAACAATAGTAGATAAATTGTTTGAAGATTTTGAGATATTAAACACTTTAAGAGCTACTTGCGTGTAACTGCCAAAAATCTCTTATGTAGATCATGTGGAATTAAGAGTGATGACAAAGGAAATGTCCAGTTTGGAGCTACCAACTGTCGATCAGTGGAAGACAATTGAAAAATATGGAAAGACCAAGTACAGGTTGCACTAGGGAAGAGATCTTAAAGACTATTGAAGACTAGTTTAACTAAATTTTGTAGTTTATTCTTAACAGTTAGTTAGTTAGGGAACAATATGACAGATGTAATATGGAAGTTATTTTGCCTATTTTTAATATAGAATTAGTTATCATCTCAAGGAGCATATTTTGTATTTAAGAAACATTTTTCAATGTAACAAGGGTTGGAACCCGTGAGAGAAATGGTATTGTAACATAGATCCAAAAGACTAATAAAATTTCGATTCGAGTAGACCTTTGACAAAGATTCTTGTGTTATTATCTTTCGAGTTTGTACTTTCTTTCCTAATATGTGTGTGTGTTGCTTGGTAAAAACTCCCATTATGTTATATTTTTCATGCGTAAATGCGTTTATAATGGTTCATAATTCATATCTGTATGCTCTGTTCCATTCATTTTAAGCATTCACAAAACCTTTCTTCTAAAGTAAATAGTGGATTCATCCCTGATAGATGCCCAATCCATTAATGTGGGCATATATCAGAAGTAGCTACCATGCCTCTGTTAAAGTTCTTTTGCAATAGAAATGTAAATGTTTATTGTCCTACATGACCCCATGCCCAATGAGCACTTGTTTCAACCACAATCAATGTTAAATTCTGTTTTTTTTTAACATATCTAGCCTGTGAGATAAATATTGAGAGATCTCTCTCTGGAAAAAAAAGCCAGCTTTCTTCCTAAAGTTTCCTAAAGCTTGGTTCTAAGGTTACCTTGGGAATATCCTTTCACAACTAGGGGTAATTTCTGAGTGCTAACTTTCTTATTTCTTGTAAGGGAGTTTTTCTTAACACTAAATTGTACTACATGCATGCACCATCAAGTGCCCTATAAAAATATTAAGCAACTTAGTGTGTACATCTATCTTTTTCAACTTATACTAAGGGAAGTCCTTTGACATCCAATGTCACAATAATTGCATCTTTTAAAAAAGTATATACACGAGCATATGCATCTTTTTAAAAAAGTAGATACATTCATTCATTCCTTTTTACTTTTACAAAAAGTAAGATATTGTATTTTAATACAAAATTTATTCCTTTTTACCAAATTGAAGATATTGTATTTCCCATGTCATATTCATTAAGAATTATTTTTATTGGATCCAAGTAATAATTTTCTCTTGCATGAACGGCTAGTGTGATAGTGAATATTAAGAATTCTTTTTATTTGATCCACATAATAATTTTCTCTTGCATAAACGGCTAGTGTAATAGTGTATTTCCTTGTCTCACCTAATTAAAAGCTCTCCAATATTTGATAGAAATAATGGTTTGTTTGCAAAAGCTTAATATGTTCTTCAAAAGGATGATTACGCAAATTTTGGAAATCTCTGCAAGCAAAAAGCTATCTTGATTCGAGGCCATCAATGATTTGCATGCAAACCATTCTTGTGATCATAGTAAAAACATTATTTAAAATTTGAAATAAATATATTTCTTTGTTTTAATTTTGAAAAGTTATAAATTTTTTTTTTCAAAAGTTACAATTTAGTTGAAGAGTATATATAAAGTAAACGGAAATTTCAATTTTCAAAATCACTTGAATTCAAAATTAAAGTTGAATGCTTAAATTAACTTGAATTTAAATTTGACAAATTATTTAGGAGCAAGTTAATATTTTGGTTTTCTTTTATATTTATTTAAATAACTATTTTTATCTTAAATTTTTCGGGCGGAATATCATTTATATTTTTCCTAAAGTGCAGGAGATTGGAACAAGTGTACTTCAAAATTTGTAATAAACAATTATAAAAATAATGAAAATAGTTCATGGGATAATTTCACTTTGTGGTAATTGGAAAAAAAAAAAATAGCTCATGTGATAAGTGCACTCCATGTGACCGTCTATCTCCATCTGGCAGCTAAGAGTAGAGTTAATGTTGGCAGCTACGAGTAGAGTTAATGTGCATAAGGTTTAGTTGAACTCCATTTGATAGTTGGTAGTCCAACTAATGTGTAGTTTGTGTAACAGTTGAACTCCTAATAAACTCCTCCAAACTCCTAATAAACTTCTGCATATAGCAATTGGGCTTCCAGCTAATGTGCACTTTGCATGACATGTCCAATAAATTCTCACTCAATCTAGCATTATGAGCACCAAGAATAAAGGTAATTTGACTGCTATTGTGTATTCAAACATATTAATATTATTATATAGATATTGCTAGTTAATAAAAATTTGGTAAAAAAAGCTTGTTTAATAAAATTTCATAAAATATAATTACCTTTTTAAAACTGATTGTTAATATATCATAACATTTATGCTATTTTCTATTTTGTAATTTCAAATTTATGCTATTTTCTAATTTGTAATTCCATTCTTTTTAATAATAAATTTTAACAAAAATAAACCTTAAAAAACAATTCACTTATCAGTTATTTTGTTACACATAACTTTTTAAAAACTGATTGTTAATATATCATTAAATCTATACTATTTTCTACTTTGTAATTTCAAATCTATGCTATTTTCTAATTTGTAATTTCATTCTTTTTAATACTAAATTTTAACAAAAATGAACCCAGAGGCTTAAAAAACAATTCAGTTATCAAATAAAGCTTAAAAAACAATTCAGTTATCAGTCATTCTGTTCGCAACATTTGGCCAAAAAAAACAATTCAGTTATCAGTTTTTCTGTTACACATAACATTTGGCAGGATTCTTTATGTCAATTCAGTTATCAAATAAAACTTAAAAAACAATTCAGTTATCAGTCATTCTGTTCGCAATATTTGGCCAAAAATACAATTCAGTTATCAGTTTTTCTGTTACACATAACATTTGGCGGGATTCTTTATGTAAATTAAAACATAACATTTGGCAGGATTCTTTATGTAAATTAAAAAATACAATAAAGTATTGTAAACATAAATAGAAATAAACTGAAACACCATACATATTATATTAACATTTGGTAAACTGAAACACCATACATATTATATTTTAGTATTTTCAATCCAAATCTATGGATATCACTAATTTGGCCATGGCTGGATTGTTGGAGGAGCATCAGACTTCATTATTTTAGTATAAAAAGACGGACAATAAGTTGAAACATTATGCATGGTATGGCAATGGTGATTAAAAACAAAAGGAAAACATTTGAAATTGAAAGATAATGCAATCTAATCCAGAAGGAAAGTGGACAAATTGCATATACCACAAATTACCAAAAATAAGGCTTGCCTTCTTACTTTGCAAATACTTTTACAACATCTATCCCAATTTAATTGAAAAGATGGACACAGTACTTAAAAATTACAATCTCCAACTTAATAGCAGCTGTTCCAGCAAATGGTCGCCTTTCTTTGTTTATGATCGTATTTTGTACATTGATAAACACAACTTTACAACGCTAACATCCTGGTGATTACAACATCAAATTTATAAGGAAATAAAAACTACTGGACATTAATTTAAAAACAATCTGAAATAAGATATATAATTAGAAACAATCTGAAATAAGATATATAATTAGAAACAATCTGAGCCAGATATTGTCCAGATTTATGTCCAGGACAACTGCAACTGAAAGCAGGTACATAAAGAATATCAACTCTCAGCAGACCGCTGGAGCTCCAACAACTCTGGAGTCATATGTAAGATTTCCTCAATAGCATCTGAAACAAGTGGTATGTTCAACAAAGAATCGGCAATCAGAATAAGTTGTTGCTGTTCAATTTGCAATCTTCATGTTGGCGTTGTTGCTGTTGAGCCTGCTGCTCTTCTGGATTTAAGTATAAACCAAGATAATTTGCTTCAAACAACCTTTCCAGATCTTCCCTGATCACAAGGCCAGTTGAGTCAATGCCAGTGCAAGGAGTAAAGGTAGAGTAGCTGTCCTGAGGAAGACGAACAGCATAATCCAAGGTGGTGTTATTGTTGGGGCTGGAAATATGGCTGGTTCTGGCAGGCAAAGGAAGATACCCACTAATTATCTGCTCCAACAAGCCTGATTCTGAATAGGTATTGTAATCTGCCAAGTTTTGGAATTCATGTTCCAGGTTTGAGGTCAACGTATTTTTTGATGACACTGGACTGCAAACCCTAGATGTAGGCTCTTCTAGGAATGGAAGAAAAGAAAGACTTTCAACAGGCTTTGAAAATAGTAATTGCATTGAAGTAGGCATAATAGTACCGTTATTGAAGGAGGTCTGGTGATCAGGGATTTTAGCAAGTACAGAAGCAGTGGCTGATGATGAGACTGAGGATGGAATGGGGAAATCATGGGGGAGATCAATTGTGCTTTTGGATAATTTCAGGTCTAGATCAGTATCATCTTGGTCCATGTTGTGCCAGGAGCTGGTATTCTGATGATCTCTAGGAAGAAAGACGGGCATGGAACTTCTTGCAACGGGCCTATAATTATTGCTCTCCGTCTGATTCTTTGAAGAATTCAAATAATTGCTCATCCCTACGTCTCCGAGTATGTCGTAGCCACCATTTAAACTGTACTGTTTATTCTGCTGCTGCTGCTTGGGTACGTTGTAGCTGCCATGTATAGTGCTCAAATCTGGCCATGGGCAATCAGCCGAAGAGTCTTGCAGCTTTTCATGCTTCTGCAAAAATGGAGTTTTGATATGATCCGTTGCCACTACAGTACTATGACCAGGACCTGCTGGAGATTGTGGTTGTGAGAAGATCATACACGATTCTTGATCAACGTATATGAAATTGGTCCGTGCCTTTATCCCCCTTATTGATCTCGCAGCAAAATCATAGGCATACGCAGCTTCTTCTGCGGTGTCAAAGGTTCCAAGCCAACGGCGCTCCTTCGCTTTTGGGTCCCGGATTTCTGCAGCAAAACGACCCCATGGACGCCTGCGGACCCCTCGGTATCTCCCGGCCTCCTTGCCTCGCTTGAACTGTTTTTCCGAGAGCTTGCAGGTAGCACTAAGACTTGGGGAATCAACACCATTATTGTCACTATCAGCTTGAGGTTTCAATGCTGAATCCCGAAACTCTGGCTTCACCATTGCAGCCTCCAATATGTGTGTAACACTCAAAGTAACTTTCTTGATGAAATGAGCTCCAGAGAATGAAATTATACATTAGCGCTATGCTAATACCAACAACAACAAACAAATGCAAGTAAAAAGCATTCTAATATGATGCTAGGTTTTGACTGTGAACTGCAATATATAAAAGCACAAACGAAGATGATGGTTTATTATAATTAAAACCTATACACAGCGAAGGGATTGAGTTGAAGGGTAGGTATCATATTGATTTGATTTTTTTATCTATTGTCGACTCCTCTCCTCTGAGTTGAGATTAGTACTTACAGACACAATCGATGACCGCCTTCACGCCTGCAGGTCGCAGCGAATCGTTATTGGACTAATGCCTGACCTGACGTCTGAGTAGGATTTCTCAGAAGGTGAGCTACTGTAACAGGAAGACACGAGAAATGCTTGGTATCTTTGGTTGTCACTAGCTTCTGGACTTGGGGCTTTGGAATCTGGAGTCATTATAGAAGACTGGAGTCTGGGCTGCTCTGGCTGCTGTGTCATTTTCTTTCACTTTCAGCTGCAGGTATGAACGTACACCGTGCATTATAAGATGTTCTGTCTTACCTTCATTTTTGTTTAGACAGCGTGCAAAATACAGGTTAGGTACCTATATACCCATCGAAGTTAGGAATGACACTGATACAGATTAAAGAGGATATAGCGTCCAACAACATATTCTAGGACACTCTTCTTACTCTCGAGTCTCGATCCCTTGACCTAAGGTTTAAACTGCCAACACTTCACGAAGGCGAACTTTTAAGTCTTTTTAAGAAATGTTGTTAAGAACATTAAAATAAAGAATTTTTTTCAAAACTTTATAATAAAGATGTGAAATTAATTAGAGTGAACTATGACGAGTTATGAAAGAGTAACACGTTAAGATTGATCGGATTAAAGGACCGTCAGTCTCGATGGGGTGGTGTATTGGTGACTTCTGAGCTTTGTAATTGAGCAGATTTATGTTTAATTTTGGTTGGACATTGACATAAAAAGTAAGTTTAAGGTCCAGATTTTCACAAGTGAAAAAAAGAAAGATCGTAAGTATAAAAGACTGTGTTTTATTATCTTTTATTCTTCTTTCCCAGGGCCACAACATAAATGAGTTAGCAAAAAAGAATTAGCAAAAAAAATGGTGGATTATTGGATAATCCAATTAAACCTTTTAGTAGGCTATCAAATCTTTATAGTTCAATTTGTAAGTTCTACGAACACCTCTTTTTAATTAAGGATTACAAATTTGTAAGTTCTACGAATACCTGTCTTTAATCAAGGATTAAAAAGGCTATGATCCCCTTAAAGTGCAATGCCCATTCCTTTAAGGTGTAATTCTCATTCAAGTAGCCTATAGGAAAACTAGCATAGCGGCTTAACTTGTGGCTAGTGAACATGGATAGGCTACAAGTTAAGTGTCACAAATAAATAAGCTATAAGTTATTTGTTATAGTAGTCCTTACATCAACTACCACTTAGATGGTAGTCCACCCAAATTCTAAGATACTAGCACAACCAGTAACTCCTCTCGCTCATGAACATCTATAGGTCACTCCTCTCGCTCATAAACATCTATAGGTCACAAGTTAAGTGTCACTAATAAATTATCAATTACTTGTTCCATGCAGCAGCTACTAATCCATTCATCAATTATTTTTTATATTCTTTTTTAAAATTTGTTTATTTTAAATTTGTAACCACTATATAGAATCAATCTAAAGAATACACTCATGCAATCTAGAAAAAGCATATATACTTATCCACTCCAAAATCTCAAATAAAAACATTTATTTATGTAATAAACACCTAATGATAAACATTTTATTTTAAATTTAATATATAAATTTGAATCAAATTGAATACATTATAGTTTTAGTATATGTAAGAAAATTCATTTTTTTAATTAAAATTTGATTAGAATAATTGGAATTTTATATATTAAAATAAAACAAACTTTTTAAGGATAACAAATCTATCTTTATAATAAAAATAAGAAATTAAAAATTATGATTTTCTTAATGAAATAAATTTTAAATCATTAAAAATAATGCTTTTCTATAATAAAAATAAATTTTAAATCATTAAACATTATGATTTCTATAATAAAAATATTTTTTAAACTATATGTGATAAATAACTTTAAAAAATCTTCTCAACTTTAAACATCTATCACAACAAACAAACAAACAAAAACTTGCTAAAAATACCCAAAATTAGGTTTTAAAATTGCAAAGTTATACCATATAATGATCATCCAACCATGTTAACAATGTCTAAACTCAAATTTTGCTACTTGGATATGTGAGCTGCTTAAAGTTTAGTTCTTATTATAGGCTAAGTGTTTGACCATGTTAACAATGTCTAAACTCAAATTTTGCTACTTGGATATGTGAGCTGCTTAAAGTTTAGTTCTTATTATAGGCTAAGTGTTTGGGGTGATAGGCTAGTATTGTGAAAAAATAAATTCCATTAGACATTTAAACATATGTGAATGAATTAATTAAAAAATGTATCCACATATCCATGTCATGTGGCCATGCAAGCCTTGGATTAACCATTACTGTGTGAGCTAAACCAATTACAAAACCTCAGTTATTTTATAATATATATCACGATTATGGTAGGGTTCGAACTCCATCGTAGTTTCTCTTTCATTTGGATCAATTTTTTTGTTTATGGTTTGAAGATAATAATTAATTTAAAATACAATTAGTAGTTAGAATATAAAATGAAGAAAAACAAATGTTAAAATTGTAAATATAAAATGGTGAAATTGTATAATTTTATTTTAAGGAATCAAATTATATATTCAAAAATACAATTTAAAAAATGAAAAATTCTAATTTGATAAAATATTGTTTAACTTAAGAGAATCCAAATCTTATGACATTATCTCATTACTTTTTATACAACTAATCACATTTTCATATATAACTATAAATAATGAAATATTGTAAGTCGATCAAATATTGTATAGCCAAAAAAATCCAAATAAACTACTACTTATGCTACTAAGAGCATTTTCATAGGGTGGTGACATTTACTAGAAGATCGTTACAATATACCTTTATTGAGTATATGGAAGGTAAGGATGATATAGACTATTTGTAGTCCAAAATGGTAGGTGGTGGGTTGAAGACATTGTTTATGCACTTGTTTTTATGTTCTAATAACATAATAAGAAAAACCATATTTTAATACTATAAGTGAGCACAAATTATACTATATGGTGTTAATGTGGTAATATTAGCACCACTTATATTATTTGACATGTTAATGTGGTGACATTATCATCACTTATATTGTTTGTTGTTATATTAGGTGGTGGGTTTAGGATATTGTTTGACACTTGCTCTTATGTTCCACATGCACAACAAGAATATCCATGTGTTAGCACAAGTTAGCACCTCTTATATTATTTAGTGTTAATGTGGTGATATTAAAACCACTTGTATTATTTGGTGTTAAAGTGAATGGGTGTACTATTACAAAATTATTATTGAAAAATAATTAAAGACAAAAGAAAAAAAATTAGAGAAGATTCAACAAATTGTTGAATGGATACTAGTGCCATTAGAAAAATTTAAGAACTAGGTATGGGTTTCGAGGCCTGTGACATGGTCAATGGATGAAACTTCTACCTTAGTTCTTATATGAATCTTCTAGGCACTATGGCTAGAAAGAACACCTCAAACCATTGCACTTGGCCTTTTGAGGGTATTTTTATCGGCACCATTATGAGATTCTTTATCATTAGAGATGGGACTAGGATCCCTTCACATGGCTAAGGAAGGAAACTAGGATTTAGGCACTAAAGAAATTTTTTAGGGATCAAAGGATAGGTAAGATGTAGACACCTCAAACCACAGCACTTGACTTCTTAGCCAGATCCATTAAGAGGGGAATTTGAGAGGTTTTAAGGATTAGGTATGGATATAGGGACCCTACGCATGGTTGAGGGAGGAAGCCTAAAATTTAAGTCCTAAAGAAAGTATCTAGGCATCTAAGGTCAAGAAATACACTTTGAACAACCATACAATATCTCTTAATGGCAATCCTGGCCTATGAGTGGGGATACCAGTTCCATTAAGAGGATTTGAGTAGTAAACATGCATCTCAGTGCCTTTTAGATGGTTAAGGGAGTAAACCTAGGCCTTAGGACATAAAGGAACATTATAGTCACCCGTGGCCCTAAATGATGACTTCAACCAACACATGACCTACCAAGGGAATCATTCACATTCGAGTGATGATATCAATGGCATTAGGATATTTTGAACAATAAGTATAGGGATTTGGATTACGAACATGGTCTATGAAGAAAAAATTGACCTTATACCCTAAAGGAAACTTATAAGTTTAGAGGACCAACAACAACATTTCGAAAGCGGACGATTCACCTTCTAAAGGTACCCTCGACCTCTTACTAGGATAACAATGAAATTATGAGGTTTTTCAATACTAAGTATAGAGGTTTGGATCCTGTGACATGGTTTTGGGAGGAATCCTAAAACTTAGGCCATAAATAAAGCTTCTAGGTATCTAGGGATAACATTGATAACTAAGGTTGCAACATAGCAGCTCCCAAATGTATCCTTATCTTCTGAGTGGGGATAAGGGATCCATTGGGAGACTTTGAGCAATAAGTATGGGCTTCAAGGAAGTTGACATGGTTTTGGGAGGAAATATGGGGATATGATTCTAAAAGAATCTTTTATTCACTCATGGTCATGAACAATATTTCAAACCACCACACAATATGTCTCAAGGTTATCATTTCCTTCAAGTGGTATACATGTGTCATTAGAAGGTTTTGGATACTAGGTATGAGTCTCTAGGCATTAGACATGGTTGAGGGAGGAAACCTAGGAATTATTCCCTACAAGAAGTTCTATGCATATAAGTTAAAGAACAATGTCTTGATCCACAACACATCATACCTAAACCTGAGTGTTACAAGTGTACAAACGGGACTCATTTCATGGTCATTGTATCTTGTTATGCTTAAATGCATATTGATTAAGATTTAAATGGTTAACTGAAACCATTGCATTACTATTATAATATTTTTCAAATGTTTTATACTTACTTACCAAACTTTTTGTTTGTTTAATCGATGCTTTTAATTTATTTTTAAGTCCAATCGGATTCAAAAATGGCCAATAGCCTATCGTCGTTCACTGGCCACAAGTGTAGTGGTTGTGCTAGTATATACATAACAAACATAATTAAGCAAACAAATACAATTAACACAACCATAATTAAAGTGGTCGGTGAGAGCCAATATCCACTTAGCTTTGTGGAGATGGTCGATTGTTAAACAAAGGCTAAATTATATAATTTTATATTAAAATAATATTAGTTAATTCCTTATCCATTATTGATACCAGATCGTTATAGTTAATATAAACATAAAACAAATACTATTTAGTAAAGAAAAAAACAAAAATTGATATCAAGTTAATCTTGTTGATTCACTCAAGGAAGTCCAAATTTATTACACCAATAGGAGTTAATATCTCTTATCTCATATTTTTTGTTTCCCACCCTATTGCATACTTATTTATCCATAACTAAGCCCAAGGGATTGAATTTTTCGCAATCCAATTCGACCATACTTTCACACAAAGAGCAACATTACTGACATTCGGGTCTCTAAGTTCTAGGCCTCCCATAGGCTTAGGAAGATATACAATTTCCCACTTAACTAAAGCCCCCGTGTGCCCAATATTGTCTCCTCATTAGACGAAGGAGCACTGTAGAATACAAATAGCTTTGAGGACCCACTTGGGGGAAGCCAAGACTAAGAAGAGATAGAAAAGCATATATTGAAGCACTGCTTTGAGAAGCACCAATATGCTTGCAAGGTTAAGAGAGTGAAAAGTTCAAGAAGCCAACTTGTGTTCAAGTTTATCCAGGAGCTCTTTCCAAGAGGAGTGTTTAATAGTAGAATCAAAGAGAGGGGCCCCAAGATACTTGGTGGTAAGGGTGGAAATGGAGAAACCAAGGATTCTAGCAATGTTGCATTGAGTAATGATTGGGGCATTAAAGAAGAAGATTTGAGATTTTTCTAGGTTGATTCTGGTCCCAGAGGCATTTGAAAAAATTCGTAAGGTATGTTTAAGTGTACAAGCCTCCTAAACCAATGAGTGCCTAAAGATAAGGATATCATCCACAAACTGTTGATGCATGGTAGGTTGGTAATCATGTAGAGAAATGCCTTTAAGATTGCTAGAGGCAAGCTCATGTTTCAACATCTGTCCTAGTTCCTCTGCCATAAGGATGAAGAGGAAATGAGACAAAGGATATCCTTATTTAATACCTCTAGAGGGGGAGAAGGTGGAGGATGGAGAACCATTAACTAGAATAGAGAAGAATGCAAAAGAGGTGAGGGAAAGAATCCAATGAGTCTAGGTGGAGATGAAACCAAACGCTAGAAGCACACTTTCAATGTAATCTTAGTTGAGCTTGTCAAAGGCCTTTGAAAGGTCAAGATTAAGGATCATGCTTGGGTTTTTTGGAGATTTTCAAAGAGTGAGTTAACTCATGGCCTAGTATGATTCCATCCAGAATTTGGCGGCCTTCAACATAACAAATTTTCTCCAGGGAGATGAGCATGTGTAAAAGAGGCTTCAGTCGATTAGAAACCACTTTAGTAATAATCTTATAAATGATGTTGTGTAAAGATATAGGACATAACTTACTTGGAATTGCAACCCCTTCTTCGTTAGGGACCAAGGTAGGCATTGAGAGATGAGAGAACCGATTCTTGCCTCCTTGACGCCTTGACCAAATCAAGGACCTCTTGCTTTAGCAAATCCCAATAGAGATGGAAGAAATTAATGGTGAATCCATCCGGTATAAGAGATTTTCCTTCCACCATATGATTCATTGTGGCATCCAGCTCCTGTGGGATATCAATTTTTTAATTACCTTTCATTCTTCTTCCCCATCGCCCCTCTACCGAAAAAAAGTGGACCTTTCCATCCCCCTAGAAACATAAATGAATTAACAAAAAAATGTTGGATTATTGGATAATCCAATTAAACCTTTTAGTAGGCTATCAAATCTGTATCATTCAATTTGTGAGTTCGATGAATCTTTTTATAGGTTTATGCCAAATGAGGTATCATGAATGCATGTCCTTGATAAAAAATTAAAAGGCCCTGATAACTCTAAGGTGCAATTCTCATCAAAGTAGTCTATCGACCAACTAGCATAGCCACTTAAACAAGTTGTATGCCACTTTGTCCATGCATCAGCTAAGAGTTATGCATGCATTGGTTACTAGTTATCCATACATCAGCTATGAATGAGTTGAAAGTACACTTGTCTGATCCTTGTGCAATCTAGAAAAAACATAGATGGTAGTCCACCCCAAATTCTAAGATACTAGCACAACCACTTAACTTCTGGCTCATGGACATCTATAGATAGCAAGTTAAGTGTCACTAATAAGTTATCAGTTACTTGTTCCATGCATCAGCTACGAGTGATCCACGCATCAATTATTTTTTATATTATTTTTTTTAATGATTGCTTATTTTAAATTTGTAATGACTATATAGAATCAATCTAGAGAGTGCATTTGTATCATACTCATGCAATCTAGAAAAAGCATAGGTGCTTGTCCACCCCAAAATCTCAAATAAAAACACATATCCATGTAATATCTATCCATATAATAAATATTTTATTTTAAATTTAATATATAGATTTGAATCAAATTGAAAACATTAGGGTTTCGTTTATAAGCCTCTCAGACTTTAAGACAGAAAAGTTAAAGGGATACTAGCAATTTAAGATTATTATTCGTTTTTTTAATTAAATTTTGATAATAAAACAAAACTTTTTTAAGGATAATAAATTTATTTTTATAATAAAAATAAATTTTAAATCATTAAAAACTTTGATTTTCTATAATAAAAATAAAATTTAAACCATTAAAACTTATGATTTTCTATAATAAAAATAAAATTTAAACCATTAAACATTATGATTTTCTATAACAAAAATAAATTTTAAACAATAAATTATAAATAACTTTAAAAAATCATCTCATCTTTAAACACCTCCCACCCAAAAGAAACTTGCTAAAAATACCTAAAATAAAATCCAAAAACCAAGTTTTAGAATTGCAAAGTTATATCATAAAATGATCATCCAACCATGTTAAAAGTGTCTAAAATCAAATTTTGCTACTTGGATATGTGAGTTGTTTAAAGTTTGGTTCTTCTTTTAGGCTAGGTGTTTGGTGCAATAGGCTAATGCTATCCCAACGCATCAAAACCCATGACCATATGTACTTGACTCCTAGGATAATTTCATCAAAATCCATGACCATATGTACTTAACACCTAGGAAAATGTCAGAATTTCAGTAATGTGAAAAAAGTTTGCATTAGACACTTAAACCTCTTTGAATGAATTAATTAAGAAATTTCTCCAGATATCCATGTCATGTGGCCATGCAAGACTTGGATTAAGGATTACTATTAAGGCGTGAGCTAAACCAATTACAAAAAATCAATTATTTTATATCATGATTATGGTAGGATTCAAAGTGGATCATAGTTTCACTTTCATTTGGATCAAGTTTTTGTTTATGGTATGAAGTTTAGAATTAATTTAAAATTTAAATCGCAATTAATACTTAGAATATAAAATGAAGAAAAGAATGTTGAAATTGTATAATCATATTTTGAGGAATCCATTTATACATTCAAAAATACAATTTAAATAATGAAAAATTATAATTTGATAAAATATTGTGTAACTTAAAAGAATCCAAATCTTATGACATTATCTCACTACTTCTTATACAACTAACCACATTTTCATATATAACTATAAATAATGAAATATTGTAATTTGATGAAATATTATATAGCCAAAAAAATCCAAATAAACTACTACTTATGCGACTAAGAACTTTTATTGTTATAGGGTGGTGACATTTACTAGAATATCATTGCAATATACCTTTATTGGGGATAACGGAAGGTAAGGATGATACAGACTATTTGTGGTCCAAAATGGTAGGTGGTAGGTTGAGGACATTGTTTATGCACTTGTTTTTATGTTCTAATATCACAATAAGAAAAACCATATTTTAATACCACAAGTAAGCACAAATTATATTGTTTGGTGTTAATGTTGTAATATTAGCACTACTTATATTATTTGACCTGTTAATGTGGTGACATTATCACCACTTATATTGTTTGGTGTTATATTAGGTGGTGGGTTTAGGATATTGTTTTGCACTTGCTCTTATGTTCCACACACAACAACAATAAAATCCATGTGTTAGCATCGCTTATATTATTTGGTGTTAATGTGGTGATATTAACACCACTTGTATTATTTCATGATAAAGTGGTGTAGGAATAGATGGTGAATGGGTGTACTATTAAGGAAATCCTTGTGTAAATTCCCCGGTTCAAAACTTCATAAGTATGAGCTTACCCAAAAAACATCTGTTTACCTTTTATATTACTATCAATTCAAATAAATAAATGCATTTTGCAAAATATTATTGGAAAATAATTGAAGAAAAAAAATTAATTTATTAGTCAAGATTTAACAAATTATAAATTAAATTGCTTAATGGATATTAGTGCCATTAGAAAAATTCAAGAACTAGGTATGGATCTCAAGGCCTTGACATGGTCAATGGAGGAAACTTCTACCTTAGTTCTTACAGGAATATTCTAGGCACTATGGCTAGAAAGAACACCTCAAACCATTGCACATGGCCATTTGAGGGTATTTTTATCAACACCATTATGATATTTTTATCATTAGAGATGGGACTAGGAGCCCTTGACATGGTTAAGGAAGGAAACTAAGCTTTAGGCACTAATAGAATTTTTTAGGGATCAAAGGCTAAGTAAAATGTAGACACCTCAAACCACAACACTTGACTTCTCAACTGGATCCTTGGCCTTAAAATAAGGATATGGGGGGGATTTGAGAGGTTTTAAGGACTAGGTATGGATCTAGGTACCCTACGCATTATTGAGAGAGGAAGCCTAAAATTTAAGTCCTAAAGAAAGTATCTAGGAATATAAGGTCAAGAAAGACACTTTAAACAACCATAGAATATCTCTTGATGGCATCCTTGACTTATGAGAGGAGATACCGGTTCCATTAAGAGGATTTGAGTAGTAGACATGCATTTCATTGCCTTTGACATGGTTAAGGGAGTAAATCTATGCCTTAGGACCTAAAGGAACATTCTAGTCACCCATGGCCCTAAATGATGACTTGAACTGCCACATCACCTACCAAGGGAATCATTCACCTTTGATTGGGGATATCAATGACATTAGGATATTTTTAACAATAAGTATGGGGATTTGGACTGTGGACTTGGTCTATGAAGAAAACATTGACCTTATACCACAAAGGAAACTTCTAAGTTTGGAGGGACAAGAACAACATTTAGTACCACCACGGATGATTCACCTTCTAAAGGTACCCTTGGCCTCTTACTAGGATAACGATGAAATTATGAAATTGTTCAATACTAAGTATAGAGGCTTGGAACCCAGGACATGGTTTTGGGAGGAATCCTAAAACTTAGGCCATAAAGGAAGATTCTAGGTATCTAGGGATAAGACTGATAGCTAAGGCTACAACATAGCAGCTCCCAATTGTATCCTTATCTTTCGAGTGGTGATAAAAGATCCATTGAGAGATTTTTAGATATAAGTATTGGTTTCAAGGAAGTTGACATGGTTTTGGGAGGAAATATGGGGATATGATTCTAAAAGAATATTTTATGCACTCATGGTCATGAACAATATCAAACCACCACACAAGATCTCTCAAGGTTATCCTTTCCTTCAAGTGGTATACATGTGTCATTAGAAGGTTTCAGATACTAGGTATGAATCTATATGCCTTAAACATGGTTCAAGGAGGAAACCTAGGACTTATGCCCTAAAATAAGTTCTATGCATATAATTTAAAGATCAATGTTTTGATCCACCTCACATGATCCCTAAACCCCAGTGTAACAAGTGTACAATCGGGAGTCATTTCATGGTCATCGTATCTTGTTATGCTTTGTTAAATAGTTAACTCGAACCATTACATTAATTATAATATTTTTCAAATGTTTTATGCTTACCAAACTTTTTGTTTGTTTAATTTATGCTTTAAATTTATTTTTAAGTCCAGGTAGATTCAAAAAAGACCAGTGGCCTATCGACGTTCACTGACCACAAGAGTAGTGGTTGTGCTAGTATATATATAACAAACATAACAAAGCAAACAAATATAACTAACACAACCATAAATAAAGTGGTTGGTGAACACCAATAACCATTTAGTTTTGTGAAGATGGTTAATTGTTAAACAAAGGCTAAAATAAATAATCTTATTCCTTAATACTATTAGTTTATTCCTTATCCATTATTCATACCAGATAGTTATAGTTAATATAAACATAAAACAAATAGTATTTAATAAATAAATAAATAATGAAAATTGATATCAAGTTAATCTTGTTGATTCGCTCAAGGAAGTCCAAATTTATTACATCGATAGGATTTCATATCTATTATCTCATATATTTTGTTGTCCGGCCTCTTGCATACGTTTTTATCCATAACTGAGCCCAAGGGCTTGAATTTTTCGCAATCCAATTCCACCATATTTTCGCACAAAGAGAAACATTATCGACTTCTGGGTCTCTAAGTCCTAAGCCTCCCATAGGATTAGGAAGACATACAATTTCCCACTTAAATAAATCCCACTTGTTCCCAGTATTATCTCCTCCCGAGAGGAAGGAGCGTTGTAGAATACGAATAACTTTGAGGGCCCACTTGGGGGCAGCGAAAGATGAGAAGAGATAGAAAGGCATATATTGAAGCACTAGTTTGAGAAGCACCAATATATTTGGAAGGTTAAGAGGGTGAAAGATCCAAGAAGCCAGCTTGTGTTCAAGTTTATCCAAGAGCTCTTTCCAAGAGGAGTGTTTAATAGTAGAATCAAAGAGAAGGGCCCGAAGATACTTGGTGGGAAGGGTGGAAATGGAGAAACCAAGGATTCTAGCAATGTTGTGTTGAGTAATGATCGAGGTATTAAAGAATAAGATTTGATATTTTTCTAGGTTGATTGTGGTCCCAGAGGCATCGAAAAAAATTTGTAAGGTATGTTTAAGGGTACGAGCCTCCTGAACCAATGAGTGCCTAAAGATAAGGTTGTAATCCACAAATTGTCAGTGCGTTAGAGGCCGGTAATCATGTAGATAAATTCCTTTAAGATTACTAGAGGCAAGCTCATGTTTCAACATTTTCCCTAGTCCCTATGCCATAAGGATGAAGAGGAAAGGAGACAACGGGTCTCCTTGTTTAATACCTCTAGAGGGGGAGAA
The DNA here is from genome assembly GCA_001517045.1 of Pseudotsuga menziesii. Classification (NCBI taxonomy): domain Eukaryota; kingdom Viridiplantae; phylum Streptophyta; class Pinopsida; order Pinales; family Pinaceae; genus Pseudotsuga; species Pseudotsuga menziesii. The sequence goes on along the minus strand of LPNX010883051.1, from coordinate 260,072 downwards.
GGTGGACGATGGAGAACCATTTGACTAGAATAGAGAAGAATGCATAAGAGGTAAGGGAAAGAATCCAATGAGTCCAGGTGGATCTAAAACCAAATCCTAGAAGGACACTTTCAATGTAATCTCGATTGAACTTGTTAAAGGCATTTGAAAGGTCAATCTTAAGGATGATTCATGGTTTTTTGGATATTTTCAAAGAGTGAGTTACCTCATGGGCTAGTATAATTCCATCCAAAATTTGGCGGCCTTGTACGTAACCTGTTTTCTCCAAGGAGATGAGAACGGGTAAAAGAGGATTCAACCGATTAAAAACCACTTTAGTAATAATATTATAAATGATGTTGCATAAATATACAAGACAAAACTTACTTGGCATTGAAACTCCTTCTTCTTTAGGGACCAAGGTAGGCATTGAGAAATGAGAGAACCCACTGCTACCTCCTGTTAGTGATTGAGAAAAAATATGAATATAATTGAACTTTAAAACTTTAATCCATAATAACAGTGCATATAGATCTCATTAATATTCCAAAGACATAAATCAAACCATAGAACACAGGATATACCCTCGAAAAACCCTCCACTGACTCGGAGGATAAAAAACCTAGCAAGCAATCTTAGAGTATGATTGATAATTGGCAAAGAATTATTACAACACAATATTAGATTACCTTCTCCGAGAGCACCATAGAGTAGAGATCAAATGGAACACTATATCTAACTTTCCAAGTGCATAGCACTTTAATAACAAGTCAAATTAGATCATACAAGGAAGGTAGCGAATATTGCATCTTCAGTAAGTAATTAACATTGAGAACATTGTTTTATCTTCAACCATGCGCCCTCACTGACTTGGTGTCACTCCATAATTATCTCCCACAAAGAAGATATGTGCCCTCCATTAAGTCACCGGATTTCACTGTCTCTAACTGCGTTGTTAACTGAAAGTACTAAACTGAACTGAATGGAACTGCATGCAACTGAACTGAATTGAATGGAACTGCATGCAACTAAATGGAACTTAATGTAACTGAACAAAAATAAATGTAACTAGTGTTTCTCCAGCAATGTCATCTTCAACAACCACTTGCATAAATTAAGGAGTTGATTCCTTAATTAATTGAACTTGTTTTATCACAACTAAGACTCAACTGATGTATTATCAATTCAAGTTCACTTGGTGGCATGCATGGGTAATTCGAATTCTCTCTCTATCTGTGTGCTCATATTATTTTTTCTCTACATGGTCCATGTGTGTTTTCATTAATTCTATAGCATATCATACTCATAAGAATTGTTGTGAACCTATGATTATATGTTTTACCCCAAGTCATATAGTCACATGCTAAAGTAAATCACTCTAGGGGTAGCTAATCCCTAAAGTATACGTGTAGCACCTATTGGCCATGACTATCCATGCATAATATAGTATATATATTTTACATAGTAAAGTACACCACCTCAAAACATGACTATATTTGTAGAACTTGATATTACTCATAAGCCTACTAACTTCATATTACTCACAAGTCTCAGCTTGATATTACTCACAAGCTTTACCACCTTAATCATATGAGTATATTTGTAGGACTTGATATTACTCACAAGTCCATTGTCATGATATTACACACAAGACTCAAACCTTAACATAAGGTCATGATCTTAACCATAATATCCTAGTACAAGCATCTCTCCTGAATATAACAATGTGATGTGAACTTAATACAATATAAGTTCCGGACTTAATACAACACAAGTCTCAAACCTTAATACAGAACAAGGTCAAGGTTAAGATATGAAACTAATTACAACATAGATTCCAGAGTTGATTCACAAGTCTGTTATACAATCAAATGTCACTTCTCCATTCGAGTATCGACTCCGGCTGGTTGATACACAAAATGACATTATGGATTGAAGTGACCATAACCCTATAGATGAGTTGGTTCTTGAGTACATATTGATTCCTTCATCTTTGCCAATTTTTATATATTAGTTTGCCTTGCACTCGCGGGTCTTCTTGTGACAAGTCGTGTGTCACTTGAGGGTCATCTCATATGCGACCCGCGAGCTATCCCTAAAAAGTTGCACTCCCGAGTTTCCTTCATAAAAGTTGTGAGCAAGTCGCGAGTTTCCTTATATACACCTGTGAGTTCCTCTAAAGAAAACTTAAAAATAAAAACATGATTAGCTTAGGGGCAGTTGGGTTTGGAAAGATGACTTCCCTAACTCCCCTAACCATCCTAGGCCTCGAAGCCTCTTCTCACCAACAACTATAAAGAGAGGGGAGGGGTAGAGGACAAAAAAGGAAGCAATTTTGGAGAGCAAGGTTATGCTGGAGGAATACGTTGGAGAGAGGAGCAAGAGGGCTCAGTTTCTTGGTCTGCAGAGAAGCTTTGTCTCAGACAGGGTTGTAATGTTTCCCGAACTTCTTAATAAATAGTGTCTTTCTTCCATATTGTCTTAGAGCATGTCTCTGTTGTTATGAATCATGAAATGTATTGTTATTTATTCTTAAATGCAATTTTAATCTGTTCATGCTTCTTTATATAACAATAAGGGAAACTGTGGAGAAATGTCAATCTTTGTTGAAGGTATAGAAGATCATAAGGTTGAGGAGAATTTGAGGAAGAAAGTTAAAGCTTGGATCACCCATTGGTAAAAAGGTACATGTTCCACTAACCCTATTTCTCTTATATATGTTTTTGAATCCTTGATGTCTCCAAGCCATAACCTAGTATGTTGGTGATCCCAAGACCCCAAGTCATAAGGTATATATCCCTTTCAACAGAACTGGTGAATCCACTAAGGAGTCTAGTTTGTTTTGGGGCCTCTTCAATCAAGTTTTATGTCCAGTTTTCACTCTTTTGATTCTATCATGATTTGCAATGATCTAATTTTCAGTCAGCCTTTCTAGATCTTTAGGATTTCTGGTCTCTTAATTTTTCGAACCACTCACGGGTTGTTGTACTTAAAGTTGCGATTTATTAGTTGAAGTTATTGGTTGCTTTAAGAAAAGTCATGAGTGACTCACGGGTTTCCCACTACACAATCACAAGTTCCTATAGGAGAGTGTCTAACCTCTAGGGTTTCCCCTATTTTGAGCATTTTTTGCATTTGACTACCCTTTTGGGGTTGTGTCCTAGGTTTTGATTAATTTGTTGTATGGCGCATTTCACTCTTAACTTGTTTTACAAGCTTTATGATTGAGTAGGTTAGGTTTGAATTCATGTGCAAGATTTGTTTTAAGTATTTCCTCTTGGCTTTGTTGGTTGAAATGTAAGTGGTTTTGTGAGTTTTTGTCTTCTACCAGTACTCTGGTATGCTTTCACGCATCTGATTGCTTTAATAGTTGTCTAGACTTATCTTTTTTTCCAATATTTTGATCTACTTTGTTTCCAACTTCAGTAGTTCATCCCAAGTAGGGTTTTGGACCAACTTTGCAGAATTTTTCAAGGTTGTGATTATAGGTTTTGAAAATTGTTTCTTGCATTTATACATGATCATATTTTTTGACTTGCATAGTTGCATTAGCTTCCATTTAGATTTTTATTTTTGAAAAGATAAAACGAAAACAAAGCATTTAGTTGCATTGTTAGTCTTAGATAGGCTCATTGAATGTTCGTTTTTACACTATTTTAAAAAAAAAAGTAAAAATTCTTTAGTTTTTCGAAGTTCATAAAGAAAATTTCATTTGATTTGAAAAGAAAAAGAATTTAAAAGCATTTGTATTTGAATTTTTTACATCATATTGTGCTTTTGCTTCCAGTTGAGTCATAACACTGCAAGTTGCACTTCCATTACCTAAGTAATAATAACCCTAAAAAGAACGTTATTAATTAAAATGTACTAGTAACCTTTTTCTTTCTAGTGCCTACATCAACTAGCTTAGGATAGGATCTTGGACTAGGTCATCTTCAACTATCCAAGATCGTTTAAACTCAGACTTAGTGGCTTATCTTCTAGTTAAATCCAGGTTTGCAAGAGATCAACTTGAAAGCTCCTATAACACAGGAGTTAAGCACGAGGTCGTGTGAGGACTTAGTTACGGAGATACCCCTCCAATACTTCATTCGAGCATAAACCATGATTGTTGTGTGTACGTGGGTTCTTTAAATACCCCCTTGGGCCCCGTGAGGTGCCGGTGTTGTCTGAATTTTGGGCTTAGCTACCCTGCCCATGCACACTTGTTAGACCTGCGACTATTCCACTGGAATATTGTTGTAAGCTTGGTAGCCTTAGTATCCATACTGTAGGGTTCTTTCACGGGTTACGATGTAAGGCTATTTCCATTGTACCTAGCATAGACTTGGGAGGAAACCCCAGATAACAATTTGGGAGGGTGGTTTGGTGATTCAAATGCTTGCACCCAGAAAACGTATCATTGGAACCAAGGTAACCTTTCTCCAATCTTCCTTGGTTTGTTTTGAGCCCTAGTCATCCCATACATTCCTTTGGAAGGTATATCTTTTACCTTCCTATGTTTGTGATACTTAGGATTTTTTAGTGGTGTGCTCTATGGAATCCTTGTGATCTAGTCTGGCCTTTAGGTGTGTGATTTAAATCTTTAGCTATGGAGGATCAACCTCCCCGTGGGTCTCGAAGGTTGCAAACCCTTCCTCCTCTCTCAACAATGGAGCCTCCATCGCCACCTAAAAGGTGGAGATTAGATACAAACAGTTCTTTTGAATCTACTGGAGTCAATGAAAGTCCACGGGAACCTGAACTTAGTTATAGTCAGATTGATCTCTTGTCAGTGGAAATTGAATATTTGCAAGCTCAAGAGTTTGCAAGGAATTGCAATTCACCTCTTATTGACTTAAGAGGTCTCAGTTTAGTGCAAGTTCGTCAGTTCGTTCCACCTGGTATTGGTGTTCATTTGAATTCTGTTATGTCTAGATCAGGAGAAGGTATGGGGGATATGTCTACCCCCACTTCAATCATGATAGCCATTTGAGTCTCTCCTTCACTGGTGAGTGTACACAGGCCTATTATATCTACTGCACCGATAGTGTCCTTAAATTTTAATTCATCAACCTCGGTGTCTCCAAGTGCCCGAGTGGCTAATCCATCGCCACCTTTAAACATTTTTGGTCCATCTAGCATGCTGGTCACTGGGATACCCAGTGTACCTTTTACTTCTTCTCTGTTATTTCAAAGCACTCAAAGTGATCCTAGTGGTTCCACTTCATTTGTTCAAGGCTTTCCGTGGTATGGAACACACATTCCTTCATCCACTCCTTATGTAGGTCCTTCTCCTACTTATGCTTATGTGTCATCTAGAAGTATGAACCCATTTTCAGGTTTCAACTTTCAGACTTCTAGTCAAGTGTCGGTTGCACCTTTCGGTAGGTCTCCTTTATCACTTTTTAGTGGGGGAATCACAACTCCTGTATCTGCAACTCTAGCTTCGGATGGAATCAGTCGAACGCAGTATAACACACCCCAAGTCAATAATCCCTTGGCCTTTGGGTGAAATCCTTTCAAAACATTGCTAGTTCTTCACAGTCGGTGGCTAGGGGAAACCCTAACCTCTCTTTTGGGAACACTGCTGTGGGCACTTCCTCACCCCAGCCTCCTCGACATCAATCTTTGGCTCAACCCAGATTACCCTTTCTGGCAACTTTAAACTTGCTAGACTTATTGAAACTCATGAATGACCCTGTGCGCCATGATTCAACTTGGCCACCGGTTCCGATTAAATTACCTTCTGAAATTCATAAGTTTGAAGGGAAAAATGGTGAGGATATGGGTGACCATGTCACGACATTCCATTTTTGGTGCTCCTCCAACTCGCTTAATGATGACTCAATTTGGTTGATGATTTTTCAGCGAACTCTGACCAATGTAGCGAAAAAATGGTATATCGAACTCTTGTCGGCTGCATATGACAATTTTCTTGATTTAGCAACTGCTTTCTTGAATCACTTTCAACTTCATGTCTGGTATGATGCTGGTACAGACCTTCTGCCGACCATTCAGCAGAACAAGGCCACTTATATATCTGACCACATTCAAGAGTGGAGAAGGAGAAAGACATGTATTAAATCCAATATTCCTCTCCAGTTCCTACTGGAATGGTTTTTGAAGTATTTATTGCCATATATTTCAAAAGACATTTCAACGTCGGGGGTGACTTCGTAGGAGGAGGCCATACTCACATACCATCAATTGGATTTGATATATGCCCAGTCTGAGATTCTATATGATATTATTCCTGAGGCGCCAAGGTCCAGCACAGACTTTTCTAAACCTGAGACTGGACCACATGCTGATGGAGTGGTGCATTCAGTTGACACATCGATTGTAGAATCACTGGCCAAATATATCCATGAATTATTAATGAAGCAATCTACAGTGGAGGAAGCCAAGGCTGCCACCCTCTCACCCCAGAGTCCGAATGTTTATCATTGTGTAATCTACCTAAAAGGTTAATCAGGAGCCCGATGGGAAAAAGAACAAGGGTAAGAAGGGTGAGGAAAATCAAAACAAGCAGAATCCCACAAACAATGCTGAGGGGGGGGAATAAGAAAAGACGAAAGTCAAATTTCCTTGCAATATTTTCCAGGAAGACCATTTGATCTATCAATGTCCCTTAATGGATCAAGCACAAAAGTTGTTGAAACAACAACAACCAGTCGTCCTAAAGGATTTGTTCTCGCAAGGACATAATGCAACTTCTAGTGATCCAAAAAACTTGGGGGAACGCAAAATGCTCCTTCTACTGATCATTCTTATATCAATATGGTCTAATCCCATACCTTATTACAGACCAGAGCTAAGAATTATGAAACTCAGACTCAACAAAAAGATAAGAAGACTACCAAAACATCTGCCCCGCATTCAATTGATAAACCAACTGATACTATGTCGAAGATACCGAAAGGTGTCTTCAAGAAGACATTTCACAACCCTAACGCGAGGGCCGCTTCAAACTATTCAGTTGTAGAATATTTTGACCAAACTCCTTGTGTGATGTCAACCTTAGAAGTGCTGCGGAGTTGTCCTTCGAAGCGAGATGCACTTTTGGCAGCCATCGGCAGTATGGAATCTGTGAGCCTAATGGCTAAGTTAAATCTTTATGATGTCAAACCACACCTACCTTACCATGTGTATTTTTCCATTAATGGTGTCCATGGCAGAAAAACCATTGGAAAAGCAGTGATAGACGAAGGTGTATCCACATGTGTAATGTCGATTTCATGTTGGAAAGCTCTGGGATCCCCTAAGTTGGTCCCATCAAACACTTTGTTGATCACTTTCGACGCAAGGTATTTCCATCTGCATGGTATCCTGCCATCTTTGAAATAAAACTGGCAAGGAAGATGGTCTATGTGTAAATCGAAGTAGTTGATGCCCCTCTATACTATAAGTTACTTTTGGGGAGGAGTTGGACCTATGCGATGTGTGTTATTTCATCATCCATTTTGTGAGTCCTTGTGTTCCCACATGAAGGAAAGTTGGTAAAAGTTGACCAGTTGACATATACTCGAAAAGGTCCTATGGAGACTTCATATTCCAACGTACCTTTGATTGATTAGTCGCTCTAGACAAACAAAAGTTTGGGAGTTGGTATGTATACATCAATGATGGGAATTTTTGATATGCCCTATCCTATAAACTACTTAGGTACGGCGAACGTAGGGAAGAACATGTGTACGAGTGTAGATAGAACTAACCCGTGGGTCCTCCCTTTGCAGGACGAGCCTCAAGTTCTCTTATCAATAGCGAAAGTATCCTATCAAGCTATATTTGATGCTACTGTTGATTCCATCTTGACTCCTCCCATCTCAGAAGAGTTGGATGAAGCTTACTTGCTTGCATGGGCAGATAAATCAACTTATTCTTACGACTGTTTAGACATAGTTTTGTCGTCTGATGAAGCCATTATGGAAGACTTGATAGAACCTGAGAAAATTTGTGAAGATCTACATCACAAGTCCTACTTCCTTCCAAACCTAAGCAGGATAGAAAATTCAGAATTCCATTTGAGACTAGATCAAGGTATTGATATGCATGTGAATTCTTTCCCAAGGAGGGAGTATGTGCCGAGGGGAACAAGGAAATTTTTTTTTCCACCATTCTGATCAATATCTCTATGAAACTAGATGTCGTGGAAAATGTGCATATTGGAGAAAACTCTTCACCTAAAGAGATTGCCAGTAATACAGCCTTATTTAAGGAATTACATGATTTCTTTGCTTGGTTTTACAAGGAGATGTCAGGAATCGATCCATCAATTGTGGAGCATGAAATCAGAAGATACCCTAACATTAAACCTGCTCAACAAAAGCTTAGACCTATAAATACGAATAAAGAGGCAGTCATTAAGGCTGAAGTGGAAAAACCGTAGAAATCCGATTTCATTTACCCTATCTCTTTGACAGAATGGGTATCTAATCTCGTTCCAGTTGATAAGAAACAAGGGACTATACATGTTTGTACATATTTTTTCAGGATTTGAACAAGGCTTGTCCCAAGGAAAACTACCCCACGTCGTTCATTAATCAGATTCAATTGATGCATGTGCGGGTAGCAAGGTTTTTCTCGTTTATGGATGGTTTTTCAGGCTATAACCATATTCAGATTAAACCTGAAGACCAACACAAAAGTACCTTTATTTGTCCCTGGGGTACGTTCGCATACAAAAAGATGCCTTTTGAATAGAAAAACGTCAAGGAAACCTTTCAGCACCCAATGAATTTTTCTTTCCATGATATTAAACACATTGTTGAACCATACCTATATCATCTTCTAGCCCATTCTCGAAAGAGGAAGGATCATCTGGATCCTCTTTGACTAGTTTTTTAAAGATGCATGCACTAAAAGACCCACTTAAATCCCCATAAGTGTGTCTTCTGCGTCGAATCCAGTTGAATTCTAGGCTTCATAATCTCCAATAAGGGTATAAGGGTCGATCCGTTGAAAGTAGAGACGATTATTAATTTGCCTCCTCCTCGAACCATAAGACAGTTACAAAGTCTACAAGGAAAGTTAAACTTTCTATGTCGATTTATTGTGAACTATGCCAAGATCACTAAGGGTTTCATGCACTTGCTTAAGCAAGACACCACATTTATATGGGATGAAGGCGCTCAATAATCTTTCAAGGCATTGAAAAAAACACTGTTATCAACTCCTCTTTTGTGCCCACCAGACTACACGAAGGACTTCATATTGTATCTAGTTGCATCTGAGTCTACGATAGGCGTAGTGATAGTTCAAGAGGATGACAAGCTCCAGGATCATTTTATCTATTATCTAAGTCACGCTATGGTTGGTCCTAAACTAGGGTATTCACATGTAGAGAAACTGGCTTTGGCAACAGTTTATGTCTTCCAGAGGTTGAGACACTAGATTCTGCTAAGGAAAACCATTGTGGTTGCGGACGTAAATCCATTCCAATATATATTATCCTAACAGATAATCAGGGGAAATTTTAATAAATGGATTGTCATTCTCCATGAATTTGACCTAGATTTTTTCAGTCTACCAAGTCTAAGAAGTCCCTAGTATTCGTGGAACTTATCTCAGAGTTCTCAAGCGAGGAAAGCGTAGTGATAGAAGATGAGCCATTTCCTGATGAGCACATTTTCTTAATTTCAACCTCTGATCCTTGGTACGGAGATATCCTAGTGTATCTTCAGAATTTGAAGTGTCTCTTGCGACCTTCTCACAAGAAGATCGACATAAGCTAAGAGTAAATGTGAAAACTACCTCATAATCAGTGATACCTTATATAGACAAGGGGTAGATTCCATCTTGCATCGATGCCTTACCCATGAGGAGGCTAAGCTTGTCCTAAATTATTCTCACAGAGGAGCATGCGGTGACCATTTATCTGGGTTAGCAACGACCCAGAAGATCTTGTGTGTCAGTTATTTCTAGCCTACCATCTTCAAATATTGTGTAGAAGCAGTAAAACACTGTCATCCATGCCAACTTTACACCAGAAAGATGTGGTCGCATCTTGCTCCTCTTTTTCCCATCATTGCGTTAGGGCCCTTCACCAAGTGGAGGGTAGATTTCATAACCTGCAACCCACTATCTGTTGGGGGGCACAAATATAGCATTGTCATTGTTGACTACTTTACGAAGTGGGCAGAGGCAATGCCTACCTTTAAGGTCAATGGTGAAACGACAACATATTTTGTATTCAATCAAATTATCACCAAGTTCGGTATTCCGAAGTAACTTTTCTCTAACCATGACATTCGTTTTCAGAATAAGATGATGACATATTTGACCACTGTCCTAGGTTTAGGCAAGACCACTCATCCTCCTTTTACCTACAAGCGAATGGGCAAGTAGAAGCAATGAACAAAACTTTGAAAACCATTTTCAAATGAACTATTAATGCAAGTAGGTCAAACTGACCAATCGTGTTGTATTCGACACTTTGGTCATATCGAACAAATGTTAATACTGCCACAGGGTTTTCACCCTTCCAGCTCATTCATGGGGTGGAAGCAGTCATGCTGGTCAAATGCGAGATACCATCCTTGAAGATTGTCATTCACGTACTTCCCGATACTACTGAGTTTGAGGAACGTTTGTTGCATTTAGAGCATCTAGCTGAGCAGCGCAGCGATGCACTCACAACAAATGAAACACATAAACAACAAGTGAAAAAATAATATGACCAAATCATTAAACCTAGGTTTTTCTCTGAAGGAGGGCTTGTCTTGGTCTACGACCAGGGTAAGGAGCCCCTGGGGGTAAGCAAGTTTAAATCTATGTGGCTAGGCCCTTACATTGTGTAAAAAAGTTATAAATAAGGGTGCATACGAGTTAGTTGATTATGATGGTAATAATTTTCTGGAGCCTCGAAACGGGCTCTACCTAAAAAAGTATTACGCCTAGGCATTATGCTTTTTCTTGTATTATATTTGTATAATTCTGTAAATGGTCATTAGTGGTTAGTGTTTCTTATGTAGTATGGTGTTGTTTCATATGTCTTTGGAGTGGTTCATAGGGTTCGTTTATGGTGCCATCTGTCACACTTGCAACCTGAATTCAGCTACTTGGGTCATTTATACACCCACAAGACAATTAGTTGCCTAGGAGGCGTTTTCTTAGGTCCTGCAACTAACAATGTAGCTGAGTACAGTGTTGTTATTGAGCTTCTTTGGGATGTTATATCGCATGGTATCACCTTCCTGGAAGTCAGACTCGACTCTCAGTTAGTGGTCTCTCAGCTCAATGTGGTATACCATGTGAGACAACCTACTCTTTTACGTCGGTTTTTGCGGATTAGGCTACTTGAAAGAAATTTTGAGCATATTATATATCAACACATTTCAAGAAATCAAAACACTATTACTGATGCATTTTCTAACTACATTTTAGACTGGCATCCGTCACACACTTTGTAAAATGAATACACAGATACATAGAGACACATGTAAATAACCAGATATATGTGTGTGTGTGAGTGTAAAAAGTAGGTCCATACATCAAGTTTTGGTCTGAATATCCAGCAAATATGTACATCAAAAATACAAAATAGGATTGTAATCCTTGATCATATGCTAGAACTATGGAAGTTCCTCATCTTCATTAGCTCTAGCTGCCTCCACAACCTCTCAGTAACATAAGACAGCCCAGGACACCTTTCGGAGAAGGCATAACCAGGATGGAGGTACACCTACGACATGCTCCTATATGGCCATAGGAATCCTCTCCATCCTCACTGTCAGTACATCATGGGTAATCCTGACCAGCTTTCCCTCCATAATACAAGACATAGCCTCGTATCCGGAATCGTCTACCAATTGTACATAGGTCCTAGGATGTTCGTATAGGCAAACAGGTCCAACATCTGCATATCATCAAAAGACATTTCAGAATCGAATATAAATACATATGTATATAACATTATGAACAAAAATTCATAAAAATTAAAAATATTAAAAAAAAGTAAAAGACTTATCCATGTCTCCCCATGCCTCTCCAGGAGGGAGAGCTAACTTGGGATTGCCATGAAGGTCCAAACCTACATATGGGAACTACTCCAAAGCAAGCACCTAGGGGCTCCACCACACATAGAAATCGTCATCATAGTCACCCTGGATATCACCACCACGCTAGCGGAGGAATACACCCCCCCACCGCATAAGTATAGGCTCACGGGAAGAGGAGGGTGGAGGTGTCACTACGAGGCTTAGAGCAGGAACCCTCTCGAAGAAGAATGCAACTAAAATACTCGCATAGCTGAATTTTTTCTTCTTCATGTCCTGCATTCTAAGATTTGCTTCTTCATGATCGAGACTAATCTCGAACACCACTCAAATTTCACACCTCGTAGACACTGCACTGCTATAAGCATGTGGATCCGTGTAGCTAAATACAAAGCGGATGACCCTACGAGTCTAACAATAGTGCTCACAAGCACTTTCAATGGGAAGTTGGTAATCTATGTTATCAGGATTTGTGTGCCCAATTTATGTGTGCCAGGTAAGCAGCACGTATTGACATAATCATGTACACTAAGGGGATCACATCCACGATCGATACCTCCCAAGTTCATAGATGCCCCTTGATGAGACAATCTGGTAATAAAATAGATGTTTTCTGCAGTAAGCCCTAGGGTCCCCCCCTGAAGATCGAACATGCCAAGCTCATGATCCCATAACCGTACCAATGTCTCTAATAGTCGAACTTGGGATATCATACTTGAAGTGCGGTAGAATTTCAACAATCTACCCCTTCAGAGGGAATTAAGTGTCATCGGATTGCCCATGGCTGACCTGTCCATATCCTCATGCTCCCTTTCCCTCCACTCTAGTACCATCTTGGCCTGCCAATTCAATAATTTTGCCATTAGATTTGTTAAAAACCTCCATTATGCAGAACTCGTGACTGTGCAGTGAGGACAACGTGAGCCACTCACAGGTTCCTCACTGCAAACCCGAGATTACTTCATGAAATCGTGAATTTGCAGTGGACTACCTGCGAGTGATGTGTGGTGCCCTTAGGGTAAGCCAAAAATATAAAATAAAGCATGGAATTTAGAAAATGAAAGCTTAAAACCAAATTTGAGGGAGATATGAAGTACCTACAACTTGCGGATTGAAGTTTCGTCCACTAGATTGATCACATGAATCGTTTGAAGATGGGAGGTAAAATTTGCACTAATAGGGTAAAAATAAAATGCAATGTTTTTAAACCAATTTTCATTATTTATAGTAAAAATTTCAAAATCTTTACCCACTTTTATATTGTTTGGATCATTTTATGTCATTTGAACTAATGTTGATTGTTTTACCTAGGTTTTATACGTCATGGATGAAATTGGAATATGTTTCCTTTGCATTTAGGATAAGATTTGGTCCCCTTTTGCATATCCACACTTATACCTTATCGCCTAATGAACTTTAGGATCTCCTTTTTATCCATGGACTGTGATGTGCAATCACTTATTACCTTTCAAACACCGTTGTTCTTCCATGGTTAGAGCCTACCTTACGTGAGTTACCCTAGTTAGAACACTTCTTGTCAATTCTCGTACCCATGCCGCTTTGGTGCTAGGTTGTGGGATCCTTTGTAATTGTTTTTCGCACAAAAATGAGCCTCATTTTGTATCTTTTACTCAACTACCTTTTATTATAAGTCTCCCACCCTATGGAGTTATCTTCAAGTCCTAGTATGACTCCTTTAACATGACTAGATAACTGAGTTGCTTGGTCTTTCAGACTCGTTAAAGGAACTGAAGGATCACTCATAGTGGTATAAGTTTAACCCTTTTCCAAACCCTATGGATTATTTACGAAAAATGAATACTCTATCTTCTTCATAATTTAGAAGAGTATCTTTAGGTACAAATTTATCTCTTTTCCAAGCCTAGAGGACTAAACTTATGGAAAAGGAACATGTTCGAGCTTACTTTTATCTTTTTCGTGCTCTGGACCTAAACATGAAAAAGATTCTGAGCGTTCTTTATGCCATTGTCATACTTGTTAAACCTTAGTACAAAGCATAGTGTTTACTGTTGTTTGTCCCATTCTCGCAAGTAGATGTAACTTTCCAAGTGATCTTTCCTTCCTTCACACTCATTAAACTAAGGCTACATGCTTTCTTTTGAAGGAGCGTCGATTGGGTGATAGTTTACCCCTTTTCGAACCTTGTTGACCAAGTACGGAAAATGTATACCTTAGCTCTTCGAAAGCTAAGAGAGTTCTCATTTGGATTGTTTTATACTTTTTAGGACTCAGGAGACTAAATTTACGAAAAAACACCCCCCTAGAGTCTTCTTTGGAGTTTTCAGACTCTCAAAACTATGAAAGCAACGATGAGCATTCACTAATTCGGGCTCGTAAAATCCACGGATCAGTGACCTATCAAGCACTATTCTCTCTTTTGTTCAAGCTTGTTCAAAAATGAAGAAAGACTCGAGTTGACTTTCTTGGACTCGTTAAAACTTAACAAGAAAGAAAAGGAAGAAATACACTCTTTGGATTATAAGTTTGTTGGCAGCAAGTCATCCTTGAACAAATTACTAGTTTGAGTCTCCCGATACTCATGCCTCAGTTCTTCACTTCTCAGTTCAACTATCACTTCGAGTCATTACTTGTCCACTTGTCCTGAATACATGGGGAATTTGTTCAAGTCTCCTATATGGTAGATAAACTCTAGTTGTACCAATTGCAAGTCTAAAGTTGCCTTGGGTCATCTCTATGTCATGCTCATTGTTCAATGATCTTTACCCCATGTCCATTCATCTTGATCCTTATCATTTCCATCTCTAAGATCATCTTATGTACATCTTCCCTTATCCCGTCTACCAATTACTCATGTGACCTGTTGAAGGATTCGGTGCCTTCCTCTTCGCAAAATGGCTTTCGATCGATACCTAAATTCAATAAAGCTAAATTTTAAATACAATCTAGATTAAATAATGATAAAGGATTTAAGAAGTATTTTTTGCTTATTTCACATTTTTAATGTTTATATATATAAGTTTTTTTTTTAATGATTAATACAAATTCTGATTCAATTCACAATTAGTATAACCTTATAAATCAATTTATAAATCAATTAATATAGTTGATATAGGTTGATAACACTATTATTGGAAGACATTATTATTATTCTATTCTATAGTATATTAAATATTCTATTATAAATTTAAAATAATTTTTATTATATAATTTAAAATAATATGATTTAATATATATATTTGATCTTGGATTTTTTAATCACAACTTATAGCACTAAATCATTTAAGTTAACCCACATCACAATTAATTATAAAGTTTACATAATTTTATTGACATATAATGTTATTTAATTTCTTTAATAATGTTTAACTTGAATACAAACACCGATGTACCTTGAAGGCGATTGAGTGCAGTTCTATGCATACATTAAAATTTCAAATATTTTTCATTGCACGTTCAATATGGCTAGGCTTATTCCTAGTTTTATTAATTAGTATTTATTTTAAATTTGATATTTTGTTTGAAATGTATAGCAACTAATGGTAGTTGTATTTTGTTATGTTTAAATGCATCTTGATTAATATTTAAATAAGCTTTACTTAAAGGATGGTTAAAGAAATCGGTAACAAATTGTTTTTGTTTTTTCATATCAATTTTTTTTATTAAATAGTATTTGTTTTGTGCTTATATTAACTCTAACAATCTAATATGAATAATAGATATAAAATTATGTATTTTAACGTTTATTTAATAGCTACTTGTTTTCATACAACTTAATAGTTAGTTATATTTATCTGTATTCACCCACCACTTTACATGTAGCTATGTTAATTATATTTATAAAATTTTATATCTTAAATTTAAACCTTGAACTAGATTAATACATTTGGAAATGTATAGTATTTTAGTTGAGGTTAATGACTGATCGTTTAACCGTTGACTTACCGCCGCGGATTTAAGCAGGCTCTTTAGTTAACCACGTAGCTTGCATTGTCTTCAAGGATTGGAATTTGACGAGTAAATGTTTGTTATGGGACAATTTTTCTGGTCAAATACAATTTTATTTTAGATTAATCATCAAAATAAAACAAAAAATCTTGAAAATATTGACATACAAGTGAAAACCTGTAAAATTGACTGGTAGATTTCTTTTCAAATTCGTACCCTGTTCTAACTAGCTGTCGTCTCAAGATCTATAAATATAGAATCCTCTTAAAATGATACTTTTGACATTGTTATCTTTATGATTCATATTTGATACTCTTAAACCAAAGGTAAAGGTTGTTCGATTGTTTATGAATATTCTTTTAATTTTTAGTTTTTATTGGCATGTGCTTGTAATATACAAGCTAGGGTCTTAAACATCCATATCAATTGTCTACCCTCGACGTATTTTTACATTAAAAATACTGGTAATTTGATATTACGAGGTGAATCAAAGTTATAAATATCAAAACTTTATTTAATGAGCAAAATCTAGTAAAGATCCATATTAATTTATTTTTTTAAATTACAAGGAAAAAATATAAGACAGGCAACATCAAAACCAACTATAATGTAACTGCAAAAAAAGAAAAGTGACCTAGTATAAATGAAAAGTACTTTTAACTTTACATTTCTACGAAGGGTTGGGAAGGGTTCAATTTTGAACGACTGCCCAATGCCCACTTGCCCACGATGAAAAACAATCTCGAATTCCTTCCAATGAAGTGAGACCCGAACGGTGGGGGAAGGTGGTTTTCACCCAGCCCACCAGGGGTCAATCCCCACCGAGGCATGGCCCGCTGTGATAAGGCTCAAAGGGTAGGCGCCCCCTGGACAGGCTACCGCCCCTCGGGAGTGGAGTCAGGACGTCTCGGCCCTTGCTGAGTCACAAGTTACTGGTATAACCTGGCTTGCGGGTTGTCGGTTATACCACTGGGTTATAGTGGCAGCCGGCAGATTTGATCCTGGGCCTAGCCCAGACAATTCCGTCGTGTTACCGATTCCCCTACTCTAAAAAATAAATTAATTAATTAATTAAATAAAATAAAACAATCTCGAATTCCTTAAATCAAATATTTTATTAATCCCAATGCATTGTACTTTTTTTTAGTTGACTTCACTTCTTCGCATACACACAAATGCAACATTTAATGAAAAGGAGATGAGTTTCTCAAAACTAGTCATTTTTGTCCTTGGTTTCCCCACTCGGATTTTATGGCATTATTTTACCTATTCCGAACTGGAAGTAACTAACTGCTAGCAAATTAGCAATCGTGTCACATGATGTATAAAAATATAGAATCCTCTGACATCAATGTTCAATGTTCATAATATAAGTATATTGTTTCTTTCAATGAATGATTTTGTGGGTTCTTAAACGCTGTCAATGACTCATGAATGTAATTGTTTAGGTTTTCACAGGTTGTTTGATATATTTCAGATCGATTTCTCTCGAAGATGGATGCAGGCTTGCGATCCGAAACGTATGTAGAGACACAAGTTTCTCGCACAAGGATCCATAACTCAGAAATATGACTCATGAATGGTTAATGGGTCATTTAGTTGTTGTTCTCTGAAACGATTTATGGCATTTAATGTTATAAAGAAAGAAATGTGAGGGATAAAGACATTGAGTAGGTTTATCTTTATCAGCTTGTAGTGTGCAGAGTTGGAATTTGACGGGCATTTGCACATTTTGGGACATTTTGGAAAAAACGTTTGGTTAAACGGTTGAATATATTTATAAAACGTTGTTTTGACGTTTAAAACTTTTTTCAAAACGTCATTATATTTGTAATATACGACTAGGTAGTAGGTTAGTAGGTAGTAGGAGACTATGAATCTAGGAGTATCCATAATTAGACTCTTAGAGTAGGGGTTGTTGGGATGGGACTCCAAACTCCACTGCCCAGTGTCTACTTGGAACCATCCACATGATCACATAAATGTGATCCGTGGATGGCATAATGGCATTGAATGCAAAATTCTAGGGATCAGATTATTGGTGAGATGTGCCAAGCTGCGATGTGGATGGCCGCATGGAACTTGCAAGCTGCACAATTCCAGAGTCCAGACTCCGACATATGGTAAGCCGCGACCCACAACCACGTGCCCTCATTTTTCAAAATTGCAAGTATATCGGCTCGTGGGGGTTCTTAGTTGTAGATCCGTAGCCTACGACGGTGGGTTCTTGGGAAAGTTAAGGAAGATTTTCCTATAAGCAAGGATATTCAAGATGGAGAGCAATGGAAATATGTATCCCCCCTTTATTTTCACCAGGAACATGGTTCTTCTTGGAAAGCGACTTCATCTGTAGAGACTTCAGTGGATAAGAAAGCATCATCCCACCCAAGAACTGTCGAGATATTGGGCAAAGTCATTTCACCATTCATAATGGGTTGCAAAACTTCTCTCACTCGTCTTCCTCGCGATAGGTCCTAGGAGACTACTTCTTCCAAATAAGCACATAGTTGTGGTTGTATGCTTGAACATCAAGGTAGTGGGCTTAAAGAAATCTCCTTGGAATTTTTTAATGGAAAAGAAATCAGAATTGGTGTTTCATGGTTTAGGGAGAAGTGAGCACTTTCAATTATCGTTGATTCACTATATATTGCTCCATTGGTGTCCAATTACCCATGATTCTTCCTAATGGTTTGATAATTTCCTTGTGAGAGCCATTTATGTTATTTTTGGTTGAACAAGTCACAGTGGATTGGATTTTTTACTCTTAATGATCCCTGGGATAATCAAATTTCATCTCCAACTATAGGGATTCATAGGTCGCTTCCGCTGGAGTGCAGAAAGCAGTGGATTATTCAATTTCTCTTCTTGCTAAGATTATCGCCTTTATCCTAATGTATTAGTAATGACTTTATTCTGTTTTCCAGGAGCTAGGGTTTTTATTATTTATTAAGCTCATTTTTGGTTGACCATCTCTATCATGTGAATTCCTCAAGTTTTAAGGTCGTAGCCTACAATGGGGTATAATGCTGCTAGTGCTAGTATACAATTTGGGAGCATGGAGGCTAGGACTCACAGAGGTAAGCAATGCATTATGCTACCATCGTCCTTGTTTTAGAATAGGATAATGGTTGACTGAATAAGTGAGGACCCGTTTGAAGAAATTCCCTTTCTGTAATAAGGAAGAAATAATCAAACACTAATCTTGGTTGTGTTGTTTCATAACTAGATTAAAGAGGTATGGTATCATGGTAGTTCCTAACTTCTTGTGTATTAACTTATCAAAGTGAGAACTTATTTCTATAGGCTATATTGAAATCTTGAAACTGTGTGAAGGATAGAGCCTAGAACTATGTGTGAAAGATTGAGCCTAGAACTATGTGAAAGATGGAGCATAGAATTGTGTGTGAAGAGATTGAACACATATGTGATAAATGAACCTGTAATTGTGCGAATAGTTGGGCAGCTGGGCCTATGCAAAGGGGCAAGTTGGAATAGATGTGGAACATAATATGAAGAGTCAAACAAACTACTAATCATATAAAGATAAAAACCAAAGATGGTTTTTTATAAAATTAGCAGAAGCAGAGAAATTATAACAATAATCGTCTCTGATTGTTCAATATTACCTAATGCTCATTTAATCCAGTCTCATATGGCTAGCTCTCTTTAGGAATAAAAATCCATTGTTTCAAGTGTGGAGATGAGTTTCATTCCAATACCTTGTGAGGAGGAGCATGTCCAGCATTGCTTGTAAATGAAAATGCCCTCTCATTCTCTACATCTACCTGTTATATGCTTGAAACAAGCCTACCTAGGAGGTCTCAATAATGCTTTATTAAGTCAGCACCATTTGGTGAAAGATTCATGTTGTAGATGGAGATTCATTTCTTCATGATTCCAAGCAAAAAATAATATGAAATGAAAGAACAACTACGCAGCCTACACTATACAAGCTATGTTTTAAACGAAAACTAAACTTGGAACTAAGACAATGGTTTTTTTACATAGAATTGTTTTTAGCACTTGAAGAATTGTTCATTCTAGAACCAATAGACGTTGATGGAGCTAGCCTGTACAACCTGAAACTAGCAATTTATCAAGTGGAACCTTGTAGATGAATAAAAGAGGACAGACATGAGGACGTCTAGGTTTCCCTAGGGTTTAAATGATGATATTTTACCTTTATATTATTTTTTGATTGGATAAAATATGATTTTATCAATAAGGGTTTACAATTAATTAGGGTTCTAAGATAGATGGAAAACAAGTTCCTTAATCCAACTGGGCTATGGATCCAAAGAAGGCCTATGAAGAGTCAAGACTAAAACTATGTGAAGGTATAGATAAAGAATGTGGCAACAATAGTGACGTTCCTTTGGATATTTTACACTGTTCAAATCTTGGTGCTTCTTGTGTAAAGGTTTAATAGGGACTATTAAGCCATTGTATGCATCCATTGAAGATAGTCTACATTCCAACTTCCCTTAATTGCAAGAAAAAATTATCAATATTTGTGATAATGTGCAATTGGTTGTGGCTTCTGTAAATCTATTTAATACATATTGGAAAAACTTTTATGGAGCGCGGAGCAGGACGGCTCCTCATTCGTGGCTAGGGTTTCCCTAGCCGCCGCCTTGCTTCTCAGAGTCGTGGATTGCTGGCTACTGCTCTTTGCAGAGTCGTGCTTGCTGGATCGCTGGCTGCTGCACCTCAGCCTGGTTTCTCATGGTTTCAGCGTGGAGTCCTCTCAGGAAATGGGCTCTCATGCCCAGCTTGCAGCTTTCAAGTCCCTTGTTTAAGCTGCAGCTCCTCAAGCAGCCTCTCATACTTCATCCAAGTTCATGAAAAAGATGGACAAGATCCCCTCTTTGGAGCTCTCTCCTTCGAATCCATGCCAGAAAGCTCTCATCCTCTCTGAGCAAGCCCTCATTGGTAAGTTCACATGGTTATGGCCCAGCCCTAAGGTGGTGGAGATTTGGATCTCAGAACATTGGAACCCTCTTCTGCAAGGGCAGGTCTCTCTCTTTGCAACTGGACGGGGGTTTTTTGTATTCCTATTCTCAAATAAAGAAGAAAGAGATTTAGTCTTTCGTTCGGGCCCTTTTTTCATGGGCTCTAGAGGTCTATTCTTAGCCCCATGGTCTCTGGGTTTAATCCAGAAGCAGAGATCACTGTCGCTCCAATCTGGGTAAGACTCCCTAACCTCCCTCTTCATCTTTGGGGGAAAAGCACTCTGATTGACATTGGTAATAAGTTAGGTCATTATCTAGATACTGCAAAACCAAAAGGGGGTCAGTACAGATGTGCTCGTATCTGCGTAGAGGTGAACCTAGAGAAAGGACTCCCGGAGGCCCTAAAGCTCACATTAGGAGAATGGAGCCACATTCAAGAACTAGACTATGAGCAGATCCCTTTCAAATGCAACTTTTGTCATGTTTACGGTCACTTTGCCAAAAGTTGCCCTAAGCTTGCAAAACCACAGAAACCAGCAAATCTCCCAGCTTCCAAAGATACAGAGTTCCAGACGGTCTCCAACCGACGCCGTCCTCCCCGGTGAAAGGAGCCTCAAGCGTCTTAGCACAAGGTTTCTCCTCAAGATCCTTTTCCTCTTGTAGATCCTTCACGACCGAAAAACAAAAATAGTTTTGAAGTTCTCCAGGAAGATGAAGCTCAAGAACCTGAAGTTGCAGTTACCTCGGAGCAGGGCATCCCTTGTCCCTCTGGCTCCACGGAGGCAGCTGATCCAAAACCTGCTTCTCCAGGTACCAAGAAAGACGTCAACGCTTTGGCTCACGTGACCCCAGTCCAGGCTGGGTTGGCTTCCTTGGCCCATTCGTCTGAGGGAACCTCTGAATCCGAAGACTTTTCAGCTCCTTCTCCTCCCCTCACCAGAGGGCGAAGACAAATAAAGAACGCAGAGAGAAGGAAGCAGCCTCAAATATCAGCTCGGGCTCTTAGAAGAAATTGGATCCTTTCATTAAGGGGCTTTCCTCTCCGCCTATTTAATGTTTTGTTTCTGTATTCTTCTTTGCTCGCAATTCGTGAGAGTCTATTCATGTAAGCATTCCTTTTCTCAAAATAGCCTCAGAAGAACTTGGGATTCTCTTCTCAAAGCACTTGTAAGAAGGTTGACCGTTCTATTGGAGGGCATCAACCTTCTTCTTCTGGATTCCTCTTTGTACGTCGGGCTAGGCTACAGCCATTTTTAATCATTCAAAATTTTTAAGTTTCTGTTAAAAAAAAATGTTCAATCCATCCTTCTCCTACTCTTAGCTACCAAATCTTACTTCTTCTTTCTCCTGGTGATTTTTGGCAATCTAAGATGTAATGTCTTTGCTTATAACTTGATTTCACTATTGTTTGACAACTCTCCATACAATGTGGCAATGAAAAATCATTTTTCTTGGGTGATGGAATATTTTGGAAAACACCTTTACTCCAATAATAAAAACCTGCATAGATGGAGGTTTGAAGAATCTCACTTGTGCATTACAAATACTAGACTACCATTAAAACATGAAAATATAGCTAGAAACCCAAAACATATTATCTATCAATTTCTTAAAGGTGGAATGCTTTTCACTATACATCAATCCAACAATGGAAAAAATGGTTGCTTACTTACCCTTCGAAACATTATGGAGATGAAAAGGGGTAGTGAGATAATGAATAAGTGGGTTGATAGTACGTAAGGAAAGAGAACTAAAGTAGAGAAAACACCATAGGATCTTAAAAATCCCCAAGAGAATTTAGGAGTTAGACTTGAAAAAAAAATAGAAAATCATACCAATCACTCATTTCATGATCCAATGGGTGAATCAATCCATTCATAAGCTAGACAACAATTAAAAGCGAGAATGTGTTTTTTTCATTCGGCTTTTTATTTCAATTATACGATTGATGCAACATGTTAACCTTCAAAATTTTGGTATGTTGCATTACATGTGGCCTAACATTAACCTCTGGAAATGATTCTAGGTTCCACATTTTGTTTGTTTCCTAAGTTTATCACTTAATGATACATAATGCCAACACATGTTACTATTGAGTTGTGTGTGTCACTATTAGTAGGATGTTTTGTTTCACACTCCATTTTTAGAGTACATGATCAACCAAAAACACATGAATCAATTGTCATCTTTTAATTGGAAATTAATCTCCTTAATAAAAACATATCCTTTAATTCAAAATTAAAATGTCATGTAATTTCAATTACGCCATTGACACACATGTTAACCTTGCAAAATTTTGTATGCCCCATTACATGTGGTCTAACATTAACTTTCACAAAGGATTATAGGTTTCACGTTCTATTTGCTTTTAAGATTATAACTTAATGTACTTCATATGCATAATGTTGGCATATGTTACTTTCGAGTTTTATGTGCTACTACCCTCAGTTTTTAAAAAGCATGATCAAATAAAAACAGGGGTAAATGAGTCCATATTTATCTTTTAATTGGAAATTAAAGTCTTCAATAAAAACATATATTTTAATTGAATATCAAATTCTTTAATAAAAGTATTTTAATTGAATATCAAATTCTTTAATAAAAACATTATTATTGAAGGGTAATATTTTTTAAAACACCACATAGTTGAAGGGCTATTTTTTCAATAAAACGTTGTTTGACGGGAAACATAAAAGTTCAAAACGTCAAAAAAATTTAGTTGGAAAGGCATAGATAAAATGAAATTCCAACACTGGTAGTGTGTATATATTAGATAAAACGATAATTTTTAAAAAATTTAGATTTAAAATAAATAATTATATATTAAATTTTTTAATTTAGTGTATGTAAATTTAATGTAAAATGTTTTTATAAAAATTAGGATAAAGATTTCTAAAATCTTTATCACTTAGAAATCATAAATGTCACGCACAAGCTAAGCTAACAAGAGCCACAAGGTGGCAATGTCCCCGCTATTGTTAATAGTTATTGCTATAAGACAAATATATTTAGAGATTATACTTAACTATTACAAAAATGTCTTTGCAATAAAAATCTAAAACTATAGCATAAAAAACTGAAACTTTGAGTCGACACTTTTCTAAACCCTTATAGTTATATTTTTCAAAGGTTTCTAAGACTTGGGAAAAGAATCCAGGGTTCAAAGTGCCCTTTTCACCTTATGTGTAGAGGTTATATGTTTAGGTTATGTGCCAAAATGTTAAAGTTTGTATAATAAAAAAATATATATATATATATTTATTTATTTTATTTTTTAATTTAGGCAAATTTATTTAAAGTATTAATAAGTTTTTTTTCTCAAATTGAAATAGCTTTGAGAGATATTTGTAAGTTTAAACAAGATTACACGTATTTGAAGATTTCAACTTAACCTAGTAAAAATCAAGCGAAACTGTTGTGTATTTATAGCCCAAACAAACCCACATATCCACATAGTGAAGTGTATTTATAGCCCAAATAAACCCACATATCCACATAGTGAAGAGACCGAAAGAAATTCGAATAAAATAACAAAAATTAAGCTTACAACCTTGTGTAATTTGGCTGGTCATGGTTTTGGACAATTATTTGTATCACTTAGAACGGAATTATTTGTATCACTTGGTTTTGGTGCAATTATTTGTAGCACCAATTAAATGTTTCTTAGCAACGGAATTCACCAAGCCATTCTTTATTCGCACCAAAACGTTTCCAAGCAAGATAATTGCAAAGTTATTTAATTCATAAAAGAGATAAATTATGCAAGCTTAAACGTCTGGGAAAAACGCCTCAAAACTCAGTTAGTATAAATCTCAAAATAGAGGAATCAATCAGGATTAGTATAAAGCATTAATTTTTTTTTACCTAGCCTCATTGATAATGAAGTAAAGGCAAGAACTGCAAAATGCTTCTCTCTTCACAAGAAGGTATTTGGGGCAAAATACAACAACATCAAACAAAACGAAGGTATTTGCGAGAAATGCAAAACGCTTCTCTCTTCACAAGAAGGTATTTAAGATAAAACCAATAAAACCATAAATTAATGGAGACTCCCTGTTAGACCACAAAATTATGCACTGTTAGACCACAAAAAATTTCTTTATATAGGCCTCTAGCTCATTTGCATTATCGTGAAGGTGGCAAGTGTAGGGTTGTGCGACTGAGTGCACGGCGGTATAGGTGTGACGCTGCAGATGTCAATTAAAGACCATGGAGATGGTAGATGGCAGTCCATGGCAGATGGCGTGTGTAATTCGGAGCGTAGGTGGCAGAGATGGGAGATGGTGCCTGTAATTCCAAGCAAGTCATAGCAGAGTTGTCAAGGATCTTAGAGCTTTAGACAGAACAAAGCGAAAAGGAAAAGTTGTTTATAACTTTGAGGTTGTAAAAGTTAAGAAAACCACCTTTAAATTGTTCAAATTAATATAAGTGAGCGATTCATATAGAACTTCCTTAATTTTTTAAGGATATCTCTACAGATCAAAACCAAAATACCTATATGATATCTTTTAAAAACAACAAAATTTGTATAAGTAATACTTAACATACACTGTAATATATTTAAAACAATATATTAAAGAGATAACCCAAATCGTAAAACCTAAATAGGTAAACAAGTAAAGATAATTGGATTTGTGAGCAGAATGATTACCAGAATTTTGTAAAAAAGATGATTCACTGTTTGCCCTCGCACTCTCGCACAAAGACACAAAGATCTGTAACAACTCCTCCAACTTCATTCACCTGCATTGCCTTTAAATTGAATATATATATGAGCAATTGGGTTAAAATTAAAACATACGCACCTGGGAAATATATGTATATATATATAATTATTAGCAGAAACATAGTTGAAATTTAGCAATCCATCCTGCGTTGAGTGCACCTAGGAAATCTGCTTCAGCTTGGTTGTTTTAGCATTTCCTAAATTTCCAGCCGATTAAGAAGAAAAAATAAAAAACAATGAAGAAATGCAAAATGAAAACACACAGAAAAATAACAATC
This sequence comes from Pseudotsuga menziesii, assembly GCA_001517045.1. Classification (NCBI taxonomy): domain Eukaryota; kingdom Viridiplantae; phylum Streptophyta; class Pinopsida; order Pinales; family Pinaceae; genus Pseudotsuga; species Pseudotsuga menziesii. The sequence goes on along the minus strand of LPNX010883051.1, from coordinate 234,232 downwards.
AATCTGAACATCAAACACCAAAATAAAGGAAAAATAACAATCAAACCTGAACACCAAAATAAGTGAAAAATAAAAGACTGTGATTCGAAAGAGGTTGTTTAGAACATTAATTTTAATAATAATAACTTAGTAATGGAGGTTTCAGCAAACCTAAGCCTGCACATCTCCCATCGCCATTACAAACAGATAAAAAACCTGGAGACTCCAATTCTAGTAAGGCCTTTCACCTACAATATTTCCGGGGGGCGAGTAATAGCAGATGACGAATGTAATATCCCCCTTATCACGGCTAACTAAAGTACAGCCAAGATCAGTGGAGTTCTTCCACACCAGTTGCGTATAAAATCCGCAGTGCTGATCTTCTTGCAAGCAGGAATTTGTGTTGTAATCATAAAACTTTTTCTCATCGATCCATGACTGAACAGCTTCAGTGGGATTCATAGGCCTGCCTTCTCCCCAAAGGAGATTCACCCCATACTTCCTTGTCCTGGACGGCTTCATCTGGCACTGATCGTGATCCCTCTGAGACCTGGCAAAACGACTCACATAAGCAGCGATGTCGTTATTCCACCGAAGGAGCGGGACTCCTACTAGGGTTGCTCTCTCTTTGTTGTGGGCATCCAGAAACGCTTCAGTAACATTTATCTTTGCTGCTTCTGCTGCTGTTACACCCTGCAATTTCCAGCCTGCTGTTGACATGAGAAAAACATGAAAAGAAACCATGAAAAGTACGTTTAGGTCACCCATTGCATGCTCTTAGCAGATCACTCCCTAACTCTCACATTTATATATATATAGGATTTATAATTAAATTTGGTGAAAAACTCTCGCTCTTCACCAATGCCATTCATATATATAAGATTTATAAATTTATATAGACTATGGTCGATTAAATGAGCCAATGAGCCAGGTCCCAAGATGAGTTTGACGACTAAAGGTCATATCACCCCAACTTTTCACCTTAAGCATGCTCCATAGTGTCTCATAGCTCCACAGTGAGTTTGTGCTTCCTCCATATTTTGCATTGTAATTTCTTTATTTTATAAAGAAGAAAGGGAAGTCATTCATTGTGTTGGAGTTTTTCCCAATACAGGTTTCTCCAGGGTAGAATCCGGTGTTTATGTTCCTGCTTAAACACTAAGTAGAAGAAAAATCCCCATGCAGTTGAGTATAACTATAGACTCATTGTATTGCAATAATAGTCTAGATCTACTGTGACAAGCTATTCAATGGAATATCCATGGCAGTTTATAGATCGGATGTTGTAATTGCATCCCCTTTAAAGCTTCTCTACATGGCCTCAAGCTACCTCTAGAGAGAGAAATTTTAACATTTGTTATTTGGTTTTATTCATGAGAAATTTTTATGTAGCCTATAAACTTTGACATTTGATTTATGTGAACTATAAACTGCAAATAGAGTGATTACAAGCATAGCAGGTTACATTTTCAGCTCAACAAATATACATAAAGCTCTTATTCTTCCTTTCATTTCAAGTGATCAGCTGCAGTCAGTTTGCAACAGCAACAAGATATAAGCACTCTGCCCAATTATAAACAAAGAATGTTTCTTCCTTGTAACCAAACCATCCCACTGGATGTTCTAGAAGAATGTTAAGACATCAATATGAATCTGCAAATTTGAATCCAGCAATCGAATCATATACTGAAGCGATTCATCTAGCCTGGACCAGAATGCATTAGCTCTTCTGTAACCAAAATATCTATCTTTCTATTAACCAAATATAGGTAATATGATTAATTTGATTGGTATTCAAACTATACTTCACTTACTTCAATTAGCCTCTATTTTTCCGCCTAAAAATACAAGTGTTTTTCAAAATAGAAATGGATATTCCAGTCTTGTGCTGAAATCCCAAACCAATGGCTACTTGCTCACAGCACAGTTTCCTTGACAATCTCTTCACATAATGCGGAAAACCCTTGTGCTAGGCAAACAATCTGCTTCCTCCAGTCACCAAGCAATGTTGCTCTCCTTGCATATATTTTCTTAGATTGAGACAGGAATCTGAGAAAACTTTCCTTTCTTTAATTGTCTGGAGTGGCAATACTTTTTGTTCCTCCCTTCAATTTGAATCGATATCCTGCTGAAAATTTTTACAATCATTTATTTTTCTGCACTGATAAACTACAAAATACATTCACTTTCACCTTCTGTTGCAAAGAAGGAATGAACCTTATTATCTACCTCAATCCAGCTGGATCCCGGAGTCTTCTTCAATCCCTTGACTTTCATAATATTTGTCAATTTAGCAACAATGTCCCACCTGCCAGCCTCAACATAGATGTTTGACAACAGTACATAATGTGCAGCATTTTCTGGTACCAATTCAAAAATACAATTCATTGCATATTCTCCAAGCAAAATATCACCATGAGTCCTACAGGCACCAAGCAAGCTACCCCACACAACAGCATTGGGTTTAAATGGCATCTTTTGAATAAAGTCATAAGCTTCATGGAGAAGCCCAGAGCGCCCAAGAAGGTCAACCATGCATGCATAGTGTTCCATACTGGGTGTGATGAAACAATCTTCAACCATGTGAACGAAGCACTGCCAGCCATTATCCACCAAGCCCGCATGGCTGCATGCAGTATGCAAGAAAATGTATACCTGAACTGACTTTTTGGTTTTTTAAACTAGTACCATGGTTTATAACTTTATCCTACAGGTTTCCATAGTAAAATTTCATGTCTTTTTTGGGAATAAATAAGCAACTATATCACCATACAGTTTACGAGTGAGCACATGGAAATATATACACACCTGTATGAACAAAAGAGGCAAATCTTGTACCTTCTGAGCTCCATACTCCTGCAAAATGAGTTGGGAAAATGCTGGATTTGGATACCCGATATCTGGTAGCTGAGCCAATGTTAGCTCACTCGTGGCAGCAGCGAAAAGTGCTCCTTCACCATTACAGTCGATTTCAAGCCAACCCTCTTCGGAATTGAGGAAGAGCGAGTCTCCCTGCTGTGTAGTCATAGGGAACCAGCAATTTTCTCAGAGCGCTGGCAACTATCTCAGCGACGTCATCCCGGCCATCTAATTTACCAAAGAAATGGAGGGTCTCCACCGTAAACACCAAATTCTGGTCGAAGTTAGAGAGGAACAAGAATCTTCTTTCTGTTTCTTCACCAGGAAACACAAGGAACGGCTTCTGCACTTTGATTTTGAGATCTAAAACTGGATCCCCTGATCCTATTTCCTCCATTGAAATGCAAAATGCAAAATGCTGAGATGCTCAGTGATCTGAGATTCGACTTTCTTGCCAGACTTATTAATAGCTAGGCTGCGTGTCCCAAGGCCTCCTACTCTACTATTTTCGATGTTTCATTGAAAAGTGAATATGAAATGTTTCATTCATTGACATCTGGTCGTTGATTATATTTAGGTGTCTAAGTGCCCGTATTCATGGAAGCCAAAGCACAGATAAGGTTTCTGCAATCCATTAAATGGCTCGTGATGGTTCAGTTTAACTGTAAATGCATTTTATGGGCATTGTTTCACTAGTATGTATTGAA